>OY804589.1:7468052-7933052 GCA_963680875.1 Bathymodiolus brooksi
CTGTTAAAAGTTAATGAGGACTTCACTAGGACCACCAAACCCATATGCAATTTCGTGAACCCTGCATCCCATTCCATTCATACAAACATACCTTGTGTCAAACTGATACCTGACATCTGTTTATTCAGATCCAGTAAATTAGAAGGCATAAACTCAGAATGTTGATCTGGTTCACTCCCTTGGTTTGTCCCTGTTGGCACTGACATTCTCCCGTCACCAAATACAGCATGCCATTCCGCACTGAATTCATCGTCTTCTGTTGACGGAGCGTTTAAGATTTCATTCAGAATGGTCATATCATCTTTGTCTGTATCGTCAGGTTCAAGGTCGTCTGATAATAAATCTGTGTATGAAATAGAAAATAAAATTGCTAAATTACCTCCCTTGTTTGTTTGATTTAAGTTGGGGAGTGATTGGTATTTAACTCCAATTGAGCAATTTTTCAGCCATATCGTGGTGAGAACAATATTTTGTTAAGATGATAATAATGTTCATATTAGACCAAGACAATGAGTATGATTTTTAAAGTGCTAGATCCCTAAAACGTCAGTCTGTGAGTAGACATGTCCCTCCACTCAGATATATTATTCTAATTCCAAACCATCCTGTCTTTGTTCTTACTCCTTAATGCTGCGTGATTAACGGAGAAGCAACAAATACCAATTTGATAGACTTTGGTTTGACTAAACCGGAGCTTTGACCCACACTCTACTGCACTTGAGACACATTAACCTAAAAATTACACCACTGACATGGTTCGTTTAAGGATAAATATATATTATTGGTGATAATTTGCTTTGTGAGAATGGGGTTCTCAGAGAGAATGGGGTTCTCAGTGCAACTTCACATTGAAGGCAAAACCTGAGATATGATGAGAAGTCCATTTCAAGCAAAACAAATCAATGATAGTTATGTTTATCAAAGATTTGGTAAAGGGTTATGTATAGCACAGCATTGTAAGAAAGCACCAAGTTGACAAAGTCTTCCCCCTGCACTAGTTTTACTGGAAATTTCTAGACAGACATGCAAATTATATCTCCCTTATTCTTTTCTTTATCATTCATTTGAGGTAATATTTAAGATCCTTTAAACTTTAAGATATATACAAAGATCAACTGAAACTACTAGTGAATTTTTAACATAATAACCTTTAATAGTTTATTCAATTGATTAATTGATTGGTGAGTAACGTCAGCATTAGAAGTATTTCAGCTATATCAGGTCATGAACAATTTATTTGAAATAATCATTAAATAATCATATAAAAGTACATCACATCCATTTTAATTTCTTTACAAATGACGCAAACAAAATTGTATGAATTTAAATTCAAATTTCCTTTTCATTCAAAATGATCCATAAAAAACTGGAAAATTTTAATTCAAAATTTAATGCCAAAATACCGACAGGTACAACCAAGTATATGCATCATTACAATAATAATTTATATTCATATATACTATAATGACTTTATATAATAGACATATATTTCCATACATAACATAGAACAGTCAACAAGAAGAGCTTGAAGATACCAAAGGGAGATAATCAGAATCCGTATATCAAAGAAGAACAGACAACACAATGGCCAAAACATAAAAGACAAAAGGACAAACAATGATCTACAAAACATACACATAAAACTAATGATCGAGTAACATGAATCCCACTAAAAACCAGGGGCGGACTCAGGTGCTCCGGAAGGGTAGGCAGTGCCTGCTCAACAATTTCATTTCTATTAGTATTAAACTGACTGAAGGAAGACAATTGGTCTGCTTTTAAAAGAGGTACAGTCAATCCTGTATCAAGATGTCATTTTGGGACAAAGAAAAAGTGTTTTTTTAAGACAGGTGACCTCTTAAAAGAGGTTCAATTCATATGAAATTTTTTACGATAGGAAAAGAAAAAGGTGATTTTTAAATATGGGCAACTGCTTAATAGAGGTGACCAAATGAGCAAGATTGACTGTATGTGCAATCATTGTTGAACTGTTATAAAATAACACCACAGTCTGAAATTATCACCAAAGTCTACACAAGATAATAAACAGAACTATAAAGGAGAGATTACATGATCACATTTTTCCTTCAAATTCACTTCAAACTTGTATTTGTCCACTTGTTTCAAACACAAATTTAACAGTATAAATATAGATTCTCCTTCAGTTGCCCGTGGGTTACGATATTTCTCCACTCAAGAGAGTTAAAATTTTTAATTTAACTCTCGAAATATCGTAACCCACATGGGCAACTGAAGGAGAATTTGTTTCTCCCATTATTTAACACAAACTTTATTTCAAAATCCTTTCAATTACCGATTTGACAACATGCGGGGAAAGGCACGAGACATTTTAATCCTCTAAAGGATTACAAATTTTTCCACCACTGGTTCAGCGGAGTTAAAACGCCGTAATAATGGGAGAAACACCTATCCAACTGACCCTTCTTACACGGTCACATTCATGTTTGAAACCGGCACACAGATAAAGCTTGAAGCAAACTTGAAGGAAACATTTAGGGTGTAAACGTACCTTGTTTGTTTGTTTTTTTCTGTTTAACGCAACTTTCAACAATATTTCAGTTATATCGTGGCGGTCAGTTTTATTGGTGGAGGGAACCGGAGGACCCAGAGAAAACCACCGACCTGTCGCAAGTCACTAACAAACTTTATCACACAATGTTTCACACCTCACCCTGATCGAGATTCGAACTCACAACATCAGTGGTGATGGGCACTGATTGCACAGGTAGTTGTAAATCCAACTACCATACGATCACAGCCACGACGGCCCCTAAATGCACCATAAAATAAATGGTATCTCCCCTTCATGACCCTCACATCCGACTAACTTCACAAGGAGAAATCAAGTAGATTTATTATTCTATAGATAAAGAAAGCTAATTATTCCATTCATTTCTCTGACAAAACACCAATAATTTTGTCAATAATTCAATAATTTTGTTTGTTTATCTTGAAAGCTGTCCATTAAAAAATGTTAAAAGGCTTTAGGTATAGTCTATTTTCAAAATTCTAAAATAAATAAATATATACTGCAATTGAGGTTGATCATTTTTGAAGTACCTTGATTCACCCTATAAATTTCTTAGCTAAAATCTTTAGAGATTCCTTTTAAAATCAATTTGTCAGGAACATTAGTGGTATCATTCATATAATTATGTTTTCATTTTCTATTTAAACAATCTGTTACTATCACAGTTGTTAGTTTGATTCTGAGAAATTCTAGGTAAGGAGGTTTAGCTAGGTTTATAGCATTTAACGCCACATTTAACAATATTTCAGTTATATCATGGCGATCAGTTTTATTGATGGAGGAAACTGGAGAACCCGGAGAAAACCACTGACCAGTCGCAAGTCACTGACAAACTTGATCACATAATGTTGTATCGCCGTGAACGGGTTCAAAGTTACAATTTTAGTGGTGATAGGCACTGATTGCATAGGTAGTTGTAAATCCAACTACAATACGATCACAACCACGACGGCCACTTCTAGGTAAGGAATTGTAGATCTTAACTGTCTTTTTTTAACATTGGAAAAAATACAATTACAATACGATCACAACCATGATGGCCACTTCTAGGTAAGGAACTGTAGATCTTAACTGTCTTTTTTTAACATTAGCAAAAATACAATTACAACAAAACACATTGATATGATCATAACAAATAACTGCAAAAAAATTGTTTTCGTATAAAATAAAACTTGAACTTTTGTCCAAAAAATACTGTATCGCTCTTCATACTGACAATCTCTGTTTGTTTTCCACTCATTCATATCCTATATAAACTTGCCACATTCATTCCCTCAATATGTCTGTCTTATCAGTGGTATACTTCACTATGTCAACACAAAACTAGGGAATTAAAACCTCTCTATATTAAAAATGTCAATAATTTGTAGATTTAAGGTTCAATAAATGACAAATTCATGTCTTTAAATAGCTTCCTTATAAGATAAAGATTACATGTACTAAAATTTATAGTTATGACTGTGAATCCTTCTTTACATCCAGACATAGTTAAACACAATCTGTGGAATTTTACCATTATAAATATACACTATCGTTAATTATTATGCTTTCTGTAAATTTCTTCTGTAATATAAGTTCATACAATATTTTGGCATATATCACAAAGAATTACATAGCGTTGATATACTATGTGAAAATAGTACATCAGGACCTCCTTTATTGTAATAGTTCTCAATATATTTTGTCTACATATAACAGTCAGCATAATAATAATAATAATGTTGTGTTAGCAATGACTATGCCATATAGTGGTCAGGGTTAAAGACATAGTGCACTCTCCTTCGGGTCGTGCACTATGTCAACACAACATTATTATATAACTTGTACATTTTCCCTTTGATCTTTACACTCAATAATATCTATTATCACATTAACATAACATAGCATTTTCTAATATGACGTTATAATGACGTCACTGACGTCACATAATCAAATCCTTGATAAAGAAACTATTGTTGCCATGTTTTGCTCAAAATGGACTTGTCGTCGCATCTCCCATCTTATAATTCGCCTTCCATGTGAGATTACTCTGAGAAATCCATTCTTGTAAAACTAATCAATGATAATTTGTATCAGAGAGTGCCACTACCCCTGTATGCCAAAAGGTCTCTGTTGTCAATTTCGAAAAAGTGTATGCGCAATGCAGCTGCTACGAAAGACTAATTTTTTCCTCCCTACCCAACTCTTTCAGGGGGTACCATACAATACAGGGAGATAACTCTTTAAAATCATTTGAACGTTTTGATCATATGATGTTTGTATGCAGATTTCAAGCATCTCGGTGATCAAACCCACAGAGAGAAAAGCTGCTATGTGGCTAGTGAATTCATAGCTCTGAGTCTGTTGGTTGGAATTTGTTAAAATTTTGATATTCATTACAGTGGATATATTCAAACACACTGCCAAAAAAATAAGAAAATTAAACGAGCAGATCAAATTTTACCTGAAGTGTATGGTACCACCTTAAGTCATTGAAAAATATTTGTCTTTATTACCATCAAATAATGTATTTTGTTTAAATACAGAGGTAGTAGTAATTGATTGCTAGTTGAGACAGGAAAGTGGTACAATATATCTAGAAATGATAGGTTGTGCCACTTTTGCAACTCAAATGACACAGGAGATGAATTTCATTATATAATGACATGTAATCTTTTTCAATAATGAAAGAAAAAAAAAACTTGCCATATTATTGTTACAGGAATGGAAATATTCCTAAAGTTTAATCAGTTGTTTTTATCTGAACACATTACTGTATTAGAAATATTAAATGATGTAAAATCAAAGTAATTACTGTGAAAGTCCCTCCTCCTGCTTACAAAAGATATTTTGTATTTTGTTGTTTATATCTTTTCTGTAACTTAATGTATAGTTTATGAGAATAAAGATCATTCATTCATTCATTCACCAAAGGCCACCTCTCTTATAAAGACAAATTTTCATTGTATATATAGAGAGGCCATATAAGGGGGAGAATACAGTATTAACAAGCTGTATCTCATTAAAGAGTTTTCTTTTAAAACTTAAAATAAAAATCTATCTATCTTTATTTAATGATCTCAGACTTTCATGCAAGCTAATTACCTGATTAATTACCTGTAATTAACTCCTTTCAAACACATCAAAGGAACATTAGATGAAGTAAATAGAGTAAAATTTAATTAGATTTTCAAATTCTTTTTAAAATGTAAGTTAATCACACTTTACAAGTAAGAAACATAAAACCTTGTTTTAATACAATTATACAATCTAGTGACTCAAGGTAAAAATGCTAACTACATGTACTAGACACACACATACATAGAGGTAAGAATAACATTACATAATTATTTACTTTAAGTCTTTGCATTAATTTTTTTCACCTACTTGCCCGAAAGCCAAATTTAGAAAAATTTTCTATATAATCAAACAAATTCATTTTTTTTTTGGCATTTGAAAATTTTCACTTGTCCGAATCCAGTTTTTCTTGTCCCGGTCTTTGGGCAAGTAGGTTAACGTTAAGACTGTACCTATCTTGTAAATTAACATAAATACAATCTAATGTAAATCAGATCATTAAATTTCCCTCTCCCTACTTTTCTGTTGTCTTTATGTACAACATACTAGAAAATGGGGAGCTGTTATTGAAATTGATGTGGGTTTAGACGGTGACTTTCTCAATGAGAAATTGCGCCCTTAAGAAAAATTTATATTAGAGTTTTGGGTAATTCTCTTATTATTTACTTACTTTTTAAATTTATGCCTTATTATTAAATATTGTGAGTTTTTAGAATAATTGAAATTTGCATATCAGAGGAATGAAAACTGATGAAGTTTATTTTAAATATTTGATTAAATGATTGACTTTAAGTTGATTTGAGTGGTATAATTTGTAATGTATATTATTTGAACCAAAAATTGTAATTGCTGTCATTTATAAATTTAGCTGTTATTGAAGATCTTAATTTTAAATAGATAGCTGAAATATTGTTGAAAGTGGCATTAAACACCACAACCCTAACCCTTGATTCTGGGGAAAATTACAAGCTTAAGGAAGAAATCTGCAAGAAATTATTACTAAAATTTTTTTTGAAAATCATTATTATCATCATACAGGTATATTGTGGGTAACATTTACACCTGATTGAGTTTTAATTAATTTATTTAATTCCCCATGACAACAACAATTATCTACCATTATTAATTAGACCCTTTATAAAAGTTATTGAGGTGTTTAACATTAAAAATGACCTAATCCCTTTAAAACACTTTTCTGATATAAACTATACCACAGAAGCTACATGATTAAAGTTTTTGACAGGTAAATCATTTTTACCTGTTAGAACTTAGTACACAAACTTTTACCTGGTGATGTAAAGACAAGTTCACTTGACAACAAGAGGGAGTTTTTTTGGATGTAACAGAACTCTTAAAATATACAGTAGGTACTGTTATTTTTGGACTCTATAATATTCCGGGGTATTATTTTACTATTACACATAAAAAACAGTTTATATTTCATACCAAACTGATCTTAGAAATTATTTTTTTTACAACATTTATTTTTTTTTATTAAAATTGAAAAAGTTTTTTTTTAATATTATAGACATTCTGTTTCTATATGAAAGATTATTACACTTAATTAATTAATCAATTAATTGTTAATAATTATTTTGATACTTCCTTTTCCAATATGTGAAGATACAAGCAGTTGATCAATGAATAGTAAAGTGTATTGTTCTATTGTAGGCTGAGGCATGTCCCCCCGCTGGTGTTGAAAAACATCCCATTCATATATTAAAAGTAGGAAAACTATACCTATTCATATATCATTCAGTTATTGGTGATCCAATTATATATTAGACTAAAATCCATAATAAACACACTTAAATCGATTTTGTAGCTTATCTTTTTAAATCATATCATAATTATAGAGGAATTTGTCTTGGCAATAAAGAAACTGCATGGTCTTGTAGAAATATGACATTTTGATATATCATAAGCTTAAAATCCCTGCAGCTTGATCTATTAAATTGGGAAAAAATACTGAGCTAATCGTATATTTGAAAGCTGAAAAAATTTCAACCATTTGCAGCAGCACGTTTGTATACATGTATATCTATAAATAGGAAGTGATCTCCGTCTCCTTGGGCTCTGGACAGACTCCCTCTCTGTTTTGGATACAAGGGTGAAAAGTTGGGTTATGGTGTTTAATGCCACTTTCAACAATATTTCAGTTATATCTTGCAGTCAGTTTTAAATTTATTGGTGGAAGAAACAGGAGTACCCGAATAAAAACCACCGACCTGCCGCAAGTCACTGACAAACTATATCACATAATGTGGTATCCAGTCCCCGTTTGATTATATACTAAACCCAGTGATTAGGAATAAGCCTCTTTAACATTCCGTGTCTAAATACTCTTGCACCCAGGAGACTACTTACACATGCAGTCAAGTGTTTCACACCAAATACACAAATATTATGCTACCTTTTGAAATCTTATATTAAAAACAAACATTGACATATTCTAAAAGTTATTAAAATTTTGTGGACATAATGGTTTAAATGTCATTTTGTATTTCATTTTAAAGTGCTTCACGACATAATTCACAACCTATCTAATATTCATCTATTGTGTGAAATCAAATTAAATATTCGTGTATTTTATAACTAAAACATTTAAATTATTTCCATATATAAATGCACAATCAAAAAAATTACAACATGTATCATATATATATATTGTCTGAACATTTTAGATTTTTTATAAAAGTTTATTTTGTTGCAAGATATATTATTAGGGTTGTTTAAATACTAATATACTGAAAAATACTGTATTTGATTTTTTCTTTATTTTTGGGGTGGGGGGATAAAGTTTCAAGAAAATTATATTTTCAAGCTATATAAATTTTTTATCAAACAAATAAAAATTATACCAGTTCTCTATACTGGAAATACAAATAATTTCGGACCCAAATTTTTCCAGTATTTAAAATTACTTTTTACATAAAGTAAATAAAATTAAAAAGCACACCTTACTATGTTAAATATTAAACCCTTTCTACAATGGTCTATTCAATTTCTCTTTTTTATTAAAAAAAAAATCAATTAGAATAACACCACCATTGAACTTTTAATTCTCCACAAAGAACCCTAAGATCAGCTGATTTGACATTTCACTAAACATTGACAGATTAATTACCTAATCACACAAGTAATATAATTAAATTTTGTTTTTCTCTTTGACCAATCAATAATTGAAGTCTGATTAGGTCAGTGTTTATCCTTTATCAGGATTATTGTCCACAGTCAAACATACTCATGCTATCACCTCTATTAAGCAGTCACCTGTAATAAAAGGTAACCTCTATTAAGTAGTCACTGGATTAAAAGGTCACCTCTATTAAGCAGTCACCTGTATTAAAAGGTCACCTCTATTAAGTAGTCACTGGATTAAAAGGTCACCTCTATTAAGCAGTCACCTGTATTAAAAGGTCACCTCTATTAAGCAGTCACCTGTATTAAAAGGTCATATAATAGAAGTCAGATTAGTTCATTGTTTGTCCCTTATCAGGATTATTAATTATAGTCAAACCTGTCCATGTGGTCACCTCTATTAAGCAGTCACCTGTATTAAAAGGTCACCTGTATTAAGCAGTCACCTGTATTAAAAGGTCACCTCTATTAAGCAGTCATCTGTATTAAAAGGTCACCTCTATTAAAAGGTCACCTCTATTAAGTAGTCACCTGTATTAAAAGGTCACCTCTATTAAGCAGTCACCTGTATTAAAAGGTCACCTCTATTAAGCAGTCACCTGTATTAAAAGGTCACCTCTATTAAGTAGTCACTGGATTAAAAGGTCACCTCTATTAAGCAGTCACCTGTATTAAAAGGTCACCTCTATTAAGCAGTCACCTGTATTAAAAGGTCATATAATAGAAGTCAGATTAGTTCATTGTTTGTCCCTTATCAGGATTATTAATCATACAGTCAAACCTGCCCATGCGGTCACCTCTATTAAGCAGTCACCTGTATTAACAGGTTACCCTTTTCTGTTATAGATAATTTCATATAAATTGAACCTGTTTTAATTAAGAGGTCATGTGTTTTATAACACCACATTGTCCTTGACCTCTTAATATAGATTTGACTGTAAATCAATTGAAAATTAAAGTCTAACAAGTCATGATAGGAATTCTATTACTTCTTAGCTACTTTATATTTTCCTAGTGATTAAATAGCTGGGCTGTAATTGTGGTAAACATGTATGTGTTGTCCTTAAAAGAATTACTGTCTAATTCCAGACTTATTATAAAAAGTACTAACACATGTGGTACAACTATTCAAGGCTTATTACTTAAGCTTATTATTATATGCAGATCAGTTTTTTAATTGGAATATCTTTTTTAATACTGGTTCATTTTACATGCTGACGACGGAGCTAAACCATTTTCTTAACAGTAAGTTACATTTAATGGCAATTCAAGTTCTCGTAGACTTTCTGAGATCAGTTTTTTTTATTTTATAATATTTTTTTTTATTTTATAATATTTTTTTTTGGGAGGGGGGGGGGGAAACTTCATCATTTACTCCTTAAATCTAGGAGGATATTGTAATCTTCAGAATACAAATCAGATCCATGTATTTGTTGAACAAATTTGTCAAAAATGGTTCTTCATTTTGTGTACTCTATGTTGCCAGTGTTTCTTGATTGTCCATTTTCTACTGTTCCTTCGGTATTCTCTAACGTTTATTACGGTATTCTCTAATGTTTATTTTGGTATTCTCTAACGTTTATTTTCTATAAAACTATGTTAACAATACTCTTAATGCAAAGAATTATTTATTTTTGGAAAATTTTAATTCAAACAGTTACCTCATTTTATTATTTTTGGAAAATTATATTTCAAAGATTTACAAAAATGTATTTATATTTGGAAAAAGTTTAATTTAAAATTGAAAAAATAAATCTTTGGAAGAACAAAATCCATGTACAAATCCAAAGGTTATATAATAGATTCTCCTTCAGTCGCCCGTGGGTTACAATATTTCTCCACTCAAGAGAGTTAAATTAAAATTTTTAACCACAAGCCGTCGAGGGTGGAGAAATATCGTAACCCTCATGGGCAACTGAAGGAGAATTTGTTTCTCCCATTATTTAACACAAACTTTATTTCAAAATCCTTCAAAATTACCGATTTGACAACATGCGGGGAAAGGCAAGAGACATTTTAATCCTCTAGAGGATTACAGATTTTTCCACCACTGGTTCAGCGGGGTTAAAACGCCGTAATAATGGGAGAAATTACTGTACACCACAGACTAAGACAGCTCTAAGCCAACAGATGTCAGATATTAACAACAAACCAGCACATACAAAACAGATAATAAAATAAAAAAATACATCAAAGAAACATGATTGTATTTATAAAACTGATACCGTAATGGTCAGTGCATAGTACACACACACACACATTTTACCAAACTTAATTGTATGAATATGTCACATAATAAAAACCGATATGCAATCTAGAGTGCATGACCATTTCTTCGTGACATATGCTTAAAGTCTAAAGATTGGAAAGTCAAATAATTTTAAAATCTTGGGATCAAGAAAATAAAACGGCATAAAGCAAATGTAGTTTTATATGTTGCTTGATATTTTTTACCAAAGATTGTATTACATAATACACAACTAATTATAGTGAATACTTTTATTCTGTACAGGAAGTAAATATGAATGACCAGGAGAAGATAACTCTAGCTGAGTTGATTGAATCAAAGTTCCTGATATGTTCTAAATGTAACAAAAAATATGACAAGCCAAAAATTCTGCCATGTTTACATTCATTCTGTGAAGGATGTATCATAAACATATCACAGGAAGTACACGGGTCAAATTCTGAGGAGAAATCTGTAAAGAGATTGCAGTGCCCTCTGTGTTTATCATTTATAGGAATTCCTGAAGATGGAGCCACTGCATTTCCTGAAAATCCATTTTTACACAATTTATTGGATATCAACGAATACAAACACGAGCGAGAGCGTGAATGTGACTACTGTAAATTTGACGGGAAAATAACGGATGCCGTTTCCTTGTGTTTAGAATGCAAAGATGACATGTGTAATAACTGTGCCGACGCTCACCGTAAAACAAAAATAACACGCAACCACCATGTGATACCGTTCAAACAAATACAAAACGGACTGTACGATCACGACATGAGAAGTCATCAATTTCACTCATGTTCCATTCACGACGATCCACTGGAATTTTTCTGTGAGCAGTGCGAAGTGACGATATGTGGAAAATGTAAAGCTTCTGAACACGACAGTCACAAGTGTACTAGATTTGATGATGCACTGCCACGATATAAACGTCACATTAACGGACTACTGGAGGGTATTAATGGTCAGATTCCAAACATCGCAGACTACGTCAAATACTTGCAGGCATATTGCAAATCCGTGGAAGAAAGTAAACATGCATTAATGTCTGATTTAGAAAATCAAGCCAATAGCTTACATACAATCATCGACAATTATAAGACGGAGCTGATTGACAAAATTTCTACAGCATGCGAAACAGAAATTACTGAAGTGAAATCAAAAAGTTGCAATCTTGAAATTGCAGGAAAATCGTTACAAGATAACGCCACATATCTCAGAATGTTACTTGAACATGGAAAAAGTGATGAAATCTTAGCCTTGCATAAACAAATAACATTCCGTCTTACCCAACTCTTCAATATGCAAATTGATGGAATAAACAAAAAAATCAAAATGGGATTTTCTAGTGGTATCAGCATAGAGCAAAATTTGAAACTTCTGTTTGGTAAACTTGTTCTGGAACATGTGCCTGTCAGTCAAAAAGAGGCTACTCTTGTTTCTGGAAACGGTCAACTGACTATGAATACAATGTTACCACCACTTAAACACACGCCCGAGGTTGTTAAGACATTTGACGCTGAAGGAAGTGATGATTTCAAAGACGTATGGCCAACAGGGGTTGCCATTACACCAAGTGATGAGGTCATTACTGTTGATAGGGACAACAAAAAGGTCAAGGTCTTTGATAAAAATGGCAATCTCACCTTAGAGTTTTCCGGAAAAGCAGATAATAAGCTAGGGTCACCATTTGATGCTGCAGTCTTGAAAAATGGAAATATTGCAATAACAGACTACGAGACCAACGAAGTCAAGATATTTGACCATGCTGGACAATTCCTCATGGCTATTTCTGGACATTTCAAACATCCAAGGGGAATAACCACTAACAGTCAAGGTCATATCATCGTTGTAGATTGTGGAACCTTACAGATTACAGTTCATGACCCCAAGACGGGAGAACTCATTAAAAAGATAGAAGCTGTGGACGAAGCAGGTTCTAAAGTTTTAGTCGACCCGTATTGTGTTGCCGTGATGAACAACGACAATATTCTGGTCACTGACACAGCAGCACCAAATATCAAAATATTCAGTCCAGATGGCAAATTCATGGCCAAATATGGAAGTTATGGAACCAAACAGGATCAAATACTTCAGCCATATGGAATCTGCTGCGATGATTACGGCTATATTTTTGTTGCGGACAATCAAAATCACCGTATCCATGTTCTTCTCCCCGACGGGACTTTTTCAAAATATCTCCTGACGAAAAGTGATGGACTTTGGCATCCAATGGGATTAGCTATAACAAGGAATGGACATTTTCTAGTCACTGAGGCTCTTGGGAAAGTTCGAGTATACCGATATATTTAAATATAATGCTTATTAAAACAAACTATACAGCAGATGGTTGTGTATAATAAATTATATCATTTTTATACATTATTTTAAAGTCTGTGGTGCATGAATATCTTTTAACATTTTTAAGTTGTGATATTATTTAATAGAAAACTAAGGCATCAATTAATTAGTAGTTTTTATAAAGATGTGTGATCGACAGAGAGAGTAAATGTTGTTTAATGCCAAGTGAGAAATTTTTCAGCCATATCATGGCTATAACAAGTTACATTTCAATGAGATGATGATGAAGTACGCTGAGTACTAGACCAACACACTTGGTTGGATTTTTATACTGCTAGATCACAGAAACAAGAGTTTATGGATAGACATGTTGCTTGCCTTGGACACAATGACAGTCTCCTGATTTCTTATTGCTGTATGCTTAGTGGAATAAGTAGCAAACATCAATTTGAGTTTGAACCGACCGGGGCTTGAACCCATGATCTATCAGATTCAAGGCGAGTACAGTAACCATTCCACCACTTTTTGTGTGTACGATGCCAATTATAATTTACATATACAGTCAAACCTGCCCATGTGTTCACCTCTATAAAGCAGTCACCTATATTAAAAGGTTATATTTATCTTCTCCTGTCATAGAATATTTCATATGAATTGAACCTCTTTTAACAGGTCACCTGTCTTATAAGACCACTTTTTTTTTTGTCCCAAAGGTGACCTCTTAATACAGGTTGGACTGTATATTACAACATGTACCATGGTAAATAATCGGTCAGACTCTATTGGCTGAGTCAGAAATATACATACAAACATCTTGTAAAGTTTCAAGGATCTAGGTAGGAAACGTTTGGAGCAGTTAAATTAGACAAAACAAATATTTCTATTCATCTGCAACTCACATTAACTATTACCTAACCTACAGCATTTGTGTTCTATACTTGTAACCAGGGCTCACCAAACCAGGCGAAGTGGGCGACTTCTTCACCTTGGTTTCAATGAAATCGCCCAATTTCTGTCAAAAAGCGAAGTTTTAGTCGCCCTTTTCAGTCTTTTCAAGTCCGTATTTTTTTCACCAATAATCATACTTTTTCTTCAATATTCACATAAAAGGAGCTCCCATGTTCCTGAAATTTGACCCACACAGGGTTTGATGTTCAATATTTTATTCCAAACTCGTTAATTGCATCCTGTTTAAGATCATTGTGCAGCACGTTCGTTTTGTGAAAGGTAGGGGAACATGCGGTAGTGGGGAAAGAAACGTTAAAATTTGGATCGATTTTCGAAAGTCTCCCAGATTTGCCATCACTTTGCCCTTAAGTCAAGAGAGAGAGAAGTCAAGTCGCCCTGTTTTTACTATGTGTGGTGAACCCTGGTAACCAAGTTATTTTTGCAATTGATGACAGGTAGTTTTTCGTTGATATTGATGAAATTAGTGACCATCACTGTTTAATTTTTAAATGGTCAAAACTCAAGAAAAAGATACTAAATCTGGATATAATTTTAATCTGCACACTTCCTTGTTTTGGTAAATTAATCACAAATAATATCTATTTGGTCACAGTGTTCTGATCTACAGGCCAAACCAAAACAAAACTGTCACTACCAATATAAATATCAGGAAAAGTAACATATTTGGATAGAAAAGATAATTTACTTATATATCAAACCAGTCCAAAACTAGAAAGTTGGGTTAATACACCAAGCTGTGATAAAAATGTCCACCATAGAACTTGTTCTGACTGTAACAGGGAACAAATATATATATATATATTATTGTCGACTCATTTTGTGAGAATAGATTTCTCATAGCAATGTCACTGATTTCTCATAGCAATGTTCCTGATTTCTCATAGCAATGTCACTGATTTCTCATAGCAATGTCACTGATTTCTCACAGTAATGTCACTGATTTCTCATAGCAATGTCATAGCAAAGTCACTGATTTCTCATAGCAATGTCACTGATTTCTCATAGCAATGTCACTGATTTCTCACAGTAATGTCACTGATTTCTCATAGCAATGTCATAGCAAAGTCACTGATTTCTCATAGCAATGTCACTGATTTCTCATAGCAATGTCACTGATTTTTCATAGCAATGTCCCTGATTTCTCATAGCAATGTCACTGATTTCTCATAACAATGTCACTGATTTCTCATGGCAATGTCACTGATTTCTCATAGCAATGTCACTGATTTCTCATAACAATGTCACTGATTTCTCATGGCAATGTCACTGATTTCTCATAGCAATGTCACTTTGAAAGCTTTCAATGCAAGATGTGACGAGAAGTCCATTTACAGCAAATCAAACAAAGACATCAATATTACATCACATTAGATTGGATTGTGTGGTGCTCAATAGAAGGTGGTACAAGTTGTCCTATTTTTGTCCAACACTAACAATGTAGGGGTTGTGTACTGATATTTTTGTCCAACACTAACAATGTAGGGGTTGTGTACTGATATTTTTGTCCAACACTAACAATGTAGGGGTTGTGTACTGATATTTTTGTCCAACACTAACAATGTAGGGGTTGTGTACTGATATTTTTCCCTGACAACGAACACTAAATAATCTACTCCTTCATTGTTTATAGCATTTTGGCAAAAACCGTACAACATATGCTACACCAGATAACGCATGAAACATCAGATACCGCATACTGGGTCTAGGACAAAAGCCCCCCTAGGACAAAAAAAACCCTGACAAAAAGCCCCCAAATAATGAAAAGTATAAGTTAATGGTTATTTTTCTAACATGATTAGACTTTTTTACCTGTATTTTACCTTGAATCATATTTATATATTGGTATCTTTGCACACATTTTGGACTTATTGTACTGCTATTTATGGGTTAACATTATTTTTTAATAACATTTTCACAAAAAGTTATTTTTGAAGATATCATAAACAATTGAAGCTTTTGTTTAAGAATAATAATAACTCTCATCAAAGAAAGTAAAAACAAAATAAGATATACCCCCCACTCCCCACATCTGTCCAACCTATTTCCATAACCAAAACATTACTGGTTGTTCCGACCAAAAATGAAAGCAACCCTCCTCTCTTCACCGGTAAGCTGCTGATAAAATTTCAAAACATTCTGAGAAACAATACTCAAGTTATCATACGACATAGGGTAAAAATCCTATTTTCCGTCATATCAAGTCCAATAACTCTGGAACGGCAAAAGTGAAAATCGTCAAAAAAGAAAGGGATCCTCCTCTCATCACCGGTAAGCTGCTGATAAAATTTCAAAACATTCTGAGAAACACTATTCAAGTTATCATACGACATAGGGTAAAAATCCTATTTTCCGTCATATCAAGTCCAATAACTCTGGAACGGCAAAAGTGAAAATCATCAAAAATGAAAGGGATCCTCCTCTCTTCACCGGTAAGCTGCTGATAAAATTTCAAAACATTCTGAGAAACACTACTCAAGTTATCATACGACATAGGGTAAAAATCCTATTTTCCGTCATATCAAGTCCAATAACTCTGGAACGGCAAAAGTGAAAATCGTCAAAAAAGAAAGGGATCCTCCTCTCTCCACCAGTAAACAGCTGATAAAATTTTAAAAGATTCTAAGAAACACAACTCAAGTTATCGTACGACATATGATTTGTCTACAGACGGACGGACAGACGGACGGACAGACGAACATGGTGAAACCAGTATACCCCCCTACAACTTTGTTGTGGGGGGTATAATAAAGTTGTTTTATCTTTAAAAAAAATCCTTATAGTATATCAAACAGGATGAGAGAATAACTCACTTATAACTTTTAATAACTTCAAAAGTTGTAAAGGTAATTATCAATTGAATATCGATAAAAACAATTCTTAATTAACTTTACCTGATTAATTTCAATTTAAACAACAAACAAATGTGGGAAAAATATGTTTTTAAAGTATTTATATTTTGTGTTGATTCCACCACCCCTCCTTTTTTAAATAGTGGTGAGTTTTGATCTTGATGATATCTTCAAGATCACCATCAATATAAAAAATGTAATAAGATTGTATTATTTTATTTTATTATGGGGGGCTTTTTGTCTGGCGGGCTTTGTCCTGTTCCCCTGCATACCATATTAGACACCACATGCTACACACATGTGGGACTCCGGACAACACATAGAACACCAGACAACATATGCTACACCAGATAACATGTACCACACATCGGACAACACATGCATGGGATTTATAAATCACTAACCATGACATTATCAAGATCTATCAAGTTAACCCACCTTTTTTATTGACCTTTGAACTCTTTTTCTTTTCTGTTGATATAATTTGACCACTAAAATCTTCTACAGGTTGATCTTCTTCAAATTCAATGAATGGACTAGAACTATCTGTATGTTTAGTGTCTTTAGAATGGTTTGATTTATTGTCTGTGAAAGAAAACAAAATATTTATTGTATTGTCCCTTGCAAATAAGTCCTTGACCCTTTAATTGTTCCAAAAACACGTATTGTCTGCAAAAAAAATGAAAATATTGATTGTAATGTCTCTTGTAAGTAAGGGTGGTCTGGTGTATTACCAATGGTAAATCTCTGGGTTCTGTAGTTCATCAAAAATGAAACTTCACAAATAAAATTTATTTTTCTAATAATTGTAGTAAATGGCTTGGGTAAAGGTTATAGGTGTTTTAACATAAAGCTTCAGCAATATTTAACTATATCAATAATTAACAGTTTTATAGGTGGAGGAAACACAAGCTCACAGATAAAAACGACAAAACTGGCAGCATTCTGTGTCTTTAGTAACTCCAAAATAATATTGTAAATAAACATTGGATACAATGAGTCACTGTCAAACACTTGATTGTGTCAGCCATGGACATCTAAAACACAGGGCTAGAGTTATTGTGTTTAACGCCACTTTCAACAATATTTCAGTTACATCATGGCAGTCAGTTTTATTGGTGGAGGAAAGTCGCAAGTCACTGACAAGCTTGATCACATAATGTTGTATTGAGTACATCTTGCCCGAGTGGGATTTGAACTCACAACGTTAGTAGTGATAGGCACTGATTGCATAGGTAGTTGTAAATCCTACTACCATACGATCACGACCACGACAGCCCCTTCTAAAATACAGAGCTCCTTGTTACTCACCTAGATGAGTTCTGGACTCATTATTTTTGGTTACGACTCATCAAGGTTTTCTAATTTTAAACTCATTTTTTCAGAAATGTCTTCTGGACTTGTCAAAATAAATTGCTACAAGTATAGATCTTTCAATATTGTTTCAAGTGTACCAGTACTTCACTATTTACAGGCAGTACTTTTTATTAAAATTCTAACAATTTCATGAATATCTTATACAGCAATCTTTAAAATCAGGAGGTACCATTTTAGGTGGGTAAATGTACCTGGTACCGCCCTTTATTGTAGGGCCTGCAAGTCTCCCTCTAAAACATACCTTCATTTAAACTGTTTCCGTCTCCGTCATACAAATTTTGCATGCTACCATTAGTTTGGAGGGGATCTTTTCCTTCGTCGTCATGGTAATCTTCAAATTCTATTAATCTGTACAAAATATATAAAGGTCAATGAATTATTCATTTTCGTTTCTCAACAATTTTTTTCAAAGGAATCTCACAAAACAGAAAACAGACCATGCAACAAGCAACAGTAGAAATTCATATGAAAAAAAAGGAACAGAGTGTTCTTGGAATTCTGGAAAATGCTTGAATACTCTGAAAATAGGATGATTTTCAATCTTTTTTTACAAAAAATTAAAGGAAACTGCTTGACTAGCTTCAATTTTCCACAGGCAATGAATCAAATGGAATAGAGGGCATTTGATCCAAACATGAACTGCACTATTCATGCATGTATATAAAATCTCAGGGTCTGCAATAAAATATAAGGACAAATTGATCAAACTTTTACCCTTGGAGAAAAAGTTAAAATAAATATGGTGAATACCAACAGTAATTCTTTGTCAAAAAGTAAGTTGTTTTATATGCAGAACATTTTGGGAAAGTGCTACCTACTCTTAGAAAACTAGAAATTTGGGACTATTTGTTTGGAAAAGAGTCAAGTTCTTGGATATTTTAAAATTGGCATTTTTCTACAACAAAATAAAAACTTTGACCACCTTGGGAAAGTGAGCTAATAAAAAATTCATATATTTAAATGCTTTTTTCCTCTATTTTCTTTTTTACCTGTCATGATTAGAATTTTCTGAAACATCTTCATTATTTTCCAAAAGATTTATATCTTCTTCTAATCTACTGGACAATTCTACAGGATTATCTCCCCTTTGTTCTAATCTACTGGACAAATCTACAGGATTATCTCCCCTGTCTTTCTCTATATAATCATAACTGTAGGATACAACAACAAAAAACAACATTTACAACATATATACAACAACGATAAACAACATATATACAACAACAAAAAACAACATTTACAACATAATTATATACAACAACAAAAAACAACATTTACAACAAATATAAAACAACAATAAACAACTACAGTAGTCCCTGTCTTATAAGGCCACTCCTTCTCCAGGGAAAAGTGGCCTTATTAAAGGGATGGACTTTCTTAAGGGTGACAATTTAATAGTACTTCACAATCTTAGTACATCTGAAACCTGGTCTGATAAGAGGGGTTGTATTTGATGGGTACAATCTTATAATAGGGGTGACTGTTGGTGGGAGTGGTCTCATGAGAGGGGTGACCTTTGGTGGTTGGTGGGAGTGGTCTTCTACTAGGGGTGACTGTTGGTGGGAGTGGTCTTATAATAGGGGTGACTGTTGGTGGGAGTGGCCTTATAAGAGAGAAGACTGTTGGTGGGAGTGGTCTCATAAGAGGGGTGACCTTTGGTGGGAGTGGCCTTGTAATAGGAATGACCTTTGGCAGAAGTGGCCATATCAGAGAGGTGACTGTTGGTGGGAGTGGTCTCATAAGAGGGGTGACCTTTGGTGGGAGTGGCCTTATAATAGGGATGACCTTTGGCAGAAGTGGTCTTATAAGAGAGGTGACTGTTGGTGGGAGTGGTCTCATGAGAGGGGTGACCTTTGGTGGTTGGTGGTCTCATGAGAGGGGTGACCTTTGGTGGGAGTTGTCTTATAATAGGGGTGACTGTTGGTGGGAGTGGTCTCATAAGAGGGGTGACCTTTGGTGGGAGTGGTCTTATAATAGGGGTGACTGTTGGTGGGAGTGATCTTATAATAGGGATGACCTTTGGCAGAAGTGGCCATATAACAGAGGTGACCTTTGGTGGGAGTGGTCTCATAAGAGGGGTGACCTTTGGTGGGAGTGGCCTTATAATATGGATGACCATTGGCAGAAGTGGCCTTATAAGAGAGGTGACTGTTGGTGGGAGTGGTCTCATAAGAGGGGTGACCTTTGGCAGGAGTGGCCTTATAATAGGAATGACTGTTGGTGGGAGTGGCCTTATAAGAGAGGTGACCTTTGGTGGGAGTGGTCTCATAAGAGGGTGACCTTTGGTGGGAGTGGTCTTATAATAGGGATGACCTTTGGCAGAAGTGGCCTTATAAGAGAGGTGACTGTTGGTGGGAGTGGTCTCATAAGAGGGGTGACCTTTGGTGAGAGTGGCCATATAACAGAGGTGACCTTTGGTGGGAGTGGTCTCATAAGAGGGGTGACTGTTGGTGGGAGTGGCCTTATAAGAGAGGTGACTGTTGGTGGGAGTGGTCTCATAAGATGGGTGACCTTTGGTGGGAGTGGCCTTATAATAGGGATGACCTTTGGTGGGAGTGGCCTTATAATAGGGATGACCTTTGGTGGGAGTGGCCTTATAAGAGGGATGACCATTGGCAGAAGTGGTCTTATAAGAGAGGTGACCATGGGCAGAAGTGGCCTTATAAGAGAGGTGACCTTTGGTGGGAGTGGCCTTATAATAGGGATGACCTTTTGTGGGAGTGGCCTTATAATAGGGATGACCTTTGGTGGGAGTGGCCTTATAATAGGGATGACCTTTGGTGGGAGTGGCCTTATAATAGGGATGACCTTTGGTGGGAGTGGCCTTATAATAGGGATGACCTTTGGTGGGAGTGGCCTTATAAGAGGGATGACCTTTGGCAGAAGTGGTCTTATAAGAGAGGTGACCTTTGGTGGGAGTGGTCTCATAAGAGGGGTGATCTTTGGCAGGAGTGGCCTTATAATAGGGATGATCTTTGGCAGAAGTGGCCTTATAAGAGAGGTGTCCTTTGGTGGGAGTGGCCTTATAAGAGAGGGACTACTGTACTATAAATTAACAAATTAATGTGTACATTTATTAATGCAAATCAAAGACTGGAAAAGATGTGAAGTATAACCTTAATATAATGTTAGTTTGCCCAAACTTGACCTATGGGTGTTGGACATGGGTAGGCAGGTGACCCATGGGTGTTGGACATGGGTAGGCAGGTGACCCATGGGTGTTGGACATGGGTAGGCAGGTGACCCATGGGTGTTGGACATGGGTAGGCAGGTGACCCATGGGTGTTGGACATGGGTAGGCAGGTGACCCATGGTGTTGGACATGGGTAGGCAGGTGACCCATGGGTGTTGGACATGGGTAGGCAGGTGACCCATGGGTGTTGGACATGGGTAGGCAGGTGACCCATGGGTGTTGGACATGGGTAGGCAGGTGACCCATGGGTGTTGGACATGGGTAGGCAGGTGACCCATGGGTGTTGGACATGGGTAGGCGAGTAACCCATGGGTGTTGGACATGGGTAGGCAGGTAACCCATGGGTGTAGGACATGGGTAGGCAGGTGACCCATGGGTGTTGGACATGGGTAGGCAGGTGACCCATGGGTGTTGGACATGGGTAGGCAGGTGACCCATGGGTGTTGGACATGGGTAGGCAGGTGACCCATGGGTGTTGGACATGGGTAGGCAGGTGACCCATGGGTGTTGGACATGGGTAGGCAGGTGACCCATGGGTGTTGGACATGGGTAGGCAGGTGACCCATGGGTGTTGGACATGGGTAGGCAGGTAACCCATGGGTGTTGGACATGGGTAGGCAGGTGACCCATGGGTGTTGGACATGGGTAGGCAGGTGACCCATGGGTGTTGGACATGGGTAGGCAGGTGACCCATGGGTGTTGGACATGGGTAGGCAGGTGACCCATGGGTAGGCAGGTGACCCATGGGTGTTGGACATGGGTAGGCAGGTGACCCATGGGTAGGCAGGTGACCCATGGGTGTTGGACATGGGTAGGCAGGTGACCCATGGGTGTTGGACATGGGTAGGCAGGTGACCCATGGGTGTTGGACATGGGTAGGCAGGTGACCCATGGGTGTTGGACATGGGTAGGCAGGTGACCCATGGGTGTTGGACATGGGTAGGCAGGTGACCCATGGGTGTTGGACATGGGTAGGCAGGTGACCCATGGGTGTAGGACATGGGTAGGCAGGTGACCCATGGGTGTAGGACATGGGTAGGCAGGTGACCCATGGGTGTAGGACATGGGTAGGCAGGTGACCCATGGGTGTAGGACATGGGTAGGCAGGTGACCCATGGGTGTAGGACATGGGTAGGCAGGTGACCCATGGGTGTAGGACATGGGTAGGCAGGTGACCCATGGGTGTAGGACATGGGTAGGCAGGTGACCCATGGGTGTAGGACATGGGTAGGCAGGTGACCCATGGGTGTAGGACATGGGTAGGCAGGTAGGGAAATTGTTTTTTTCCTTCATTTAAATTGAATTACCTTACAATGTAATAAGATACTTTATTGCTGTGGAACTTGGAACTATCCAGAAATAAAAAAGGGCTTGGGTACCAGTAGGTACCTTTTTTCTGGTACAAATGTAGGTCATGCTTGAGTAAACAATTTTTTTTTAATTATGGCCTAAATTATTGAAATTTATCATAAAAGAATATGGATGTAAATGAACACGAGAGACAATATACTTAGACACAAACTAATATAACACAACAATACATTTTTATGAGGAAATGGAAGGAATTTAAATTATTTTTTCATAAATATTTTCAAGGATTGGTATTAATGTTTTAAAAAATAGTTGGGGACAACAAAAATCTATCTTCCCTCTCTCCCGTACATTTTTGGGGGAATAAATCATATCTGCTAGGTTGACGGAATAAAAAAAAAACAGATTCTTCTGACAACATTTATAATGATATAAAACTGAATGTGTTCTATTTGTAGGACTAAAGCTACAGAAAAACAAAATAAACACAACACAACAATTACTAAGTGAAAACAGTGGTTTGATGTAGTGTGACATAACAACATAAATAATGTTGGGCATAATGATGACAGTATTTATACTTGTACAGTTGACTCTCATTGTTTCGAACTCGGTTGACTCGAATTTCCGTTTGAGTCAAATTTTTATCGAAATCCCGAACTTTGTTGTGTATAAATATATATAATTTGACTCCTGTTGAGTCGAATTCGGATGAGTCGAAATTTCGGTTGTCTCGAATAAAAGTTTTGGTCCCGAGATGTAGAAAGCCATATTATTTACATTCGTTAAATCGAATTTACCTGTCAAAACATGTGTATTACCTTGGGATTAAAATCGGATCACAGGTGAAACATCCGGTCATTGACTGACATTTTTACCTAAAGGCTATTTCACATGTTTATTTCACAATCTGTCAAATTAATTAGTGATAATATTTGAATTGGCTTGGTATTATGACACAGGTTAGATGTGTATAATCAAAAATTATCGATTCATAATAAGTGTGCTTGGGTCGGCATACATCAATGATTATGAAAAGTACACAAAGGAAGTGTTTTATCTATTGAATTATTTGTCGGAAATTAATTTTGATTAAAGAAGAACACTTTTCTTCTACACTTTATTGAATAATAAAAACACACAATTTATTGTAAATAAACAGCATTGCACAAAGAAAAATATGTCATGATGGGTGAAGTTTAATCAATGACAATGCAACAGCTGAAAAACATAAACAAAACAGATAAACATATTCATACACAAAAAAAGATATTTAGAAGTTATCAGTCGTTCCACAAGATTCAAAGAATTTAACAGAGAGAGAAAAACAGCAACAAAAACATCGAATATGTTTAAAATCGTTCTGAGAATAGGGACATGCGATGCTGGTTTTAGCTCTTCAAAATTTCACTCGAGTTGTCTCCCTTTCGTCGTTAAACAAAACTACACTTCCGGTATTTTCATAGCTCCTCTTGAGTCGAACTAAGGTTGACTCGAATTTTTTCCATGGTCCCATCGAATTCGAGATAACGAGAGTCAACTGTACTTCATACAAATTTTTATTTGTTTTGATGACATTGTATGATACAGTGGGCTGAGCCACTGTTGCTCACCTTTCATTCTGCTTTGAGGAAACTTAATACAGAGCCTTCCATAGGTGCTTCCCACCAAGTTTCGGTTCATTTGGCCAAGCAGTTTCAAAGAAGAAGATTTTTAGAAATCAACCAACCAGAAACAAGAATTGCCTATGGCAGCCATGTTTGCTAACAGATCAGGATGAAATTAGCAATTTTATAGAGGACCTTCCATAGATGCTTCCTACCAAGTTTCGGTTCAATTGGCTAAGCAGTTTCAGGGAAGAAGATTTTTAGAAATCCACCATTCAGAAACAAGAATTGCCTGTGGTGGCCATGTTTGTTAACGAATTGGGACGAAATGAACAATATTTATAGAGGACCTTCCATAGATGCTTCCTACCAAGTTTCGGTTCAATTGGTAAAGTGGTTTCAGAGGAGAAGACTTTTAGAAATCCACCATTCAGAAACAAGAATTGCCTGTGGTGGCCATGTTTGTTAACGAATTGGGACGAAATGAACAATATTTATAGAGGACCTTCCATAGATGCTTCCTACCAAGTTTCGGTTCAATTGGTAAAGTGGTTTCAGAGGAGAAGATTTTTAGAAATCCACCATTTAGAAACAAGAATTGCCTGTGGTGGCCATGTTTGTTAACAAATTGAGACGAAATGAACAAAATTTATAGAGGACCTTCCATACATGCTTTCTATCAAATTTCAGTTCATTTGGTAAAGTGGTTTCAGAGGAGAAGATTTTTAGAAATCCACCATTCAGAAACAAGAATTGCCTGTGGCGGCCATGTTTGTTAACAAATTGAGACGAAATGAACATTATTTATAGAGGACCTTCCATAGATGCTTCCTACCAAGTTTCGTTTCATTTGGTAAAGTGGTTTCAGAAGAGAAGATTTTTAGAAATCCACCATTCAGAAACAAGAATTGCCTGTGGTGGCCATGTTTGTTACCAAATTGAGACGAAATGAAAATTTTTTATAGAGGACCTTCCATACATGCTTTCTATCAAATTTCAGTTCATTTGGGAAAGCGGTTTCAGAGGACAAGATTTTCTTAGAAATCAACCAATCAGAAAAAAACCGGCCTGTGGCAGCCATGTTTGTTAACGGATTGGAACTAAATGAGCAATCTTTATAGAGGACCTTCCAAGGATGCTTCCTACCAAGTTTTGATTCATTTGGCCAAGCGGTCTCAGAGGGGAAGATTTTTTAGAAATCAACCAATCAGAAACAAGAATGGCCTGTGGCGGCCATGTTTGTTAACGGATCGGGAGAAAATGACCAATCTTTATAGAGGACCTTCCATAGATGCTTCCTACCAAATTTCAGTTCATTTGGGAAAGTGGTTTCAGAGAAGATTTTTTAGAAATCAACCAATCAAAAACAAGAATGGCCTGTGGCAGACATGTTTGTTAACGGATCGGAACAAATGAGTAATCTCTATAGAGGACCTTCCAAGGATGCTTCCTACCAAGTTTTGATTCATTTGGCCAGGCGGTTTCAGAGGAGAAATTTTTTTTAGAAATCAACCAATCAGAAACAAGAATGGCCTGTGGCTGCGATGTTTGTTAACGGATCGGGACGAAATGAGCAATCTTTATAGAGGACCTTCCATAGATGCTTCCTACCAAGTTTCGGTTCAATTGGTAAAGTGGTTTCAGAGGAGAAGACTTTTAGAAATCCACCATTCAGAAACAAGAATTGCCTGTGGTGGCCATGTTTGTTAACGAATTGGGACGAAATGAACAATATTTATAGAGGACCTTCCATAGATGCTTCCTACCAAGTTTCGGTTCAATTGGTAAAGTGGTTTCAGAGGAGAAGATTTTTAGAAATCCACCATTTAGAAACAAGAATTGCCTGTGGTGGCCATGTTTGTTAACAAATTGAGACGAAATGAACAAAATTTATAGAGGACCTTCCATACATGCTTTCTATCAAATTTCAGTTCATTTGGTAAAGTGGTTTCAGAGGAGAAGATTTTTAGAAATCCACCATTCAGAAACAAGAATTGCCTGTGGCGGCCATGTTTGTTAACAAATTGAGACGAAATGAACATTATTTATAGAGGACCTTCCATAGATGCTTCCTACCAAGTTTCGTTTCATTTGGTAAAGTGGTTTCAGAAGAGAAGATTTTTAGAAATCCACCATTCAGAAACAAGAATTGCCTGTGGTGGCCATGTTTGTTACCAAATTGAGACGAAATGAAAATTTTTTATAGAGGACCTTCCATACATGCTTTCTATCAAATTTCAGTTCATTTGGGAAAGCGGTTTCAGAGGACAAGATTTTCTTAGAAATCAACCAATCAGAAAAAAACCGGCCTGTGGCAGCCATGTTTGTTAACGGATTGGAACTAAATGAGCAATCTTTATAGAGGACCTTCCAAGGATGCTTCCTACCAAGTTTTGATTCATTTGGCCAAGCGGTCTCAGAGGGGAAGATTTTTTAGAAATCAACCAATCAGAAACAAGAATGGCCTGTGGCGGCCATGTTTGTTAACGGATCGGGAGAAAATGACCAATCTTTATAGAGGACCTTCCATAGATGCTTCCTACCAAATTTCAGTTCATTTGGGAAAGTGGTTTCAGAGAAGATTTTTTAGAAATCAACCAATCAAAAACAAGAATGGCCTGTGGCAGACATGTTTGTTAACGGATCGGAACAAATGAGTAATCTCTATAGAGGACCTTCCAAGGATGCTTCCTACCAAGTTTTGATTCATTTGGCCAGGCGGTTTCAGAGGAGAAATTTTTTTTAGAAATCAACCAATCAGAAACAAGAATGGCCTGTGGCTGCGATGTTTGTTAACGGATCGGGACGAAATGAGCAATCTTTATAGAGGACCTTCCATAGATGCTTCCTACCAAGTTTCGGTTCAATTGGTAAAGTGGTTTCAGAGGAGAAGACTTTTAGAAATCCACCATTCAGAAACAAGAATTGCCTGTGGTGGCCATGTTTGTTAACGAATTGGGACGAAATGAACAATATTTATAGAGGACCTTCCATAGATGCTTCCTACCAAGTTTCGGTTCAATTGGTAAAGTGGTTTCAGAGGAGAAGATTTTTAGAAATCCACCATTTAGAAACAAGAATTGCCTGTGGTGGCCATGTTTGTTAACAAATTGAGACGAAATGAACAAAATTTATAGAGGACCTTCCATACATGCTTTCTATCAAATTTCAGTTCATTTGGTAAAGTGGTTTCAGAGGAGAAGATTTTTAGAAATCCACCATTCAGAAACAAGAATTGCCTGTGGCGGCCATGTTTGTTAACAAATTGAGACGAAATGAACATTATTTATAGAGGACCTTCCATAGATGCTTCCTACCAAGTTTCGTTTCATTTGGTAAAGTGGTTTCAGAAGAGAAGATTTTTAGAAATCCACCATTCAGAAACAAGAATTGCCTGTGGTGGCCATGTTTGTTACCAAATTGAGACGAAATGAAAATTTTTTATAGAGGACCTTCCATACATGCTTTCTATCAAATTTCAGTTCATTTGGGAAAGCGGTTTCAGAGGACAAGATTTTCTTAGAAATCAACCAATCAGAAAAAAACCGGCCTGTGGCAGCCATGTTTGTTAACGGATTGGAACTAAATGAGCAATCTTTATAGAGGACCTTCCAAGGATGCTTCCTACCAAGTTTTGATTCATTTGGCCAAGCGGTCTCAGAGGGGAAGATTTTTTAGAAATCAACCAATCAGAAACAAGAATGGCCTGTGGCGGCCATGTTTGTTAACGGATCGGGAGAAAATGACCAATCTTTATAGAGGACCTTCCATAGATGCTTCCTACCAAATTTCAGTTCATTTGGGAAAGTGGTTTCAGAGAAGATTTTTTAGAAATCAACCAATCAAAAACAAGAATGGCCTGTGGCAGACATGTTTGTTAACGGATCGGAACAAATGAGTAATCTCTATAGAGGACCTTCCAAGGATGCTTCCTACCAAGTTTTGATTCATTTGGCCAGGCGGTTTCAGAGGAGAAATTTTTTTTAGAAATCAACCAATCAGAAACAAGAATGGCCTGTGGCTGCGATGTTTGTTAACGGATCGGGACGAAATGAGCAATCTTTATAGAGGACCTTCCATAGATGCTTCCTACCAAGTTTCGGTTCATTTGGACAAGCGGTTTCAGAGGAGGAGATTTTTTTTAATCGGCCAATCAGAAAAAGAATGGCCTGTGGCTGCCATGTTTGTTAACGGATTGGAACTAAATGAGCAATCTTTATAGAGGACCTTCCATAGATGCTTCCTATCAAGTTTCATTTGGCCAAGCGGTTTCAGAGGAGAAGATTTTTAAAAATCGGCCAATCAGAAATAAGAATTGCATCCAATTTTAAAAATCGGCCAATCAGAAACAAGAATTGCATGTGGCAGCCATGTTTGTTAGTGGATCGGGACAAACTTAGCAATAGTGACTGATTGATTGATTGGTGTTTAACACCAACTTTAGCAGTTTTGGGAATAACCTTCATAAGGTATGCTTATGTTCAAAAGATTTGAAAGCCATATATATAATTTAAAGGTCTTTGGGAGTAAGTAAACTAAAGGGTCTAAACAGCAACAGACCCAAATTTTTACTTTGAATTTTCGGAGGAAATGACTTATCTGAGTACAAGTTAACGAGATTCTGATGTATGTTATAGAAATTGCTACATGACAAATTCACTACATTTAATTTCCTGGTTTTGACGTGAGTGTTCAAAGTCAGTGACAAATTTTGACAATTTATGACCACAATTTTAACATGGATCTTCTATTAACAGACTGCCACGATATAACTGAAATATTATTAAGGTGGCATTAAACACCATAACTCCCCTCCTTTATTAACTTCACTGAACACTCAAAACTGTTGTTTAAGGTGGTACCATACACTTCAGGTAAAATTTTATCTGCTCGTTTAATTTTCTTATTTTTTTTTAATATATCCACTAATAAATATCAAAATTTTAACAAATTCCAACCAACAGACTCAGAGCTATAAATTCACTAGCCACATAGCAGCTTTTCTCTCTGTGGTTTTGATCACTGAGATGCTTGAAATCTGCATACAAACATCATATGATCAAAACGTTCAACTGATTTTAAAGAGTTATCTCCCTGTAGTGTTAGGTACCACCTTAAATGATACTAAACTAATAGTACAATGTTGAGTGTATAAACCAGAGAAGACAGTGTTCACTGATATAAACATCTATTACACCTTCATTTTCTAGCTGTTTGGATCAAGTTTGACACATTTTATTTCAAAATACAGACAAACCTGTCTTATGTGACCCTTCAAGAGAACAGTGAAATAGGGTCACATAAGACAGATGGTCACTTAATACAGGTTTAATTGATATAAAATGTACTGTGAAGGGAAATAAAAATTAAGGTCACATACATGTAATACAAGTTATTGCTTAATAGAAGTGTTCACTAAAGCAGATTTGACTGTATTTTCCTCAAAAAGAGGAAATGTGAGGAAAACTTTCATCTCTGATAAATATTGTGTCAGAGAATACAAATACACAAACAACAAGATATGATTATAATCTAATGATTATGGAGTCTCCCAAACCGGCCACTGACAACAGGTTTAAAAAATAAATCAAAAGCTACCTTTGAAATCGAACAATGTTGAATTTTTGCGGTATTGTGGCGGCCATTTTGAAAATGGAAACCGGTAGAAATTTTTCGATGTCGGAAATCAATTCAGGACGTTGAAATCGAACAATGTTGAATTTTTGTCGTATTGTGGTGGCCATTTTGAAAATGGCGACCGGTAGAAATTTTTCGATGTCTTGATTTGTGCGGTATTGTGGTGGCCATTTTGAAAATGGCGACCAGTAGAAATTTTTCAATGTCGGGAATCAATTCGGGACATCATTATCTACCCACATCAAATTTTGATAATATCGACAATGTTGATTTTTTGCGGTATCACTAGGGACATCAAAATCCTAATTTCCTTGGCTGTATATTAACTTCCGTCATGAAGTATTAATTATTAATACTTTTAGGCGGAGATTCAATGTGAAATGTAGGGATTAATACACAATAATGGAGATTAGACTTGAATCGAGAGATTTACACTTGCATCGAGAGATTATAACTTGGATCGGCAACTTATTACTTTGTAGTTCAATTTAATACTTTATTTGGCAGGATTTAATCGATAATCTTTATATATATATATATACATTTATCGATTTTTTACGGATGGGTACGTATACGCGATCGAGTTGAGAAAAATTGGATGTTTGTTTTCATTTAGTTATGTATCAACAGCTATAGTGTATTCACTGTAAAAAACGAATTTGCAACAAATGAAAACGGAATACATATTTCGCCAAAGATCGAGTCTGTATTAATGAATATATATATGCAATCAAGTATTCACGGCTGACAAAAAACAAGATGAACTGTGAGCTAATGCTCACCTATGATACCCCCGCTCTTTGGCAAACAGGAAGTAGGAATCTGACGGGTCAAAAAACGCTTCCCACGATATGGGGTACCTATATGAAGCTTGTGACCAAATATCAGATGTCTGCCAGCAATAGTTGCTGAGAAAAATGCGACGAAAAATGAGCATATATGTTCAATGTGTAGAAAAATCAACAAAGTCGGCAAACAGGAAGTAGGAATCTGACGGGTCAAAAAACGCTTCCCACGATATGGGGTACCTATATGAAGCTTGTGACCAAATATCAGATCTCTGCCATCAATAGTTGCTGAGAAAAATGTGACGAAAAATGTGCATATATGTTCAATGTGTATAGAAACCAACTAAGTCGGCAAACAGGAAGTAGGAATCTGACGGGTCCAAAATCGCTTCCCACGATATGGGGTACCTATATGAAGCTTGTGACCAAATATCAGATCTCTGCCATCAATAGTTACTGAGAAAAATGTGACGAAAAATGTGCATATATGTTCAATGTGTATAGAAACCAACTAAGTCGGCAAACAGGAAGTAGGAATCTGACGGGTCCAAAAATGCTTCCCACAATATGGCATACCTATATGAAGCTTGTGACCAAATATCAGATTCCTGTCATCAATAGTTGCTGAGAAAAATGCGACGAAAAATGTCCATATACAAATGTATGTTAAATGTGTATAAAAATCAACAAAATCGGCAAACAGGAAGTAGGACTCTGATAGGTCCAAAAACGCTTCCCACGATATGGGGTACCTATATGAAGCTTGTGACCAAATATCAGATTTCTGCCATCAATAGTTGCTGAGAAAAATGCGACGAAAAATGAGCATATACGTTCAATGTGTATAAAAATCAACAAAGTCGGCAAACAGGAAGTCAGGGGTTAAAAAATCCACTAGCCCGACGCCCAGGGCTAGTAATTTCCACATTTGGGCTAGCTGAAATAATCAGCAGTATGCCCGACGGGCTAGTAAAAAAATATATTGGATATTGACAAACTTGTCAATATTCGTGTATCTACTCATATTCATAAATGTTATATGTTGTTTAATCAGCAGCAATGTTTTATTTATTCAACAGCTAGCTTTTTGTCGAAATTGAGAGCAAAGAAGGTAGAAAAATTGCATAATTCGTCATAAAACACAGCTTCAACAAATGACGGCTTACCGAAAATTTCAAAAATGAAATACCGGAATCGGATTCCGGAACGACTATTTCCAGTTTTGCCGATAGTAAAAAAAAAGAAAGAAAAAAAATTAATGCCGACCGAACCTAGATTTTTTTGACCGTAAACACACATATTTTTTTTTTGGCCTTACAGTGACCTGAACTGTGGTAAATAAGTGAAAAGAAAGATAGTTAAACTAATATACATTGTACTTGTTGTACAAGGGTTCAAGTCTGCAAGTCGGATTCATGAAATCACGATATTGACCAGGACTAGTGGTTCATAGATTCGGGCTAGTAATATTTGGGAGTATGCTAGCTAGCCCTGGGCTAGTGAGGTGGTCCAAGATTTTTTAACCCCTGGAAGTAGGAATCTGATGGGTTCAAAAACGCTTCCCACGATATGGGGTACCTTTATGAAGCTTGTGACCAAATATCAGATTTCTGCCAGCAATAGTTGCTGAGAAAAATGTGACGAAAAATGTGCATATATGTTCAATGTGTATAATAACCAACTAAGTCGGCAAACGGGAAGTAGGAATCTGATGGGTCCAAAAACGCTTCCCACAATATGAGGTACCTATATGATGCTTGTGACCAAATATCAGATCTCTGTCATCAATAGTTGCTGAGAACAATGTGACGAAAAATGTGCATATATGTTCAATGTGTATAAAGACCAACTAAGTCGGCAAACAGGAAGTAGGAATCTAACGGGTCCAATAACGCTACCCACAATATGGTATACCTATATGATGCTTGTGACCAAATATCAGATTTCTGCCATCAACAGTTACTGAGAAAAATGTGACGAAAAATATCTTGGACGGACAGAGGTAAATCAGTATACCCCCCCCTCCCCCTTCGGGGAGCGGGGGTATAATAATAAATGTAATTTACACATTTCACCAAGATCGAGTTTAACAGCCGGTTTAATTTTCATGAATTAAATGATGAATGTTGAAATAAAAATTCCTTCTATGTTTTCCTAAGACCTAAGACTCTTTATTCTCAAATAAACCATACATTACCATGGTATAGAGAAGTTACATATAAAAATACAACACAACACATACATGACAAATAAATAACAGATACACAAATACATATACATACAATATTTACATTACAACATGTTTGTGTACTGATCGATCGCGAGAGCTATATATAGCACACAGGTAAGTTATATATTTTAGCTGCAGTATATTAATATGTATATTTTTTTTTTTAGACATTTCAAGAAAAGGTATCAAAATATAAAATCGTTTGTTTTGTGTTATACCACAAGTTAGTTTTTATCTTATAATTTTTAGTTCTTTTTTCATTAAACTTTAATTATCTTTATTTCTGTATAGTGTACTAACAACTGTTTTCACTAACAAAACAATTTCTTTTGCAAGTTAATTGCTAACCCTTTCATTTGTATAGACAACAGAATATAATTATTGATTTTTGCAGGTGCGTACGTGTATATGTATCGACGGCGTGTTGACAGAAAATAAAAACCGAATACACATTTCTCCCAGGTCGAGTTTTAAATTTAACAGACTATTTTAATGAATATATATATGCTATCAAGTTATAATGAAGAATGTTGTATTAATCCTGGCGTTTGTTTAGATATTAGGCCGTGTTTTTTTTTTACCGGTTTTTGTACTGCACGAAATCGCGGACAAAATATGGTAGAATGATCATGACCCGATCAAGTGAATTAAAGTATATCACATAGTGTCATTATTGTAGCTATTAATTATCTGTGTTTATTCAAAACCATGTTTGCTTTTTATTTTTAATGCTTAAGTATAATTGTCTTTAGTACCTTTTCGGGAAACTGCTTATATTTGTTTTATTTTACAGATATTTCAATAAAAGGTATCAAAATATTAAATAGTTTGTTTTATGTTATTTTGTTACCTTCCATTCAGGTTTTTTTGTTGTAGTTTGTGTTATATTATTTCTGTTAATGTTATTTTTTTAATTCAGTTTCTAATACAACTTTCTATGTTTATTATTCTTTATTGTTCATTTTTATAACTGTGTTCATTAACAAAACAATTATGTTATAGGTTAATTGTTAATCCTTAGTAAGGTTTGACAGTCTTATCAATGAATTATGTAACTTTTATCTAGTTTTATGAAAGTAAATGATTTTTGTTATCACTTAATTATCTATAATTAAAATAAATGTAACGTTTCCACATTAGAAAAATGATTCAAATTGTTTCTTGCTAATAATTTTATCATTTCCAGAAAATAAGCTGGTTTGAAGCCTAGTCAACAACAGACCTACAAAGAATTAAATTATTATATACATGTATATATATATGTGTGTGTGTATATATTTTAGTTAGAAAAAATTATGGTAGAAGTAAGCAAACACATTTTTGTCCTCCACTTGCTCTTCCTTTCCCTTCATGCAGCTTCTATAGGATAAAACTACCTCACAGTTTATTAGGGCTTCTGTAATGAAGGAGTTATTGTGTAAATATTTATACCCTTTAACACAATAAAATAAAGTGTCTTCTAACTATCCATTTGCCTTTCCTTTCAATATGTCATTCATTAATGTGATGAACGAAGTATTGAAAGTAAAAGCATATGTATAATAAAAAGAACCTGTATCAATTAACAAAATAGGGATATTAATTGATTGGAATGACAATAAAGCCAACATGTAAACATTTTAATAATCAGGTGTGTTTTGACATCTGTTTGTTTTCATAGAAACTATAGATCAAAAATCAGTTTTTCAAAGTGTTTTATTCCATACATTTTTTTTAAATAATTAAAATTAAGTATGAATATAATTTGAAAGCAAAAATGAGCATAAAATTGAATTGTGGCTTTTTGTCCTATAGTTACTTGTAATACATGGGGTCAATGATTTTACAAAATTGTTCAATGTGACTTTTTGTCCTAGTGATAAGCTCCTATGCAAAATTGTATGTTGTGACTTTTTGTCCTGTGACTTTTTGTCCTATATGTTTTGTCAAAATGTAAAATTTAAACTGTGACTTTTTGTCTGTGACTTTTTGTCCTACATTCTTTTTTAATACAACCACGTGTGCATGCTCGTGTTTGATGGGAAAGCTATAGCTATATTTAGATATTTTGTGATAATAATTTTATATTGTAAATCGATCCACTCTGTGATTTTTTTCAACAAGATACATTTTTTATAGTATATATTTTATTATAAAATACAATATTGAACTGATTTTCGCTAACACTTCAATCACTGAATATTGATTTTTTCGGATGTTGAATATTTTTTCCCCAGAATTGCACCCCCTGTTAGTATACTTTTATTGCTTTATTTAAAAAAAAAATAACACCAAGAACATCGATGATATGAGTCTTCTTATATGGTACTGCTTTGACAACTATTTTACTTATTTTGTTCCTGTATTTAAATACTGTTATAGTGACAGCCGGAACCTTTGAACCGTAATGAGAGCGGGAGGTTTGGCGCTTTAAAATCTGATTCAACCCACCATTTCTTTAGAAATGCCTGTACCAAGTCAGGGTCATTACGGTTTTCACAATTTTCCGGTTGTTGACTGATTTTGTCTGTTTATATAATTATGAGTTTTGACTTTCCCTTTGTAAGATTGTTCGGAGTTCGGTAATTTTGTTATTACCCTTATTCAGAAATAAACCTACAGCAAAATAAAGGTATATTGTAAACAAAATCGTCATTTTTATCTAGATTTATCGTCCGAAAAATATGGTACTCCTCTACTATACTAATTTGGATTAGGTGATTGGAATAAAATGTATTTCATGATAATGATGGCTGATTAAAATTGTTTGTCATGTATTAGCTGTCAGTTGTAATATACAGGATGTAACCAATATACAGGAAGAGCCCCTACTGTGAAGCCATCTATTTTGAGATGCCATTCAATGAAAATAACAACCTGACCATATTGTTAAATAAGAATAAGAATTAGATAAGAAATTAAAATTTATAGAAGGCAAGGATTTATATAATTAACACATTATGTCACATTTCATTTATTTAGCTTGGGTCAGTTATCAATTAAAAAGACAAAAATGGTTTTAAAAAAAATCTGTCTAATAAGTATTTACCTAAATAATGATATCATGACGTATAATAATTTCTCACCGTAAATGTATTTATTTTATTAAGATATTTATACACATATGCAAGAAAGAAAAAAATATAAATTTAATTTTTAAGTACAAATAAATTAGAAGACGGCTTGAAAATCGAAAGCGCAAAATAGTTATCTATGTTTATAAGTCTTAGTAAAAAGAGTCTTGAGCAACGTTTTTTTTTCACACCTGTAATAGGTGTATTTGTATAACATGAATGCAAGATGCGACGACATGCTGAGATGGGTGATGTTTTGACAGGTAAACTGTAAAAAAAACCGTAGAATACACTAATAAAATATTATTTCACCTATATCAGGACTCCGCAGACTGCCAATTTTCAAGAAAAAAAACCTGGGATTTACGGATTTATGACCCATTCGCCATCAACAAAATAAAACTTAAATTTTACTAATTAATTTTAATCCAAATTTGCCTTTAAAGAAATAAATGTATAAATTAGAATTATTTACCCGGGTTCGTTCGCCCTACATTTGGCAAACACGTAAAAGAGCAAACACACCCGATATGTAAACCGGCAACTGTCTGCAGCAAGTGAAAGGGCCTTGGCATCGATTGTCGCAAGTACATAGGGACATATTAATATTCACTTCTAGTGCACTTAAAACATGGGTACTGCATGTTAATACATTTTATTCATGGATATTATTGTATATATCGCCCGTGACAGCCGTTAACATATCTATACTTTCCATACTGTATATCACTCATTTACTTCAGCTTTACTAAGATACACATGTTTCTTTATGCACGAATTTATTGGTTAGCAGAATTTGGGGACGTTTCCTGTTAACAGTTTAACTATCTGAGAGTGGAGACTCTCACTCCGACATGGGATACTCTCACTCCGACCTGGGAGGATTTTGTCGGACATTTTGTCGGACAATTTTAAGAGTGACACTCTCTTCAAGTCCGACAAAACTCTGTGTCCGACCTGAGAGTATGATCGTTGATACACTTGGAGGGATCTGTACACTAAATTTGATATATAAGTTTGACACTGCATCACTGATTATTTAAAAACTATACAACTTGCAGTTTTCTAAAAAAAATAATTTAAAAATCAATCGAAAACACGATTACAAATCAATTACAGAATTACCAAATCTAATTATGAGGGTTAAATGTTGGACTATATAGGTCGTGTTCTTTATTTAGCTTGCAATTTTGAAACACAATAATTTAATAAAGAGTGAGTGGTGATCATTGTTATTTAACGCCAATGCAGCAATTTTTCAGCTATATCATGGCGAGAACATGTTAATTTTCAATGAGATGATGATGTCCGCTTTGTACTAGACCAATACGCTGGATTGAATTTTTATAGTGCTAGCTCACTGAAACAAGTCCACGGATAGACATGTCGCCCCACTCGGACTCGTTATCCTGATTCTGAGCTAACCAGTCGTTGCTCTTTCTCCTTAATGTTGCATACTTAGCGGAGAAGCAACAAATACCAATTCTATAGTCTTTGATTTTGTCCCGACTGGGGCTTGAACCCACGATCTACCGCACTCGAGTATGAGTGATTTTTTTTTATCAATTTTACAAAAGATCAATCGTTCTACCGACTCTTAATTCACTTATCTTTACGTATATATATATATATATATATATATCTGCTTTACTTATTCCAAGGGACTGAAATGTTTAACTTTGCCCATAATCGAAACATACACTTGTTAAAATTTCTCAATTTATTATTTGTAAACATCAAATATCATTTATATTTTGTTTATTTTTAATACCCTACATATATATAATTATCAGGGAGAACGGACCCGAAACCCGACTAATGCAGGTAAAAAAAAATTACACATAAAAAACGTCATCCAACTGGAAATCTCCAAAAATGAAAATAGTCGAAAAATTAGAGAAATTATATTAACTAAAAGGGAAATAAAAAATAACTGATAAAAACGCAACAGAAAATAATAATAATAAAAACTGAATGGAAGGTAACAAAATAACATAAAACAAACAATTTAATATTTTGATACCTTTTCTTGAAATATCTGTAAAATAAAAGAAATATATGCAGTTTCCCGAAAAAGCACTAAAGACAATTATACTTAAGCATTAAAAATAAAAAGCAAACATGGTTTTAAATAAACACAGATAATTAATAGCTACAATAATTACACTATGTGATATACTTTAACTCACTTGATCGGGTCATGATCATTCTACCATATTTTGTCCGCGATTTCGTGCAGTACAAAAACCGGTAAAAAAAAAACACGGCGTAATATCCAAACAAACGCCAGGATTAATACAACATTCTTCATTATAACTTGATAGCATATATATATTCATTAAAATAGTCTGTTAAATTTAAAACTCGACCTGGGAGAAATGTGTTTCGGTTTTTATTTTCTGTCAACAGGCAGTCGATACATATACACGTACGCACCTGCAAAAATCAATAATTATATTCTGTTGTCTATACAAATGAAAGGGTTAGCAATTAACTTGCAAAAGAAATTGTTTTGTTAGTGAAAACAGTTGTTAGTACACTATACAGAAATAAAGATAATTAAAGTTTAATGAAAAAAGAACTAAAAATTATAAGATAAAAACTAACTTGTGGTATAAAACAAAACAAACGATTTTATATTTTGATACCTTTTCTTGAAATGTCTAAAAAAAAATATACATATTAATATACTGCAGCTAAAATATATAACTTACCTGTGTGCTATATATAGCTCTCGCGATCGATCAGTACACAAACATGTTGTAATGTAAATATTGTATGCATATGTATTTGTGTATCTGTTATTTATTTGTCATGTATGTGTTGTGTTGTATTTTTATATGTAACTTCTCTATACCATTGTAATGTATGGTTTATTTGAGAATAAAGAGTCTTAGGTCTTAGGAAAACATAGAAGGAATTTTTATTTCAACATTCATCATTTAATTCATGAAAATTAAACCGGCTGTTAAACTCGATCTTGGTGAACTGTGTAAATTACGTTTATTAATAATTAATACTTCATGACGGAAGTTAATATACAATATACAATATGTCCCTAGTGTATTGTGGTGGCCATTTTGAAAATGGCGACCGGTAGAAATTTTTCAATGTCGGCCATCAATTCGGGACATCATTATCTACCCACATATCAAATTTTGATGATATCGGACAATGTTGAATTTTTACCGCCCATTTTTTATACCGTGTTTTGACAGCCATTTTAAAAATGGCAGACATCTCGAAAATTTTATGTCTCTATCATTATCTATTTAGAAGTTATCAACATTAATGTACGAAATTTCAACTTTCCCATAGGATTCTATAGTAACCCCCACCCCCTTTGAACCCCTCAAAATATGACTTTGACCCCCTTTACCACAAAGCTGAAAACTTTAGGACCAACTAGAAACATATATCTATAACTCCAACAAGTTTCATGAAATTCTGTCCGGTAGTTCCTGAGATCTGCTGTGGACAAGTTCATGGTCCGCGGAAAGAAAGGAGAAAGAGAAGAATAATAATAATAATAACAAGATATGATTATAATCTAACGATTATGGAGTCTCCCAAACCGGCCACTAACAACAGGTTTAAAAAATAAATCAAATGCTACTTTTGAAATTTTTCGATGTTGGGAATCAATTCAGGTCATCATAATCTACCTACTTATGAAATTTCGTTGAAATCGAACAATGTTGAATTTGTTCGGTGTTGTGGCGACCATTTTGAAAATGGCGATCGGTAGAAATTTTACGATGTCAGGAATCAATTCGGGACATCATAATCTACCTACATATGAAATGTCGTTGAAATCGGACAATGTTGAATTTGTGTGGTATTGTGGCGGCCATTTTGAAAATGGCAACCGGTAGACATTTTTCAATGTCGGAGATCAATTTAGGACATCATTATCTACCCACATATCAAATTTTGATGATATCGGACAATGTTTAATTTTTGCAGCCATTTTGAAAATGGTGACTGCTAGAAATTTTTCAATTTCGGGAATAAATTCGGGACATCATAATCTACCCACATGAAATGTCGTTGAAATCGGACAATGTTGTATTTGTGTGGTATTGTGGCAGCCATTTTTGAAAATGGCGACCGCTAGAAATTTTTCAATGTCGGAATAAATTTGGGACATCATAATCTACCCACATAGGAAATGTCGTTGAAATCGGATAATGTTGAATTTTGCGGTATTGTGGTGGCCATTTTGAAAATGGCGATCGGTAGAAATTTTTCAATGTCGGCAATCAATTCGGGACATTATTATCTACTCATATATCAAATTTTGATGATATTGGAAAATATTGAATTTTTAACGCCCATATTTTATGCTGTGTTTTGACAGCCATTATGAAAATGGCAGACATTTTGAAAATTTTGAAAACGCAGAATTGCTCCTCTAATGGTGACCTAACACTATGTCAAATTTTATGTCTCTATCATTATCGATTTAGAAGTTATCAACATTAATGTACGAAATTTCAACTTTCCCATAGGATTCTATAGTAACCCCTCCACCCCTTTGAAGCCCTCAAAATATGACTTTGACCCCCTTTACCACAAGGCTGAAAACTTTAGGACCAACTAGAAACATATATCTATAACTCCACCAAGTTTCATGAAATTCTGTCCAGTAGTTCCTGAGATCTGCCGTGGACAAGTTCATGGTCCGCGGAAAGAAAGAGAAGAAGAATAATAATAATAATAAAAATAAAAATAATAAGAAACGGAGCAAAAACAATAAGTCTCCCAAACTTTGTTTGGGAGACTTATTTGTTTGGGAGACTTAATAATAATAATAATAAGAAACGGAGCAAAAACAATAAGTTTCCAAACATTGTTTGGGAGACTTAATAACAAGACAAATAAAATCTATTGACAACATAAAACATGTAACAAACGTGTCATATTTTGTACTCTATAAATAGAAGTAGTATAAGACTGTGAACTTACTTGCTGGGGTCAAAATCATCATCAATATCAGCCTCTTTATCTCTCCCCGTTTCCTCTGCTAACTTTCTACTAGGTTCTGCTAAATCCTGTAAAATCATTATTTTCTGTTATACTGGGTAATTCTCGTAGAAAAATTATATAGTCAAACCTCGGTCTTTTGAACTCGGATGGGTCGAATACTATGGATGGCTCGAACTGATTTGAAAGTCCCGTCAATTTTCCTTATACTTCTAAGTAAAAAAAAACCTTTCACTCGAACACCGATACCTCGAACAGTCGAACTCAATAAATGGTCCCATCATTAATAAAACCACGAGTTTTACCAAGCCAAATTCGAACATCGCAATTTAATTGACAGGTGTACGTTACGGTTGAATGTGCTTACAGCAAAGTGTGATAAATGTCAGATTACAGACAGATCATTGTTTTCTTAACGAATCAAGGTAAAGGAATAAACTTGTCATAATTTGTGTTAATTAGTCATTAATTTCAGCTGTGGCTTGATTATTAACCGTTAATTATGATTAATAACAATCGTAATACAGTTTATTAAAACAATATTTAAAATTGTTATTACATGAGTTATTATTGAGAGTGGTTCATTTAAATTTTTATTGTTGTTGGAATCAAATAATATAAAACTGCGTGATCTCAAGGTTCATCTAAATACCAAAAAATAGAAATGTAATAGTAGTGAAATTCCGATTAAACTGGATTTTTATGTCTATATAATACCAAAATAAACAAATATAATTGCTTCAAATTCAAATTAAGAAAAAAGAAAATGATCATTGGCTAAAATTTGAAGATTGGCCATTAAAAATATATATCCGAATTATCAAGCATTATACTGATATCGATCCAACTATTAATACCTGACCTCGTATTTCCTGTATATAAAATAGATCGTGAACAATGTGAAAAAACATTTTTAAAGAAACATTTGAAGATACCAAAGAGGTATTCAGAAGCCGTTGTCTTTGAGAACTTTCTAAAGAATTAAATATTTCTTACAATGGTCCATGGTACTGTGTAGTGTGTATCAGTTATGAAAGTGTAATGAAACCGTCCCAGGTCAGAACTGGATTTTTTCTCTCTGAAATTGCGGGACCTCGGTGGCTCGAACTTCCGATAGCTCGAACACATTTTGACAGTCCCTTCGAGTTCTACTGTATATATATATATATTTTCATTTTGTACATTAACAAAGAGAGATAATGCATATCCAATCATTGATATAATTAACTTTAATGATATGTCATTCACTCTTTCTTTTGTTTAACTTCTGGCCTGCAACTTCTGAAGTTTAAAAATCATAGACTGTATAAGACATTCTACCAAATTCTTATTTACTCTCTATTATGCTGAGGAGAAGCCATCGACTTTGTGATTGGATGGTAGTTGGATATATAATTACCTATGCAATAAGTGCCTATCACCCCTAAATGTTGCGAGTTCTAACCCCGCTCAGTCGAGGTGTACTCGATACAACATTATGTGATAAAAGTTGGTCAGGTAGTTGCGACAGGTCGGTGGTTTTCTCCGGGTACTCCTGTTTCCTCCACCAATAAAACTGACTGCCACTATATAACTGAAATATTGTTGAAAGTGGCATTAAACACCATAGCCCCCTCTATGCAGAGGGCAAACCTAAATACCTTTTATTATTGTAAAACAGGTGGTTAATACCCCACTAACTTTAATATTATCTGCAGCTCTGTTATCTTATTATTTTTTTTAATTGACGTGCATATCTTACCTTAATTATGCTAAATTCATAATATTGGTATCCTTTAAAACTTTCGGCAACGGCAGACATGGTCCGTGACGTCTTCTCCCAGAAATGTAATAAAGTCGACTGATAATTGGCTAATACATGAGAAAACATATTACATCGGCTGGCAGCTAACAGGTCTACTTTCTGCATAACATCTAACTTTAATTTGTCAAATTTGGCTTTTGTTTTCCGAACTTGGGCTTGCACCTTAAAAAAGAGAAAGAATAAGCTTTAAAAAATTATTGGTAGATTTTGTAATAGCTTTTCATCGAAACATGAATTTTTTTATTTAATATGTACATGAAAAACAAAATTGTAAGAATTGTATCAAAATTCAAATTCAATATTTTCATCAGTTTGTGCACATCAAAAACAAAAATATTCAGGTGTTCAATATATGTCACCATTTATAGATGGCATTGTGCTTCCCATGTTGTGTAAGACATTTTTATTAACAGAAGTCTTTATTCCTCAGTAAGGACTTAACATTTGTAAAGGCTTTCAAACATACATACGATAGGAGAAACTGATCACGTTCAACAAATCAGGATTTTGTTACTTGCCAAATCATTATATTTGATTTGATTTGATTGATTGGTGTTTAACGTCCAGCGAGCAATTTTTCAGCTATATTCAGGACGAGAACATTTAAAAATTTAAACGCCACGGGACTCGAAACAAATCATTATAATGCAGTCCTCTATGTTGGTGACTTATTGACAATTTTGAGTTGTCAAATGGATTTCCAAGTCACCATGGCTACTAAAATGGGTCTGCTATTAGCATGATATCCTTTAAATTTCAAATTTATGAAGACGATTTAGAGTGCAATCTTTTATTGGCTAAATAGAAATATCTCCCCTTTTTTTAAATAAAAGTACACATAATTATCTCCCCTTATTTAAAATAAAAGTACAAATAATTATCTCCCCTGTAATTACATATGGACAAAGGCATACTTACTTTTCTAAATTTTTCTAATTGTTTATATGTATCTGGGTCTAACTGTTCTGAAACATCTTTCATCCACAAGAGGGCACCTCTGTACTCTGTCCTTGCTCCTTCCATTCTATTTATAGTCATCAATGTGTCTGATATTGCACGATAACGGAATGTTTCTACTTCCTGGTATAATCTAACTAGAGGCACTCTCATTGCTAGTCTGAAAAATAAAAAACATATTTCTTCTCAAATCTAAAATTTAAGTGTTCCTGTTAACATCAATCCATTCATAATTTCCAACATACACAGTCACACTTGTGGTCACCTTTCGGACTATGGAAAAATTACCGCCTTTCGGACTATGGAAAAATTACCGGTTAAGACAATTGACTGCTTATTGATCGATCCTGATTTTCAGCTCTGGTCTGCAATATTTTGCATATTACTTTTATGGGAAGGTATTTTATTGTAAAGCTCCAGTATATTTGTAACGATTTACATTTACTTAGTAAATTATTTATTAATTTGATAGCTAAACTGGTACAATTATGTATTGATAACACATGGAAAGTTAAATAATGATGATATTTTTAAAGTTCAGAATGAAAAATGACTGATAGAAATGGGATAAACTTTGAGTGACAGTTGACGGTGTTAGAGAGTTAAATACTTATTTTATCTAAAATAACAGTAAATCAAGATGGGAGAGTTTTAAATTGACTATATATCATCATATCATGGTGACTGAGAACAAGTTAATTTTCAATGAGATGATGACAAGGTCCGTTTTACACGAGATCAACAAGCTTAGTTGGATTTTCACAGTGCTAGCTCACAGAAACAACAGTCTGCAGGTAGACATGTCGCCCCACTCTGACACATTAATCTGATTCCAAGCCAACCAGTCTTTGCTCTTTCTCCTTAATAATGTGTGCTTAGCGGAAAAGCAACAAATACCAATGTTATTGTTTTTGGTTTGACCCGACCAGGCTTGAACCCATGCTAACCATTACATCATTGATGTGATTTTATATCAAGGTGACTGTTAGGACATGTTTGACTATAGTCATTACAGATGCTTATGCTATTTTCAAGTAGATTTCTGTTATATCATACCCATCAGTTTTATTGGTATACATTGTAAAAACCACTTACTGTCCACAAGGACGTTTTCATAAATCATAGACAAATTGTAATATGAATCTGGAATCTTTACAGCTCCTCACTGATGGGAATCAAATCACTTAGTGATTGGTATTTAATGCCAAGAGATCAATTTTCAGTTGCATCATGACGAGAACAAGTACCATTTTGAGTCAGTGATTGTTGTTCTACAATTTTTCAGCTACATCAATATCATGTCATATTAAACTATTCAGGGCATTCCACAACAGCCAGGAACAGGCCAAATTGCCCATCTAATTACATCCATCCCTCCCTGGTTACTTTGTTTTCAAAAATGAAAATGTCAAAGTGAAAGTAAAATATGGCTTTGTTTTGTATACTGGTTTATCTTTTGCACTCTAAATTGCACTAATTGGTAATCAAGAATGAAAATTTTGTGAATTTTGCATGATTTTAGAATATTTTTCATTGGTAAAGGGTCCTTTTACTGCACACTGGGGAAGGCTAGAACAATTCATGTCCTACTTTAGGATTATCACCTCCTACTTGATATTGAGTGGAATGTCCTGCTATTGATGAGATTATAATGATATCTGTTTTGTACTAGACAAACAAACAGTTGGATTTCAATAACGATAGCTTACTGAAACAACTGTTCATAAGCTGACATTTCTATCCAGAGTTGCAGATAATTTTTTTCCCTGCCAGACATTGGGTCCTGCAAGTAAGAGAGTTTTGCAGGACCTATCAACTATTTGCCAGACCTACTTTTTTTTTAGAAATTTTTTAATATTTCACTTTCAATATATGATTAAAGGGACAATCTTAAAGCCTTGACACAGTTAACGACTACTACGACCAGAATCAGATTAAGGATATTGCCAAAGGGGGGTTAGTGACTGAGACCACATTCAATTTAGATAGCCCTGCAACATCAAATAATCAATACTTCATATTAGTAAGATTTTATTATTCCTCTAATGAGTATTTTGATATCAAGTCGTCATTTGTTTTGTTCATTTTGTCCTTCCATTTTCGATTAAAGGACCGCCCTGGTCGCCTCTCCTTCTCATATGCCGACCTTTTGGCTTTTTTATTCTCTGTAGATAAATTGATCGGTAGTGGGTGCTTTTTTCCAGATTTAGACCCCTCCATAAACTTAATTGGCCATGCAGCCATAACGGAAATGATCAAATTACAATTTACAACGATTACCGATAGGATACGAAATAAAATCCGGAATGGGAACTGGTTCCCAAAATTTAGCATAAACAGAAAGGAACAGAAATTTTTACCGATTTGTTTATGACTTTTGACTTAATTAATGATAATCAAAGATCTTTCGCTTAGGGGTCTAAGAGGTAACCAGGACCTATAGAAATTTGATCTTTGACAGCCCCAAGCAGTAAAAATGTTTGCCGGTCATTAGGTCTGACACAAAGACGTCATTTGCTGGACACTCTAAAATTCTGCCCCCTAGGTCCGACAGGGCTGACAATTAGCTGCATCTCTGCTATCCTTTGTGAACATTTTATCCTGATTCCAAGCTCACCAGGCTCCAGACATTTCCATCCTTTGTCAACATTTTATCCTGATTCCAAGCTCACCAGGCTCCAGACATTTCTATCCTTTGTGGACATTTTATCCTGATTCCAAGTTCCCCAGGCTCCAGACATTTCTATCCTTGTCAACATGTTATCCTGATTCCAAGCTCACCAGGCTCCAGACATTTCTATCCTTTGTCAACATTTTATCCTGATTCCAAGCTCACCAGGCTCCAGAAATTTCTATCCTTTGTCAACATTTTATCCTGATTCCAAGCTCACCAGGCTCCAGTCATTTCTATCCTTTGTCAACATTTTATCCTGATTCCAAGCTCACCAGGCTCCAGAAATTTCTATCCTTTGTCAACATGTTATCCTGATTCCAAGCTCACCAGGCTCCAGACATTTCTATCCTTTGTCAACATTTTATCCTGATTCCAAACTCACCAGGCTCCAGTCATTTCTATCCTTTGTCAACATTTTATCCTGATTCCAAGTTCCCCAGGTCCAGACATTTCCATCCTTTGTGAACATTTTATCCTGATTCCAAGCTCACCAGGCTCCAGACATTTCTATCCTTTGTCAACATGTTATCCTGATTCCAAGCTCACCAGGCTCTAGAAATTTCTATCCTTTGTCAACATTTTATCCTGATTCCAAGCTCACCAGGCTCCAGACATTTCTATCCTTTGTCAACATTTTATCCTGATTCCAAGCTCACCAGGCTCCAGATGTTTCTATCCTTTGTCAACATGTTATCCTGATTCCAAGCTCACCAGGCTCCAGACGTTTCTATCCTTTGTCAACATGTTATCCTGATTCCAAGCTCACCAGGCTCCAGACATTTCCATCCTTTGTCAACATGTTATCCTGATTCCAAGCTCACCAGGCTCCAGACATTTCTATCCTTTGTCAACATTTTATCCTGATTCCAAGTTCCCCAGGTCCAGACATTTCCATCCTTTGTCAACATTTTATCCTGATTCCAAGCTCACCAGGCTCCAGACATTTCTATCCTTTGTCAACATGTTATCCTGATTCCAAGCTCACCAGGCTCCAGACATTTCTATCCTTTGTCAACATTTTATCCTGATTCCAAGCTCACCAGGCTCCAGACATTTCTATCCTTTGTCAACATTTTATCCTGATTCCAAGCTCACCAGGCTCCAGTCATTTCTATCCTTTGTGGACATTTTATCCTGATTCCAAGTTCCCCAGGCTCCAGACATTTCTATCCTTTGTCAACATTTTATCCTGATTCCAAGCTCACCAGGCTCCAGACATTTCTATCCTTTGTCAACATTTTATCCTGATTCCAAACTCACCAGGCTCCAGACATTTCTATCCTTTGTCAACATTTTATCCTGATTCCAAACTCACCAGGCTCCAGACATTTCTATCCTTTGTCAACATTTTATCCTGATTCCAAACTCACCAGGCTCCAGACATTTCTATCCTTTGTCAACATTTTATCCTGATTCCAAACTCACCAGGCTCCAGACATTTCCATCCTTTGTCAACATTTTATCCTGATTCCAAACTCACCAGGCTCCAGACATTTCTATCCTTTGTCAACATTTTATCCTGATTCCAAACTCACCAGGCTCCAGACATTTCTATCCTTTGTCAACATTTTATCCTGATTCCAAACTCACCAGGCTCCAGACATTTCCATCCTTTGTCAACATTTTATCCTGATTCCAAACTCACCAGGCTCCAGACATTTCTATCCTTTGTCAACATGTTATCCTGATTCCAAACTCACCAGGCTCCAGACATTTCTATCCTTTGTCAACATTTTATCCTGATTCCAAACTCACCAGGCTCCAGACATTTCTATCCTTTGTCAACATGTTATCCTGATTCCAAACTCACCAGGCTCCAGACATTTCCATCCTTTGTCAACATGTTATCCTGATTCCAAGCTCACCAGGCTCCAGACATTTCTATCCTTTGTCAACATGTTATCCTGATTCCAAGCTCACCAGGCTCCAGACATTTCTATCCTTTGTTAACATGTTATCCTGATTCCAAGCTCACCAGGCTCCAGACATTTCTATCCTTTGTCAACATGTTATCCTGATTCCAAGCTCACCAGGCTCCAGACATTTCCATCCTTTGTCAACATGTTATCCTGATTCCAAGCTCACCAGGCTCCAGACATTTCTATCCTTTGTCAACATGTTATCCTGATTCCAAGCTCACCAGGCTCCAGACATTTCTATCCTTTGTCAACATGTTATCCTGATTCCAAGCTCACCAGGCTCCAGACATTTCTATCCTTTGTCAACATGTTATCCTGATTCCAAGCTCACCAGGCTCCAGACATTTCTATCCTTTGTCAACATGTTATCCTGATTCCAAGCTCACCAGGCTCATATTCCTTAATGCTAAAGCAGCAAATATCAGTTTTATAGCTTTTTGTTTTGACCAGACAGGAAATTGAACCCATGACATACTGTATGCTACATGTACAAGGTTCAAACATACTTACATAGAAGTAAAAAATTCCCTTTCATGCCACATCACAGGAAAATCACAGGTAAAAAATATAAATATTTTCAGACAATATTACCTTTGTTGAGCTGAAAAGCTCTGTGATTTTCCAACGGCAGCCATCATTTTTCCAGCCCTCGTTTTATCAATGTTACTCTGTGACTTAAGAAATCTCCCAGTACTGCTTTCTTCTTGTGATAACCCTACACATAAAATCATTAAATCATTTTCTTGCTTATAAATAATACAAAACAAGAGGCCCAACTATGCAACAAATAACAAATACATTTAAAATCAACAGAATTGTTGCCTGCAAGTGGTCAAATTCTGATAATCAAAAATACAGTCAACAGTTTATTACTTAACTATCCATAAGAGTGAAAGTGAATTCAAATGCATTTTTGCATTAAAATGTGCATAGTTTTATCATTGTTGAAAATAGTATGTTTACATGTGTTTCTAATTTTCCATTTAAAATATAATTTCCACCATATAAGATGGCGATTTAAAAATATTTCAAAGGCATCAATATTCTGTAAGTAGGATACCAGTAAATGCATAGTTCACCAAAATAAGTAGTTAATTCCCAAAATCATTCGCCTTCCTTAATTGAAGGGTATGCATAGATGGAATATCTGTTAATGTTGTATTGAATGAAACATTTTTAACTGATGACAAATATCTCAATTTCCCCATATATATATATATTAATCAGTTTATTTTCAATTATAAAACTTGTTAACAATTGATTGACAGTGTGCCCTGTTAAGACTGATCACAGCTCCCTCTGTTATAGTTTGACCACTTGACACTAGACCACACAGCACCCTCGCTCGTTTAAGTTTCGTCCTATATAACTTACTACAAAGTCTGTCTTGATATTTTTCTATAACCTTCAAAAGATCCATTGAGGATTTTTGTATGGCTCTAAAGACCTGAAAAATAAATAAATGATATCTTATACAAAATTACATGTAGCTACTAAACTGAACTGCATATGAGTATTTACTCTGTTTTATGAGATGTGACTAAATACAGTGAGTGATTAATTAAGTGATTGTTGTTTAACATCAACTCAGCAATTTTTCAGCTATATCACGACAAGAACAAGTTAATTTTCCATGATATGATGATGAGGTTCACTTTGTACTAGACCAACACACTTAGTTGGATTTGCATTGTGCTAGCTCACAGAGAGAACAGTCTGCAGATATATATGTCGCCCCACTTGGACACATTATCCTGATTCCAAACCAACCAGTCGTTGCTCTTTCTCCTTAATGCTAGTGCTTAGCAGAGAAACAACAATAACATAGTCTTTGGTTTGACCCGATCAGGGCTCATACTCACGATCTAAGCACTAAAGGTGAGCTGCACGATCGAGGCTCATACTCACGATCTAAGCACTAAAGGTGAGCTGCACGATCAAGGCTCATACTCACGATCTAAGCACTAAAGGTGAGCTGCACGATTGAGGCTCATACTCATGATCTAAGCACTAAAGGTGAGCTGCACGATCGAGGTTCATACTCACGATCTAAGCACTAAAGGTGAGCTGCAAACCATTACACCACCGAAGCAGTTCTGGGACTAAATACAAGATTGTTGGAATATTATATAGATTGATAGATAATAATAGTGTCAAGACATAGATTGATTGTGGTTTAGTCAATTGAGTGGTAAATTTTATGACAATCTTTTTTTACAAACATTAAGAAAAGTTTGAAGAAATACCAAAGGGGTAAGGCCAAAAAAATAATATGTGTGTTTCCGATTGCATGGTCTTCAAAATTAGGGTCGGTAGGTAGGGATTTTTTTTTTTTTTTTTTGAAACCTACAAGTATGCTCCTTCCTCTAAAATCACACAAACTTGTTTGTTTCTTTCTTACTACAGCTTATTAATTAGTTGACATGCAGTACAATGTTTTTGTTATTACTTGTGTGTATTCTCCATTCTTTATTTCTACACCTGAATAATTATGATGCTGAAACATCGATCAAATGTACAAGGAAATGAAGAAAATTCAAACAGGAAACTGGTCTTTAATAAATCTGTTTCAATTAAACGCTTATCAGAAAGCATCAATATCGCAACAGTCAAGCATCTATTGTTGAAGTTGGAAACAAACACGGAAACAGAGACGAATTTCCAGATTTTGCTGATCTATTTTTTTTTTCGCATAAAAAATGTTAGAGTCAGTCGGTCAATCGGAAACACACATATTTTTTTTTGGCCTAATCAGAAGTCGTAAATCGAAGGACAGACATAAGGAAAAGGACAAAAGGACAAATAATGGCCGACATAGAAAATTAAAGATTAAGCAACATGAACCAGACTAAAAACTAGTGGTAATAGAGTGGGTCCAAAAGGGAAAATCAAGTGGATAACATTTATCATACAGCTCTGGTTTACTCCAATGAAATTGATCGTGACATAGCTAGTTTAAAGAAACAGATTGATTAATTGATTGTTGTTTAACATCAACTGAGCTGTATTTCATCTATATTTATGACAAAATATTTTAACAAACAATAAGTCTAGCGAGTAAAATGTACTTCCAGGGCTCCCACTACTTTGAAATCAGAGGGAGAAGTGACTTCTCTTTCAGGTGCTGACAAAAGAGAAGTGAGAGAAAACAGGGAAAAGTGGTGAGAGTACAGGGAGAAGTCAAAATATTTCTCTAATTGTACCACTTTTCACATTAGCGGGGCATTATCGTGGCATTCGTATGTTATAATGTACTTGTTATGCATTAAGGTATATTCAGTAGTTGTTTAATAATCATGTTGGTTGGACAACTGAAATCAGCCACAAGGCGACTTCTTCGCCCAAATCGCCCTTCAACGTGTCTTCATACTGTTCTGATTTCCACAAAAATTTTTTACTGTAACAATATCATAGAAATATTGAAAATGACATTAAACACCTGTAACATACCAACAAAAAAATATCATGTTTTTGTTTGTTTGTTTGATGGTGTTTAACGCCACTTTCAACAATATTTCAGTTATATCGTGGAGGAAACCGGATGACCCGAAGAAAACCAAGTCACTGACAAATTTATCACATAATGTTGCAAACCTCGTCCCGATCAAGATTTAAACTCACAATATCAGTGGTGATAGGCACTGATTGCATAGGTAGTTGTAAATCCAACTACCATACGATCACGGCCACAGCAGCCCCTAAAAAATATCAAAGATCCAACACACATCAAAGCATAGTATAGATACCATACCTCTAATTTAGAATCTAATTCAGCATCAGAGGCGACAACATGTGCATCTTCTTTCTTCCCTAATTTTTGTATGACAGCTTGTTTTGTGGTCCAGAAAGTCTCCTTAATCTTATGTACTGTAGAAGTATCCGTACGCTCCACATATTTGTCATAATTTGACCCACTGTACCCGTGTCTCCTAAAAACAAAGAAAACAGTAATTTGATATACAGTCAAACCTGTCTAAATCGAACACCTTTGGGACTGAAGAATTTGTTCACTTTAGACAGGTATTTAGTTGAAACAGGTTCAAATTATATATAATTACATAGACATTTAGTAGATTGGACTGTAAAGTGTGACTGGTTTAAGCAGGTTTTCGGCTTACACAGGTTTCACTGTATCTCGCCCTCTTTTATTTTTCAAGTTGTTTGATTCTGTTGAATGCCAAAATGAGCCCACAGGGGTCGAAATAAGCGATGGCCCGAGGCTCCTAAATTTTCAGAAGGACTCCTTGAATCAAATGTAGATATCCCGCCAGGCTCTTCTTTCTTAGTATCTGTGCAAACCATAGACTAGAGGAAACATTTTATTGCCGAGATTTGTTGACGATTTGTTAGCTGTGTCTAACCTTTATTTGCATGAAGCAATCTGATTGGTTTCAAGTGCCTTCTTCATCAAGTTTTGTACCAATCCATTTCCGATTTGCATTTAAGTATTCAGCCTCATCGTAAGCGTTCGTCTCTTATACTACAGCATAATATTACTTATTGTTGAAGCCCAAACATTGCTGTTAAATATAAACAGTTCTTTAACGGGGCGAAGAAGTCATCGCATGTAATAAGGGCGGAATTATCCTTCGTATATTTTGTATTCATTTCCGGTAAAATAATGTCAACAGAATGTACAAATTTCTATTAAATTGTCCGGAACCATCCGCTACAAATTAAGCTAAGGAGTATTGATGTCATGATCAGGAAACTGGATTGTAGTGTACATGTATATTATAACAACAGAACAGAAAAATTACTTAAATTAGAACCTAAAAAAATATAAAAATCTTATGAAAATTTAAGAGCTGAATTGACACATATTTTGTTAACCAAACAACACAATGCTTAAGATAAAACAAAATATACAAATTAGTAATCCAACTGTGACAGTTTAAGGTAATGACAAGTATCACAATTAGCAGTTTTAAGGTGATTGATTGTCTTGATCAGACAACACAGGTCTGCATGATAATGTCAAGAATTATTTTTTTATAAAGTTTTGAAAATGTACCTTATAAAATAGTGTTTTCAAGATGTCAAATTAGAGTTCAGGAGAGTGCCAGAATGCAGGATTTTGCACCATTTACCCCAGACCCCGATCATACAGCAACTGCACTTTACGCAGTATGTCAACCCGCTTTGCAGGTTGAAGGGCCACTTCCATGTTGTGGAGGGCTACTAGGTTAAGAAACTTAGGGGCCCTGCTGGCTACTTACTGACTTTTTCTTATTTCTACCCCTGGCCTCCTACCGTATGTGTTCCAATTGATATGGGTATACAGTGTAGATATATAACAAAAACCATTATACTATTTACTTACGACATCATAGTCTCCTTATTATAACTGCTGTTGTTGCACAGAAGTTGGATTATCTGAAATAACATCAAATGTGAAGGAAATAAAATCTACAAGATACACATTTTAACTTTTTCATTGAATTTATATATATAATTAAGATATTTATCACTTAAAAAAACCCGAACCAAACAGTTAGAAAAGAAAGTGTAAATATTGTGTCCATTGTGAGTGAAAGCAAATCTATGCAGATTTTTAATTGTTTGTTTATATCTATATTGCCATTTGACATCCAATCCAATTATGAGGGGTAGGGATCACATTACTCGGTTTAATCCAACCACATTGGTGTGCCTGTTCCAAGCCAGGACCTAGATTTCCATATGTAATGGCATACCTGTTAACCCTCCCCCTTAAGTCTCCCGCGTAAGAGCCTTATCTCCCGCATGGACTGGGTCTCCCGCACGATCTCCCCCTAACAAAAAATTTGTTTACATTCTTCAGTCGCCATATTTGCTTACAATCGATCGGCTATTTCTGTCAATCGTCGAGATGTTTCGCATAAATTTTTATCGAGTTTCTCTAGACTTTTCGTTCAGGAATACGAAACTGATTGTTGTTTACGTAATCGAACGGATAACAACACCAATTAGAAATGTACATTCTCGGTGAGTACTATTCAAATTTAGCTTTAAATAAGATTTGTTTCTGGCATTTTATAACGATGTCTCAATCAACAAAGAGAAGGTGGAATTCGGGACCTAGTACTCCTTCAACATCAAAGAAAAAGAAATACAATTGTAAATTCCAGGACGAGTGGAAAAAATCTAACATACCAGAGTAACATAAGTTCATATAACTAGACTGTCAAGCTATTAATAGAAGGGTCAACAATAAATTTGTATACAATGAATGTGTCTTTATATACCATTTTACATCATTGCTTTATTATCATTCAACTACATGGTATAATTTTGAGCGTTTAAAGGCGACGTGCAAAATCTCCCCCTTAGAGGAGTTGGTAGGGGGGAGATCTCCCCCCTAGCAGTTCCCAGAGGTTAACAGGATTATTATTTTTTTTTTTTTTTCGGCAAAACCGGAAATAGTCGTTCCCGGTTCCGAAATCAGATTCCGGTATTTCGTTTTCGAAATTTCCGGTAAAATGACGAATTATGCAGTTTTTCTACCTTCTTTGTTCTCAATTTCGACAAAAAGCTAGCAGTTGAATAAATAAAACATTGCTGCTGGTTAAACAACAAAAATGGTTATCCGAATTCTGTGTAAAAATTCATAGGGTCGCTAGCAAAAATTAGGGTCGGTCGGGTGACCGTAAACACACATATATTTTTTTTGGCCTAATGGTATTTTTTTCTGTTCAAGGATTTGAGGTGGGATGTATTTATGAACAGAAGGTTTAAGCAGTGATGCTCAACAATTCTGAAAACATTAACGAAACAAACAACTGAAGACCACAACAATTTGACCCCAACCCCATATATGCCATTAATATGATTTGTGTAGAATAAATCAATAACCGTGCATTATGATTTTGGAATGAATTCACCGACACTGTCACTCTCGGAACGTTAGGTATGCAGACTTATAATACGGCTCTGTACATGTATTCATAGGTGCTTGGGACATTTTCCAACAATGTTTGTGACCAGCCCTGGGAACAATAAATTGTTTCAGTGTTTATATTATACCATTGGCATTAGTAATAAATTTGACGATATGATGTTGCAATATCTGGGGAGGATAATAAGAATATGATATTTGTGAAATGAATCACCAACCGTCCAATACGGTTTTGAACCGAATTCATCGACACTGTGCCAGGGAATAGTCACATTATGGTGCTCAGACGTGTCAATATCTTTTATGTGAATTAGTGTTTGTTCTTTCAGAAGACAACATATTTATATCAAATTGTCGTTGCATATATTGATAATGATCCCAAGGGGTAAATTTTTACCGGATCTTGTGTCCCTCATTTAAGTCTAATCGATAAAATATTGCTTCATTACGAGTCACATCAGTTTCTGTCTCCCATGTTTACTAACGATTATTGACGAAATAATACGGAAATGTACGAGCCAACCAAGGGGAGATAATCATTAATCATAGCACTAAGAGTAGTAATATCTAGATGTTAAAAATACTAATTAATTTCTTGAAGATTTTCATGTAAATATGTGTGGGTTTTTTTTGTTTTTTTTTATTAGATTAGATATTTATTTTTCTGAAGTTTAATAGGTTCTTACATACGTTCTTGGGAAAGACCGGGTGATCTTCCACGAATGATAGAAATTTTATGTCCTTTCGCGAGTGGAGTGCAGCGAAACGAGCGAAAAGAAACAAAAATTTCTATCACGAGGGGAAGATCACCCGGGCTTTCCCAACAACGCATGTAAGTACCTATTTCTTCCGTAAACCAACAACTTTCACTATCGTGAATTCCTAGAGACCCCCGCCATTGATCAGTAACTAATTTGCATAAATTATCAGATCAATATCATAAAATTGAGCGTTATGAAATACACATCACATAAAATTGACTTTTGTGACACCGATTGATAAACTAAGTAGCTTTCTACTGATATTTGAGCTTTTCTCACTAATATTTTGTTGAAAGTACAGTATTTTCCTTCATGAGAAACCCCATACATGAAATATGACGTGACACATATTTTGACGTCATTGAAGAATGACGTCAAAGGTACGGAAAAGGACATCTGGAAATACGAAAAGATGAAAATAAAAGACACAAATATATTTAATACGTTGGAGTCTGTATTTGAAAAAACAAACAATGGTTAAATCCGTAATATATCTGTTATTCAGCTATCAGACAAGGTATATAATGTGACATTCCCGGCTTAAGATATATATTTAAACGATTTTTTTTTCTTGTTAGAGGCGTTCTGATCGGATGTCACAACGAGTAAAGACGAGTGAACGTGCACTCGCCTTAACTCGGTCGTCTCAACCCGAAAACGGTCATTTACAGAAGAATAATATGAGACAGACGAAGTCCTAAAATTTCAATAATACGATGATCCGTACACGTTAGCCTCACCGGACGCAATTACGAACAATTTCGATGATATTGACCGTGGCATTTGACAATAATTTATAAATTTGACCAAATTGATGAAGCTGATTGCATGTTCATATTTTAGATTAAACACCAATATTCCTTTTGAATCATAGCCCATATATTATTCAATGCAGTTACTGGTTTTAACTTTGAACAGATTTGCATGACCCCGTTCTAGTCACTCTGTGACCTAGATCCGGACACAATTTCGAACGACATCATAATAACCTTCCTACAATTTCTAGTGTAAATTATTTAATGACAACTGTTAAAATTGAAAGAGCATTCATTCATTTACGTTCACATATCTATTTGTATATAATACACATGACATAAAAAAACCTTTCCTTTATTCATACCATAAATGTGTGCCAGTTTGCATTCGGAATTCCTTGGACTCTTCAATGAATAAGGTACATCACGGATTTTGACATTTTGAGATAGATCAAGGTAAGGAAAATGTATTATATTGACTGTTTTTGTTTTAATTTCAATGTGTTCTACATGTGCATAGAACCAGGAGATCATATTCTTTCCAATTACAGGCATAAGATAACAAAATATGCGTACCTCAATGAATTTTAGCGATAGATTCCAATTGTCGATCGTTTTCTGTTTACAAATATGAAAACCCGTCGTCTGCAACATTCAACAACTGCGCATGAATAATTTTCTCACAAAACACGAGTAATTTAGCGGGGTATCTATTTATAAAAGCATTTTTTTAATTCATGTTTTGAAGGAACAATTAGGGGACATACTTTTTATTTCGTTCGTAATTGCGTCCGCTGAGGCTATTATCTTTTATTTTGAATGAATTGTGTAGCCGATTTGATATGGCGTTCATTTTACCTACGCCGCTTTTCCTGTCGGGAGTTTCGTAGAATGATATTTTTTTATTAGAATTTTATTAAAAGTTTATTTCGATTTTGCATAGAGTAAATAATCAAAGAATTGGGAATTTTTCATTGAAATAGATTTCTTTTGCGTTTCTAAATTATCAATTGATCTATTTTTTAAACTTCCGGTGAGCAGATTTTTGGCTATCAATATAGAAGGAAAAATCGGACAGCTTACCGTTAGAAGGACTTCGTCCTTTATAATTTCCAACACCATATATCTTCTATACGTGGGTCAGAATATCGTGGCACCTTTAAATTTTAAATATTGCAACGAAACCATGGATCATGCCAAAATATCACCACAATGTCCAGACTAATTTTGTATTTAACACTAGAAAAATTGAAAAATTTTCAGGAAAAAGCTCTCCGTTTCATTTATAAAGATACTCATGAAAATTTACTTTAAAATCTAAATTGCCGTCTTTACTAATTCGAAGACGTTACATTTGAAACATTCCAAATAATCCATAAACAAAGTCCAAGCTATCTTCATGATTTAATTTCAATTAAAGATAAAAAAAATATATAATGGTAGGCATCAAGATAAAGCAGTTTCACCCAGGGTACACACACCAAGGTATGGTTTAAATTCTTTTCTGTAAAATGCTGCACAAATCTGGAATGAGCTGCCTAATCACTTCAGACAAGAAACATCAGTAGAACATTTAAAAAATTTAATTCAAACATGAAACGGAAGCTCATGACAGTGCAGCATATGCAGATGACCTTTCATATGCTAATTTTTCATGCTTTTTTATTTTTGTATTTCTGCTTAGATGCATGAACCTCTTATTTTTAGCTTGCTTTTGTTCAGTTGATATCTGCATTTGTATCTTGTGTGTATGTTGAACTGCATAAATTGATGTATATTTTCATTTAATATGTCTGTATACATGATTGTATGTGTTGCTTTGTTATATAGTCCAATCTAAAAGCTCATTACAGCTTGTGTTGTATGTATACTATGTATCGACTCTAAATAAAACTTTGAATTGAATTTAACCATACAGGTATTACAATACACTTATCTGGGCCTAAAATCCTTCTATATATCAATCTTCATCAGCAAAGGCTATTTTTGCCAGTACACAGTACACTGCGGTTTTTTTTTTTTTTAAATTCTGGAGGGAAAAGGACTACCCTTTTAGCTGTCATTGTTATACCTACATAGAAGATCAGTTAAGAATAATTTTTTGGAAGCCATAATTTCTTGGGAGTTTTAACATGGATTATCAAGATTTTTCAAAATCGACTCGGCAATGAGTTCAGCATTAACTTGTCCTGGTTCGTTTTATTTTTTAAGTAAAATCTTTGTATGAAAAAATCCTCAATTTCGGTATGAGGCATTTGCCTCATTTGCCTCAATGTAGTTACGGCCATGGAAATATTGTTGAAAGTGATGTTAAACACCATAATTCTAACCCTAACCCCTCAAAGTAATACCATTTTAGTTAACTTCCTAACTTTAGAGTTGTTTCAATTCTTTATTCTCGTATAAAATATACTCAGCTTTCCTAAATTTTCGTCATGAGTGTTTGTGATGAAGGTTAATCTAGAAAACAGTTTAGTACCAATATTTTTAAAAACTATTTTTGAATCTCAATACTTCAACACCATTGGTTGATAAATCGAAAGACATCATTGACATTAGAGATTCTGAATTACATACACGGTGTCTTTCATGACAGTGCACAATTACTGTTATACAAGTTACTCACTTAATGTTATGTTTAATCTTAATTAACATCACAACTACAGAAAATTATATGGTTGCCATCACAAACTGGGACCGTCGTGGTCGTAATCGTATGGTAGTTGGATTAACAACTACCTATGCAATCAGTGCCTAACACCACTAACGATGTGAGTTCGAGTCCAACTCAGACTAGGTGTACTCGATACAACATTATAAAGTTTGTCAGTGACTTGCGACAGGTCGGTGGTTTTCTCCGGGTACTCCTGTTTCCTCCACAAATAAAGCTGACTTCTGCGATATAGCTGAATATTTTTGAAAGTGGTGTTAAACATCATAACCCCAACCCTAACCCATCACATACTGGATTTGACTTATTATCGTCTTTACCCACAGAACAATACGAATGGTGCTGCAAACAGAGCAGGTCATGCTTTTCCATCCGGTGCAAAACATATTTCTTGTTTTCTTCATGGAGTTCATATTGTTTAAGTTCCAAGGGACAAATATTATTTTGTAAAAAAAAACTACTATGATTTTAATAAAAGATTCTCTTCAAAACGCTAGAGTTTTTGATTGGCAACATATTTGTCATGTCATGTTTTACAACAGTCTGCATTCCTATGAGTATCAGCTGTGCTCTCCTGTTTGCCCCCTCGTTCCTTTATTCGTACGAGACATGCGTCAAGCAGTGGCTTCTCAAGACAAACAAAATGAAACTAGCCTGGTCTTTTAATTTCTGCTATATTGATGATGTTCTTTCATTTAATAATTCAAATTTTGAATATCATTGTTGATCATATCTGTCCCACTGAAATCAAGAATGCAACAGATGCAGTTAGCTATCCTTCATAGGTTGGGTCAGTTGAGAACAAAGCTTCACGACAGAAGAGACGATTTAAATTTTCCGATTCTGAACTCTCCCTTCAAAAAAACATAAGAGAATACCGAAGGGGCTAACAAAACAGGACAATCCAGAGAAACTGACAACAGAGGGTGCACAAGACGAAGAAAAATAAAACAAAAACACAACATAATATGCGTTGGACACCAGTATAAGCAAACAAACACAAATAAAGGTAAATAAGTCATGAAACCTCCTACAAACAAGTGGAGGTAATAACGAAATGGACGTCGTTTTTATGCGGAGTCCTTGTGTAATTTATTGTATTTACTCTTTATTCATTATCATTATCAAGAACAGATTTGTTTTCTAAATTTCAATGCAAGGGTTTTAAATAATACGATCCTGGACCCGTTGAACTTTTCGAATAAATAAAGCATTGAATTCATTTCTGAATTTACAGCATACGATATCTTACATGTTGCCACCTAAACTAGGGGCGAGGTGTACTCGATACAACATTATGTGATAAAGTTTATTAGTAACTTCCGACAGGTCAGTGGCTTTCTCTGGTTTCCTCCAACAATAAAACTGACAGCCACGATATAATTGAAATATTGCTGAAAGTGGCATTAAACACCATACCGCCTAAAATAGGAGCATAAAATATTATTGCTTTCGGATATCGTTAGTGTTCGTGCGAGCCTTTGTACTATTGTGTTGTTTTACTTTTTTTGTATTAACAGCTGTTGTGTCTCGTGGTTTCCTTTGTTTGTGTTTTTATTGTTTTCTTGCTTTATTCTATAGTATTTAAAGACCTTTGCACTCTATGTTCGTTATATCATTTAAACTAATTACAACCAAGGATCAATAAATATGGTATTGTATTTTTTCTTCTTCTTTTAAATCAAAATTGTTCACAACCAGCTACTCCGCCTTTTATCCCCAGCCAGACTTCAATGTCATAATACTATGTTATTTGTACTCTTTACTGAAGTATGCATAGACAACAAGTTATTTAGGTCTGAATATTAATTGTAAGACAATTTAGAGAGTCGTGTCCTCTATCTGTAGTGATGTGGTACTGTAGTTAGGTTAGATATTTATGATTGATTGATTGATTATTTTTGTGTTTAACGCCACTTTCAGCAATATTTCAGCTATATCATGGCGACCAGTTTTAGTGGTGGAAAAAGCTGGAGTACCCGGAGAGAACCACCGACCGTGGGCAAGCAACTGGTAAACTTTATCACTTGCGGCTGCGAGTCGAGTGCACCCTTTTTTGTAATTTACCAAGCAGGGGTCAGATATTCATCTACTGATACTATGCAAAAGCCGTGAGTTTGATTACTGTTTGTAACGAGATGTACTCGAAAAAACATGACGTGGTAGAGTTTTTGAGGGACTTGACAGTGGTTTTCTTCAACACCAACACTGACCACCAATATATAACTGTAGTATTGGTTGCTGAAAGTAACGTTCAAGATATATCTTCTCAAGGACCGTAATTTACATGTGCAGGCAAGAGAGAATTACGACATCACCTCTCTTTATAGTAACCTCAGCGTTCTGAATAAGCATGGCCCAAGTGACGGATGCTGGGGTGACAGAAACAAGCAGAACCTTTTTGATATTCCACCGCATTATAAACGTATTGGAGATTATATTGAGAGAGTTCGAATAATACGAAACGAAATACAACATTCAAAATTTGCCTCCATGTCACGATACAATTATAATGTACCTACATTCTTACTATTATCAAAGACAGCCTGTTATGATTTCAAGATCACAACAAGCCTATTGGTAAAAATTATGATGAAAGAATTGAAGTTCGAGCTATGGTTTGTACACGCTGTGATATGAAGCATAATTATGGCGGACAAGGTATTTCACCACAGGAACACTATATTATAATAGATAAGATAGGAAACAACGAGGAAGTAAGATTATGTCAATAAAAAGAACAAGTAAGTAAAAAATAAAGTAAGTTTAACATGTTCAACTATAAAATTGGAAGCAAAGTAGACATATATCAACGTCAGATTTATTTTGTTCTTCTTGACATGGTTCGTGCTTTTTATTATATTGATGACGCAATTTGTCAAACCTAGGGTTATGGGGTTTATGGTGTTTAACGCCACTTTCAACAATATTTCAGTTGTATCGTGGTGGTCAATTTTATTGGTGGGGGAACCTGAGTACCCGGGGAAAACCACCGAAATAAGAATGAGTGAGCAGAGGGGTATGGGATGAACCGGAAAGTCGGATGGTGGGAGCAAGTTTCATGCACGTTTTGGACCGAAAAGTGATGGGGACAAGTTTTTCAAAGCATGTTTTCAAAATTTAACGCTAAACAAATGATGTTTCAGCTATATCATGGCGAGAACAAGTTACAGTTAATGAGATGACCATCTATCTAAGTTGGATTTGCATGGTGCTAGTTCACGGAAATAACAGTCCGCGGGTAGACATATCCAGGGGCGGATCCAGGGGGGGGCGCACCCGGCGCGCTCCCCCCCCCCCCCCCCCTAAAATTGGAAAAAAATATGATTTGTTGACGTAAAATCGTGATTTTTCACACGAAATACCCCAAAATTTTTCGCGCTTCCCTCTGCTCGGCGCAATTTTTTTAAGTGCGCCCCCCCCCCCCTAACATGATATCCTAGATCCGCCCCTGATATCGCTTCACTATGCTGATTCCGAGCCAACAAGTTATAATCCACTGGTAACAGAAGAAGAATCTGTTTCTCCAATAAACACAACTATTTTCTTATATATATTTTGATGTTGTTAATTCCCGTCGTTATAGACGGTCGAAGGGAAATTGCGGGTATTTTCATGCTTGAATTTAACCATTGAGGTGATTATAAATGAAACGAAAAGTTAACCAGCTGGTTAAACACACTAAGAATAGGAAAAATGTTTTTTTCCAAATAAAACTTTGACAGGAAATAATCTACTTAAAATCCATCTCCGTTATGTGTTATTTTATTTATTATACTAAATGTTTATTTCTGCATTTTTCTTTTGGTGCTGTGACTATAGACATACTAATACTTATTTTTGCTATTAACCTTTTCATTCCTTGTGTACAAACAAAGTTTGAAGATACCAAAGGGGCAATTGAGAAAGGACAGACAATACAATGGCCACAAGAAAAACAGACAAAAGGACATGCACTGATCTACAAAACACTTAACAAAACACTGAAGATTGCTCAGTATGAACTCCACTAGTATGGGGTGAACTTAGGTTCTCTGGAAGGGTAAGCAGTTTTACGACAAACAGAACACATCAGTGGTCATTTATGACACCTATATTCCGTAACGATTAATCAAGTCATGGTGGTGACTTCAACGTAACCACTAAGAACCCTTCATTCAGTATCTTGCTTGTTAACAGCAACTCTCTATCACTGAAATCAGGAAAGAAACCACAAGCTCTGGAATATCGTATCAGCCGAGTGATATATACTACATATGCAGGTGTTGCTGGAATGTTACTATATATAAATGGAAAGCTTACGATGAGAAAATTAAAATCATGCCTGTTGTCGTAAAAGTTTGTTCTTAAACGTCTTTATGTGCCACTGCGGCCGTGATCGTACGGTAGTTGGATTTACAACTACCTCTGCATTCATTGTCATCACCACTGATGTTGTGAGTTCGAATCCCGATCAGGGCCAAGTGTACAACATTATGTGATAAAGATTGTCAGTGACTTGCGACAGGTCGGTGGTTTTATTCGGGTACTCCGGTTTCCTTCAGCAATAAAACTGACAGTCACGATATAACTGAAATATTGTTGAAAGTGGCGTTAAACACCATAAAACCAACTAACCAACAGTCTGTCACACAATACACATGTATACATTTTACATCCACAACCATAAAATAAACGTTAAACTATAAAGTCACATCGATACAGACAATTAAATTCAAGGTCATTGGATCATTGCTCATCACTGATAAATTCGTTGTAAAATTAATTATTTAATATACCAAAACATAATAAGCAATTTAACAGTATGAAACAATATTGACATGATACTGTTCGAACAATCAATGAATAATTCGTCTGCACCAAAAATAAATACATATAACATAATAATTATATTATAACTAATTGACGAGTTTCATTACCAAAAATATGTCATGAATGACCAAATAACACAGTAACTCACGAATGCGCGCAGCGCATGAGTGAGTTACAACCAGGGCACGAAATTAACGCTGGTCCGCTAGCCCAAGGCTAGTAAAATCAGCGTCGGGCTAGAAGAACTCTCTTAGAAGCTAGTCCAATGGGCTAGTTAAAATTTTCAATTTTCAATTATTGTTTCCACTTCATTAATTTTAATGACATAATTGAAAATCATAATTAGTCATTCATATTACTGTGTTTGTTTACGCTGTACACAATTTACATGTGGGGAATTCCCTCGATAGCAATTAGAACCTAGAGGGTGGCATACGAATTGATAAAATTACTCGATAATCCGGTTAACTCAGTGAGCGTTCTAACAGCATAATCTAAGGTTCAAGAAATGTGGCGACACATTACCGGCGTAGAGCAACCAGCGAGAAAAAATAAATTAGATAATGAAAAATTGGAGAGAAAAAGGACGTATGATCAGATCAAAAGAAAAAGAAAATTTCAAACAAGCTGGCAGAAAAACCGCAACTGTTTAGTTCACAACAGTGAAATAGACCGAATGATATGGTGTGTCAGAAGCACCGTCCCTTGGTGTTTTTAGCAGGTTTACTGCTTGTTAAGGAATATGCAACATATGTAAAGTTTCACACTGGATCTGAGATATAGGAGACAAACCAGAACATGATCCACTAAATAATAATAATTATATTTATATTTTTAGAAATATAAAAACCTTAAGCTATGTCCTTTTTCTTTTTTGTGTATGTCTCATTTATCAATCATGAATGTTTGTATTGTTAATGATGCCTCATATGGGCCCTATGCTTAGGCAATACAATATATTCTATTCTATTCTATTCTATTCTGTTCAGTTTGCATACAATATGCTTCTTCCGATTTAGACAAAAAGGCAGTCTTTGTGACGGGGTCTTCCAACTTCAAGCTGGAATTTGTGATTTCCCATGAAACTTCAGAGCAGCATCTAAGGTCAGTTGGTAAGCAATCGGTAAAAGAAAATTCGACCGTAAACTCTGCAGCTGCAAAGATTGTACAGTCATTGAATAAAAATGTATTTAACAGAATGACAAATCTATTTCGTAATGTCCATGCTTTGATAAAAAAGAGACGTCCATTCACAGACTTTATATGAATGTATGAACTTGATGAAATTAAAGGTGTTGACATTGGGGAAACATATAGAAATGAAAAACAGGTCGTTAACTTTGCACATTACATTGCTAAGACTGAAAAACAAAAACTAGTGGATCAGATTAATGAATCAAAATACATTTCTGTAATTTGTGATGGATGTACTGACACTGCTGCAATTGAAGAAGAAATTGTTTATGTAAGAACTTGTAATAAGGGGGATATTAAGACATCTTTCCTGGCGATCAACAACCCAGATAGAGCTGATGCTAATTGTCCCCATGATGGTCGGGCTAGTAGAATATCTGGGGGACTAGTTGATTTTTATATCTACTAGTCCTGCTGGCTAGTTGAAATTATTGCTTAAATTCTACCCCTGGTTACAACGTTATATGGTCATGAGTGACATATTTTTGATAATGAAACTCGTCAATTAGTTATAGTATTTAGTCATTCATGAAATTTTAACCTTTACAAACAGAATTAATTAGAGTTTATCTTAATAAGCTCGCTTCGTTAAGCGAGCTATTTATGACTGAAACATGGTAAAATTAAATCAATAAAGGAATAATGACGAATACCATTTACTTTGACTAAAACAGAAATCCTTATCATCCATACACTATGCCTATGAAAAAGTTTCACCACATCCGGGTTATCCATACCACTATGGCTATGAAAAAGCTTCAACACATCCGGGACATTCCGGGTAACTGCTTTTCGCGACACCCTCTAGACCGTATGAAAGATACGGTGTACGAAAGGTATCGAATACCGGAATCGCTGTTGCCTATATTGTTTCCTTGTGAAATAAACATAAAATTTAATTCAATATTCTTCTTCTTTGACGAAAATATACAAATTATTTGTTTGAAATGAATATTTAAAGAATTTTGTCTGTAAATTGAAACCGATAATTATCGAATCATACACGGAAAGTAACGAGTCGCTAAAAATAACACGATTGCGCAACCCGATCGTCTGCTCTGGATTATTGCTAAAGCAAACGCAAGCTTATATTTATATTCGCATCAGGTATTGATAAAATACACAATTGCCCAAAATGTCTCAAAGAAAAACACTTTCAAAAGTTCCGTTGACCCCCCAATTTACAACAAATGGTCCAAAGTCCAATCGGAATAAAATCCAGGTATTAAGCGGCCTTCCTGTTTGGATTATTTCATGGCGTCTCATTGACATTGGCGATACCACTTCATTTTTAACCTTTTCGAAGTTCTATTCAACTATATAATTTTATTCTACATTTACACATGGATCCTGGTGGTAAAATCTACACTATTGATGAGTTTAGATGTTGGAAAGTCGAGAATCTTGTGATCAGAGGTCTGACGAAAACAAGAACGAAGTGGGAGGGTACCGGGTCGTTTCGCCCCAGAAAGTGAGTCGATTCGCCCCACTTAATCGCTATTATATAATAATAGATGAAGTCTTTTTCGACAATTTGTTGGTCATTATTTATTTATTAGTTGTATACAAGAAATAATAATAACAACTGATATGTGTCATATGTCAACAACTAATTTGAAGCCATGCAGTACAAACAATACATATAAATGTATTACTGAATACTGTATTGTTCAAAGAAATTTTACAAATTTAAGCAGGTGTCAAACAATTTACTATATAATGATTTTATTGTCAATATATATATACAATTGGATTGGAAACAAGTTTTTACAACTTACTACTATACTAGTCCCTCTCCATACAAATACAGTAATAGCATAAACAAATCAAATGACAGCAAATGTGCAGGCTATATCAATAATTAGTAAATTAAGCAAAATCATGTCAAACTAAGCATACATATTAAATATTGTTTTAATATTTAACAGAAAAAAAGGAGAGGGGTGGTAAAACTAATAAATTGTGTTGAGATAATATCACGGTTGGGGATAATTAACACAGGCACTTGTTTCATTAAAAAAATATATGCCCCGGCCTCTTCCTTACTTCAAGGTAAACATCTGCACTTTACCCCTTCCCCACTTCGCCTCAATATTTTTCGCTTATTTGTGATCCTTTCGCTGACCCAATTATATCGTTACAATCCCGAGATATTTCTCTTTTCGACTGCCACATTTAAATATAAATAGCTCAGCGAAAGTTGCATTTTCTATTTTTCAGTCACTGAAACGGATACAGTCACTTCCGGTCCGTTCTAAATTGATTTAGAAACTAAAAAAAAAGTGTTTTAAAAATCAAATGTCAGTAATTTGGAGTTGAACATATTTTTATAATCTGCATTGGAACAATTATCTGTATTTTAAAGGCTTACTTTACATTTGAGAGATGATCATGATGGCATTGTTACACATGGCCGGTCTAGAGAATTCCGAATGCATATGAAAAATCCAGTGCAAACCAGAAGTGGTTGTATCCGTTTCAATGTCTTAAATTTTCACCAAGCCACTTTCGCTGAATACTCTTGTCCAATTCGTCTGAGGGGGTCCCGGTAGGTATATTTAAATGTGGCAGTCGAAAAGAGAAATATCTCAGGAGTGTAACGATATAATTGGGTCAGCGAAAGGATCACAAATATGCACAAAATATTGAGGCGAAGGGGTAAAGGGCAGATGTTTACCTTGAAGTAATGAAGAGGAGGGGGCATATATTTTTTGAATGAAACAAGTGCCTGTGATAATTAATTATTAAATCTACAAGTTTGTCGAATAAATTTTTGCACTGATTTGAACAATAAAGTATTCAATTCTTCACTAATTTCATTACATCCAAAGAGTATATATTCTATAGAGATGGGAACAATGTTATTAAAATAGTTAAACAGAGAAGTTCTATCGTGTTGATAAAGTGGACATTCAAGAAAAAAATGAATAGCATCCTCAAATAAATGACCACATACACAACGTGGATCATTCTTCAAATTTACTCTATAAATCGGCATTAAGGCCACTACATCTATGTCTTAGCTTAGTATGTATTATGTTAATTTTCCTATCGTCAAATGAAGCCACCGGAATTTGGACAGCCTGAATTGTCAAACAATGAAAGTGAAGCCATACATAATATTAAATACGTCAAGAAAGCATGTTAATTATGAGGAAGACAAAAATAAAGTACCCATGAACAAGCCTTACAACATCCAAAATACCAATATTTGCAATGCTATTTTCCGTATTTCATTTTTTAAAGCACTATTACAATGGTATTTTCCATATTTCATTTTTTAAAGCACTATTACAATGGTATTTTCCATATTTCATTTTTTAAAGCACTCTTAATAAATGAAGGCGAAACGACCCGGGGCAAACGGGAATAGGGGAAAAACGACTAACGGGGCGAAACGACCCGGATTCAGGGAGAGCTGACACCAACGGCATTCAGGCTTGTGTTGTCGGCAGGTAAGTTAAACTTGCCTTTGGTGCCATCACAAGATTATGTTTTACAAGATAACAAGAGGTGCTACGACAAAATTTTGAGTGACTGGAATTTCAGACTCCGTTCATTGGGCTTCAAATGTATTCTGGTAGGCTTGATGAACATGATTGATGGTATGCAATTTTGGACACCAATTGTTTTTTACAGACATAAAACAGTTCTGGTTAGCCCATGGTTATGTTGCATTGACAAATGACATGTTGAAAGCCTATAAGGTTGCCCAGGTCTGAATATTTTTAAGTGGGTGGTTGCAGGAGGCATATTTCCTAAAGACGAAGTCGAACAACAACAACTTATGTATTTTAAGAACAAAGTGTTCATCATCACAGACACTGGATGACGACCCCCACAATGTATAGATATTGCACCAAAGAAGATGATGGTTTAACAGAAGGAGCTTATTGTTCTTGCACTGCAGGGTATGAAATTTATGCATGTTTTTTTTTATTCTCTATATCGTGTCTATGCAGTGTCAATTCAGGACCATTAGATAATAACACTTAACAGAAGGGATTGCAACCAATCTTGGCTGAAATGTTCCTAACAAATTCATGACAAAATGTTGTAGTTACTATGGTGTCAATGAATCAGTACATTTCAATAATGTTTGAGAGATGTCAGTTCAAATCTCTCTGGAAGCTAATGATTTGCATACATATTAGGTTTGTCAACTACTAACAATTACAATACATGTATATACAATGTAGCTTCTATAGTACAAGGTAGTACGTTTCAATAATGTTGAAAAGATGTCAGTTCAAATCTGACTGGAATCTAATCTATCATAGTATGGGTTTATTTTAATATATGCCTGATCATGTTGACTGCATTAACTAACTTGGACACAAGTCCCTAGCTTAATGAAAGTTTTGAAGAACTACTCCTTTTTCAATGCGACCGCAAAAATGTTGTGTAATAGTTAGCATGCTCACCTAGAATGTGGTAGATCCATGGGTTCTAGCCCCTGTCTAGTCAAACCAAAGATTATAATAGTGGTAAGAATGCAGCATTAAGGAGTAAGAACAAAAACTGGTCGAGTCAGAATAATGTTTCAGAGTGGAACGACATATCTGTTGTTTCAATGAACTACATTTTGTAGCACTCTAAAAATCCAACTAAGGGTGTTGGTCTTTTCATTTTTTGTATCTAAATGTGTTTCCTGTTGCTCATGCTTAAATAGTTTACACATCACATGTTATAGTTTATGTTTCTTGTTTAAAAATTCTATGAATAGAATGTTTTTGTCCCCCATATGAGTGTTGTTTTTCATGTAACATTATTGAATATTTTGGGCTTTGTTCATTTACCTGAGAAAGTCTTAGACAAATATTTTTAAATTAAAGGAGTTTTGAACCTTATTACATGTAGTATGGGGGTTTTTTGGGAGGGGGGGGGGGTGGAACTTTTGTCAGATTTTATAACTTCTCAATTCAATAACTAAAGGATAGAGAAATTTTCATAGTGTCCTCCAATATTAACTTTTTGATGTTAAAAGCAATATAATTTTCATTCAATCATTAACTTAAGACTTAATCAGGGTGAGGGGAATGTTTTATTACCCATTCTTCAATGTTCCAGTTCATAGTTTTGTTATTTTACAACATTGTTATTATACATGTAGCTGACCTTTTAATAATGTTTTGTTTTTGCAATAAATATTTTTTTGTTATTATATTTGTTTAATTTTTGTGCTCTATAATTTACAAAAGTTATCGAGTTGAATCTTTTACAAAGTACATGTGCATGTACATATTTTGCCCAACCAAGACTGACTTGTTCCTGAATTTAACACTTTTTCCATACTAATCCTTATATGTTATTATTGGTCTCCTGACATTGGCATAAACAAGAAAGGATGGAGTGCCTCATGAACAGAAACCACACCATACTAATGTGCTTAACATACATGTAAGAATGGAACATGACTGTTAATGTATAGCCCTGTATCAGGGCATACTATTTAACCCCTGTCTGTCCCTCCCTATAGATTTGAGCTAGAGTTTTTGTAATATTTTGCAGTGTGTTTAATGTACAAATACTAAAGGTGTGCATTCTTACAGGATTTTGACTTCTAAAAAATCACAAAATGATATATAGTTGAACTAAGTCATTTTTAAGTTAGTACATCTAAAGTGTCTTACACACACAGACTTTATACATTCTCTAACAAAAGGGGCACACCAGTTTTAAGTTGGGCCTTTTAAAAAGTTTTATTTGATGCTCCATAATATGATAATTTACAAATTGCATGTTTAATGTGATATAAATATGATAAACTATAAAACCATCCAGAAGTCTAACATAATGCCAACTTTAAAGCATTAACATTACAAAGCTGGTTTTTGTACGAATACCTGCCAGTCGCTTAGGGGGAAAAAAGACTTCTTTGATTTCCCTTTTTTATAAGGACCCCCCCCCTTTTATAGGATAGTCGGACAACAAAATATACAAGATTTAGATTAATTTTCTTCAAGTTAATCGATAAGTACCCTTTAGGATGATATGTTTTTATTTATTCTTGCAGGTCTAGGATGTTTTGTAAACAGTACTATTTGCGAGGTTGTGTCACAATATCCTTGGAAGTTGGAACTACTACATGTATTCTACTATGGCTGAATATTCACACGATCTCTCATTATTTTCAAGATCTACGGGATATATTACATGTAGTCATAAATTATTTTCCTAACCAACAAATTCACGAAAACTTCCTTACGACAGGGACGATATGTGCATAACTGCCACGATGAATAAACTGCGTCACCGTGTTTACAAATGCAATGACGTCTTGTTTACGTTTTTTTACTCCGATTGACCTTTGAACCATAATGGCGGCAGTAACGTGAAATTGCAATCGTAACTACTCGGCCATTCTCGCTACCCTGCAAATAACCTCGTACGTACATAGTAGAAATTCTTCTTAAATTGTTTGCCGGAAGTTAAGTTAAGTTAAGCCGCACAAAAATATAGTTCACGAAAATCCAATATGGAAGACATACTAAGTAAAATCTAATCATGCAAAACTAATTAAAACTTTAATTGAAATATAGAAAATTGCTTAGAATATAACTTTATCAAACTTTCATGTAACTGACATGTGAAAAGTAGTGTGATTTATACGCCTAATGCATACAAGGTTATTTGCAGGGTAGCGAGAATGGCCGAGTAGTTACGATTGTGTGAAATTGGTAACCGATAATTATCGAATCCTACACGGAAAGTAACGAGTCGCTAAAAATAACACGATTGCACAATCCGATCGTCTGCTCTGGATTATTCCTAGAGCAAACTCAAGCTTATATTTATATTCTCTTAATTGCATCTGGTATTGATAAAATACACAATTGCCCAAAATGTCTCAAAGAAAAACACTCAAAACCTTATGCATATGTCAGAAACCCAGTATGGATAGAAACTGCTCTTTGATTGTTTTTTTTTGTATATATGTCATACAGTGATACATAGAAAGTTGCAAAATGTTGTGTACATGAAAAAAAAGGAGGGATGGACAATCAGAGGCACCATAGGGTCCTGTCCACAAGTACCTGTGATCTTGAAGAGTGTCTCAGACCCTATGTTATGTGCAACATTTACAAAAAGATTCGCCTTATTCGATCTCTTAAATAGTTTATATTCCGATACCAAGATTTTGTCAAAATATATTCCGTCTCTGCAGAAAAGATTATAAACGATGGATGTATAAAGATAAGGTGTCAACAAAAATGTAAAAATATTTTTTTATCAATGTGTGACGTAAAAGTGTCTTTGACATTTACTTCACTGAGTTTGGTGCTGCTTTTACAGCTGTTTTACCTGTTTTGTTCAAGTATAAATACTGTTATAGTGACAGCCGGAAACTTTGAGCCGTAATGAAAGCGGGAGGTTTGGCACTTTAAAATCTGATTCAACCCACCATTTCTTTAGAAATGCCTGTACCAAGTTACGGTTTTCACAGTTTTCCGGTTGTTGACCGATTTTGTCTGTTTATATACTTATGAGTTTTGACTTTCCCTTTGTAAGATTGTTCGGAGTTCGGTAATTTTGTTATTACCCTTACCCTAGATGCTATGTGCAACATTTACATACTCTATTATGTCTACTGGTGGTCACTAGTAAACCAAATTTCTATTTTCAGGCAAAGTTGGTAAATAATTATATGTACATAAGCATAAAGTTTTGCATATGTTTGCTCATCCAAGACCAAGGATATCTAATTAGTGATTAGCTTCGCGAGCTTTCCAGGCAGTGCCTGTTTCATATTATCTTCATGTAATTTTTTCGAACTTTTATTTGCAAGCATTTATGATTTTTAAAACACAAATGTAAATTCTTGATGTCACAATTTATAAGCTCGCTTCGTTAAGCGAGCTATTCATGACTGAAACATGGTAAAATTAAATCAATAAAGGAATAATGACGAATACCATTTACTTTGACTAAAACAGAAATCCATATCATCCATACACTATGTCTATGAAAAAGTTTCAACACGTCGGGTTATCCATACCACTATGCCTATGAAAAAGCTTCAACACATCCGGGACATTCCGGGTCACTGCTTTTCGCGACACCCTCGGGAACTTATGAAAGATGCGGTGTACGAAAGGTATCGAAGAGCGAAATACCGGTATTTCGTTGTTGCCTAATATTGTTTGCTTGTGAAATAAACATTAAATTTAATTCAACGTTCTTCTTTTTTGACGAAAATATACAAATTATTTGTTTGAAATGAATATTTAAAGAATTTTGTCTGTAAATTGAAACCGATAATTATCGAATCCTACACGGAAAGTAACGAGTCGCTAAAAATAACACGATTGGGCAACCCGATCGTCTGCTCTGGATTATTCATTTATTGCTAAGGCAAACGCAAGCTTATATTTATATTCGCTTAATCGCATCAGGTATTGATACAATACACAATTGCCCAAAATGTCTCAAAGAAAAACACTTTCAAAAGTTCCGTTGACCCCCCAATTTACAACAAATGGTCCAAAGTCCAATCGGAATAAAATCCAGGTGTTAAGCGGCCTTACTGTTTGGATTATTTCATGGCGTCTCATTGACATTGGCGATACCACTTCATTTTTAACCTTTTCGAAGTTCTATTCAACTATATAATTTTATTCTACATTTACACATGGATCCTGGTGGTAAAATCTACACTATTAATGAGTTTAGATGTTGGAAAGTCGAGAATCTTGACGATGAGGGGTCTGACGAAAACAAGAACGAAAAGGAAGGATACCGGGTCGTTTCGCCCCAGAAAGTGAGTCGATTCGCCCCACTTAATCGCATACATGCCAACCCTCGAGAGACTAAAAGCGGTAGAGGGGCTAGGGTTTGCCAAGCACACACCCCCCCCCCCCCCCAAGAAAAATTGTTTTTCAGAAGGACGCAAATGGTGCATTCTGTTGCATTTTGGATAAAAAATCTGTTCAGTCAAATCTTTAAATATAGTATGAAAAAAACATGGAAATTAGCATTTTACATATATACAAGTCAAACCTCGTTCCCTCGAACTCGGATGGGTCGAATACCATGGATGGCTCGAACTTATTTGAAAGTCCCGCCAATTTTCCATATATTTTTAAGCTAAAAAAAATCTTTCGCTCGAACACTGATACCTCGAACAGTCGAACTTAATAAATGGTCCCATCAATAATAGAGAATCATAATAAAATCACGAGTTTTACCATATCAAACTCGAACGTCGCAAATTAATTGACAGATGTACGTTGAATGTGCTTACATACATATATATATGATTAATCAATCTACTGGCTTGATAAATACACTTCAATATAAAATAGAGGGGTTATGTTACTTAAAATCATTTAATCCACGTCATCTCTTGTGTGTGTTACAATAAGATATCATCAATTATGAGTGCCTATTGTCGAGTATGTTTTACTATTAAAGCAGAAAAACATTTCCTGGTTTATTGTTGAAAACAAGGAAGATTTACTAATATATTTAAGACTTAAATCACTTATTTTTCACAATTTTTTCACATTCACAGCTAAGTTGATAAAAAAAACATGCTAATATTCACATATGAATTTGTAAAGATGCGCTTCAACCTGGAAACGGAGAACCTCATATGCGCTTTCCCCCTCCTAGAAACCCGGACAACCACTATCAATAGGACAGGCAAGCAAGAGAAGCGACTGATGAAAATGCCCCAAGGTCTAAAAAACAGAAACTTAATTTTTCAGAAATAAAATGTTTGTGGTATCAAGTCAAAACTTTTATTACTTAAATTTATACAGTTAATTACAACACATGATATACAGTATGTATTTTTATAGAGACAAAAACTGACAAATATGACATTTTAAATATCCCAGATGGTTTTAGCTATGTTGCAAAAAATAGAAAAATATTTAAGCATAAATCTGGAGGTATATAAAAAATCTTATTAAATTTATTAATATTAAATTTAAATTTAAGTATTTAATAATGGGATGTGTATACACCCTACCTGAAAACTCTCTATATTCGTCAATAAATGCATTTTTAGATATTGAAAATGAAGTAGTAAATTTTATAGAAAAAGACATGAAATGTGCACTTGTTGGAATTTTTAATGTTAAAACTGAGTTTTTTTGAAGATTTTTTCAGAACCAGATGAAACTTTTTTGAATGTTATGGATGTAAATGTAGAAGATGGCCTATTTAGATATCATATTGCTATGACTACCAAGTTTTACTTGATAATAATATTTCCTTAAAAAGATATACATGTACTCAGTGTGAATGCAGACCAAATAATTTTGGACGAAAACTTTTAGAAATGTGTAAGTCTGCTTTGGCTATATTTGAAAAGTATTGTCATCATTGGAAATTGAAGGTTAACTTGCAAAAGACTAAAGTAATAATATTTTGTGAAAGAAAATAAAAAAATCAACCTATTTTTAAGCTATGTGGAGAGAATTTACAAATTGAAGACTCTTATTCATATCTAGGTGTTATATTTAATTATAACGGCTCTTTTGTGAAGGCAAGAGCTAAATTGATGGATCAAGCTCGCAAAGCTTTATATTGTTTGTATAGAAAATTGAGAAATATATCGATTCCAATAGATTTACAATTTCAATTGTTTGATACACTTATACTTCCAATACTTACTTATGGCTCTGAAATATGGGGTTATGAGAACACTAAGCAACTAGAAAAACTTCATCTTCAGTTCTGTAGAAATATTTTAGGTGTTAGAACCACTACTCCAAATTTTATGACATACGGAGAACTTGGTAGAACACCTATAGATATATTATGTATACAATTAAGGATTGTAAATTTTTGGAATAGATTTATTTCAAACAAGAAGAAACTTAGTTGTATTTTATATAAGATTATGTTTAATTTGAGTATTATTGATAATGTTCAATTTAAGTGGCTAAATTTTATCAAATCAATTTTTGAGAAAACTGGGCTTAATTATCTATGGAACCAACAACAGCCAGTTCATTCAGTGCAACAAAAATGTATTGCTAAGCAAAATCTGACTAATCAATATATTCAAAACTGGTTTAACCAAATTGAGAACTCTTCTAGGGGAGAATTTTATGGCATATTTAAAAATGGAAGATGGCCGAATACTCCCAGAGAAGAACGTATTTGTCATCTGTGTAATGTTGGTTTAGGTACTGAATTTCATTTTTTATTTGAATGTACCTCTGCTGATGTACAAAGACTTAGATGTAAATTTATTCCAATTTATTATACTAGATATGCAAACATGTACAAAATGAAAGGCATGTTATCTTTGTGTAATGTTAAGGTTCTGAAAAAATTGTCTTATTTATATCTAAATTGCAAAATGTTTTGTAATTATATTCTGAGGCTGTATTATTTTAGGTTAGTTATATCCGTCATTATGTAGAATATTTTGTATAATATTCCTCTTGTTACACTTGTATATATGTGTCCGAGTGAATAAAGAACTTGAACTTGAACTTAAATTATTAAATATTTCTTACGAGAAAGGCCAGTTTTCCTGTGCATCAGTTATCATATATAGGTAATGAAACTGTCCCGGGTCAGAACAAGATTGTTTTCTGTCTAAAATTACGGGACCTCGGTGGCTCGAACTTCCGATAGCTCGAACATATTTTGACAGTACCTTCGAGTTCGAGCGAGCGAAGTTTTACTGTATATATATATGTTTAGGAGTTATAAGTTCAAAATGTAGTGCTTCAAAACTTTATTTTAAATACAGTTTCTGATTGGCTTAATGATAAAGAATTGACCAATGGAAGTTTCCGGTACAAATTTAAGAGGGAAACGATTACGGAAAGGGCCTAAATAATTTGGATTTGTACACATTTATGCGTCTTAGAAATCTTCAAGAATAATCAACATGTGAACAATTCACGATAAAAAAATGTTTACATTTTTTTTTTAAATCGGTAGGAAAACATCTAAAATCGGTAGGCGGTAGAAGACTTAAAAAATCGGTAGACTACCGCGTAAATCGGTAGAGTTGGCATGTATGTAATCGCTATTATATAATAATAGATGAAGTCTTTTTCGACAATTTTTTGGTAATTATTTATTTATTAGTTGTATACAAAAAAAAATAATAACAACTAATTTGAAGCCATGCAGAACAAACAATACATAGGATACATATACATTTATTACTGTATTGTTCAAAGAAATTTTACAAATTTAAGCAGGTGTCAAACAATTTACTTTATAATGATTTTATTGTCAATATATATAATATATACAAATGGATTTATTACTAGTCCCTCTCCATACAAATACAGTAATAGCATAAACAAAACAAATCAAATGACAGCAAATGTACAGCCACAGGCTATATCAATAATTAGTAAATTACTGCAGTAAGCAAAATCATGTCAAATTAAGCATACATATTAAATATTGTTTTAATATTCAACAGAAAAAAAGGAGGGGGGTGGTAAAACTAATAAATTGTGTTGAGATAATATCAGGGTTGGGGATAATTAATTATTAAATCTACAAGTTTGTCGAATAAATTTTTGCACTGATTTGAACAATAAAGTATTAAATTTTTCACTAATTTCATTACATCCAAAGAGTATATATTCCATAGAGATGGGAACAATGTTATTAAAATAGTTAAACAGAGAAGTTCTATCGTGTTGATAAAGTGGACAATCAAGAAAAAAATGAATAGCATCCTCAAATAAATGACCACATACACAACGTGAATCATTCTTCAAATTTACTCTATATAAATCGGCATTAAGGCCACTACATCTACATTGTATGTCTTAGCTTAGTATGTATTATGTTAGTTTTCCTATCGCCAATATTGTAAAATGAAGCCACCAGAATATGGACAGCCTGAATTGTCAAACAATGAAAGTGAAGCCATACATAATATTAAACACGTCAAGAAAGCATGTTAATTATGAGGAAGACAAAAATAAAGTACCCATGAACAAGCCTTACAACATCCAAAATACGAATATTTGCAATAGTATTTTCCATATTTCATTTTTTAAAGCACTATTACAATGGTATTTTCCATATTTCATTTTTTAAAGCACTATTAATCAATGAGGGAAAAACGACCCGGGGCGAACGGGAATAGGGGAATAACGACTCACGGGGCGAAACGACGCCAACGGCCTTCAGGCTTGTGTTGTCGGCAGGTAAGTTAAACTTGCCTTTGGTGCCATCACAAGATTATGTTTTACAAGATAACAAGAGGTGCTACGACAAAATTTTGAGTGACTGGAATTTTTTTTACAGACATAAAACAGTTCTTGTTAGCCCATGGTCTGAATATTTTTAAGTGGGTGGTTGCAGGAGGCATATTTCCTAAAGACGAAGTCGAACAACAACAACTTATGTATTTTAAGAACAAAGTGTTCACCATCACAGACACTGGATGACAACCCCCACACTGTATAGATATTGCACCAAAGAAGATGATGGTTTGACAGAAGGAGCTTATTGTTCTTGCACTACAGGGTATGAAATTTATGCATGTTTTTTTTATTCTCTATATCGTGTCTATGCAGTGCCAATTCAGGACCATTAGATAATAACAGAAGGGATTGCAACTAATCTTGGTTGAAATGTTCCTAACAAATTCATGACAAAATGTTGTAGTTACTATGGTGTCAATGAATCAGTACATTTTAATAATGTTTGAGAGATGTCAGTTCAAATCTCTCTGGAAGCTAATGATCTGCATACATGTACATATTAGGTTTGTCAACTACTAACAATTACAATATATGTATATACATTGTAGCTTCTATAGTACAAGGTAGTACGTTTCAATAATGTTGAAAAGATGTCAGTTCAAATCTGACTGGAAGCTAATCTATGGGTTTATTTTAATATATGCTTGATCATGTTGACTGAATTAACTAACTTGGACACAAGTCCCTAGCTTAATGAAAGTTTTGAAGAACTCCTTTTTCAATGCGACCGCAAAAATGTTGTGTAATAGTTAGCATGCTCACCTAGAATGTGGTAGATCCATGAGTTCTAGCCCCTGTCTAGTCAAACCAAAGATTATAATATTGGTAAGAATGCAGCATTAAGGAGTAATAACAAAAACTGGTCGAGTCAGAATAATGTTTCAGAGTGGAACGACATACAGGTATCTACCCACAGACTGTTGTTTCAATGAACTACATTTTGTAGCACTCTAAAAATCCAACTAAGGGTGTTGGTCTTTTCATTTTTTGTATCTAAATGTTTCCTGTTGCTCATGCTTAAATAGTTTACACATCACATGTTATAGTTTATGTTTCTTGTTTAAAAATTCTATGAATAGAATGTTTTTATCCCCCATATGTCATGAGTGTTGTTTTTCATGTAACATTATTGAATATTTTGGGCTTTGTTCATTTACCTGAGAAAGTCTTAGACAAATATTTTGAAATTAAAGGAGTTTGGTTTTTTTTTGGGAGGGGGTGTGGAACTTTTGTCAGATTTTTTAACTTCTCAATTCAATAACTAAAGGATAGAGAAAATTGCATAGTGTCCCCCAATATTAACTTTTTGATGTTAAAAGCAATATAATTTTCATTCAATCATTAACTTAAGACTTAATCAGGATGAGGGGAATGTGTTTTATTACCAATTCTTCAATGTTCCAGTTCATAGTTTTGTTATTTTACAACATTGTTATTATACATGTAGCTGACCTTTTAATAATGTTTTGTTTTTGCAATAAATATTTTCTTGTTAATGAATATTTGTTTAATTTTTGTGCTCTATAATTTACAAAAGTTATCGAGTTGAATCATTTACAAAGTACATGTGCATGTACATATTTTGCCCAACCAAGACCGACTTGTTCCTGAATTTAGCACTTTTTCCATACTAATCCTTATATGTTATTATTGGTCTCCTGACATTGGCATAGACAAGAAAGGATGGAGTGCCTCACAAACAGAAACCACACCATAATAATGTGCTTGACATACATGTAAGAATGGAACATGACTGTTAATGTATAGCCCTGTATCAGGGCATACTATTTAACCCCTGTCTGTCCCTCCCTATAATTTTGAGCTAGAGTTTTTGTAATATTTTGTAGTGTGGTTAATGCACAAATACTAAAGGTGTGCATTCTTACAGGATTTTCACTTCTAAAAAATCACAAAATGATATATAGTTGAACTAAGTCATTTTTAAGTTAGTACATCTAAAGTGTCTTACACACACAGACTTTATACATTCTCTAACAAAAGGGGCACACCAGTTTTAAGTTGGGCCTTTAAAAAAGTTTTATTTGATGCTCCATAATATGATAATTTACAAATTGCATGTTTAATGTGATATAAATATGATAAACTATAAAACCATGCAGAAGTCTAACAAAATGCCAACTTTAAAGCATTAACATTACAAAGCTGGTTTTTGTACGAATACCTGCCAGTCGCTTAGGGGGAAAAAGACTTCTTTTGATTTCCCTTTTTTATAAGGACCTCCCCTTTTATAGGATAGTCGGACAACAAAATATACAAGATTTAGATTAATTTTCTTCAAGTTAATCGATAAATACCCGCTAGGATGATATATTTTATTTATTCTTGCAGGTCTAGGATGTTTTGTAAACAGTACTATTTCCGAGGTTGTGTCACAATATCCTTGGAAGTTGGAACTACTACATGTATTCTACTATAGCTGAATATTCACACAATCTCTCATTATTTTCAAGATCTACGTGATACATGTAGTCATAAATTTATTTTCCTAACCAACAAATTCACGAAAACTTCCTTACAACCGTGACGATATGTGCATAACTGCCACGATGAATAAACCGCGTCACCGTGTTTACAAATGCAATGACGTCTTGTTTATGTTTTTTTTTACTCCGATTGACCTTTGAACCATAATGGCGGCGGAAACGTGAAATTGGTAACCGATAATTATCGAATCCTACACGGGAAGTAACGAGTCGCTAAAAATAACACGATTGCGCAACCTGATCGTCTGCTCTGGATTATTCCTAGAGCGAACTCAAGCTCAGGGTTTGAAATTAGCGGTCGCCCACTCGCCATTTGCGAGTAAATTTCAGTGTGGGCCCTTAAAAATTTCATCGTAGTCGTCCACTTGGCGAGTGAAAATTAGAAAAAATAAAATAGTGTAAATCTATATGTAATAATTCCTATTCACCAAGATCGAAATCCGGAAAATATTGACATTTCCATCGATCGATTTTAAGCCCCGATGTTTTGTTTTGATATTAAACTGATATCCGCTTATATTACGCTTCGCTTTATGAACTAAGTAACGAAGTGTAGTAGCCCGGGAACCAGCTTATTTTGATGTATGCGAATCTTATCTTCAGTTAAGGAGATCTACGGCCGTTCCATTTAACACCTCCGTATCAATTTTTGCATTAATTTTGCGTCATTTAAGGATTGAAATAAAGAATTTAGTTGTTGTTGTAAAGGGATTTAGGTAACAAATAATTCTTTTAACAACGATGATTTCTCTGTTGTCTTTATATTGCACAAACCATGCCGTTTTCTGTTGAGTCATATTACGGGATTTTATAGTACGCTTTTTCCGATTTTGATTTTTAATTTTACATGTACGTTCAAAATATCCGGTTGGTGAAATGTTTCGCCAAGACGATTTAAGTCAGTTCTTTTTGGGGAACTCTGGGCCTCTTAAAAGGCAAACTGAACAGAGAACACAATATTTTAGAGATTACGAAAAGTCCAAACGCTCTAGACAATTTTTTAAAGGAATGGAAACAAAACCGTCCATGATTAGTTGATACTGAAAGTGAAACCGGCATGGTTTGTTAATAAATAAATAAATAAAATAAATAAATAAAGTTTTATTTAAAGTCGATACATATCACAACATACATATTGCAAAGAAAAAAAAAATGAAAATTCATTTACTACAGGATGTACAAGCTACAAACATCCCCACCATATGTCAAGCTCTAAATCGCCCCGAAATTTGACTTCAACTATAAATTTCTGAAGTCATAGTGTATTGGTGCATGTAAAATAATTTTATTTTGAGGAAAATGTTTTGGAAATTTGTTATCTTCTGTATTAAATTATAGTTTCTGAAAGGCCAATTTTGCTGCCAGGAAATGGCCAGAATACAGGATTTTACACCATTTATCCCAGGGGCCTTCAGCGGACCCCCCGCCGTAGGGCATCTTGCAAGCAAGGTGTCAGGCGAGCTATGCGCGCCTGATGGGCCCCTAACAAGTTGTGTGGGCTACCAAAATTAATTTGGTGGGGGCCCACTTGGCCCCTAAAATATTTCCTTAGCTTCAAACCCTGAAGCTTATATTTATATTCGCTTAATTGCATCAGGTATTGGTAAAATACACAATTGCCCAAAATGTCTCAAAGAAAAACACTTTCAAAACCTTATGCATATGTCAGAAACCCAGTATGGATAGAAACTGCTGTTTGATTGTTTTTTTTGTATATATGTCATACACAGGGGCTCGCAGTTATATTTTCACATCACCAGGTATGTATTAAAAAGAAGAAGGGAGGACACTTTTTGGGGGGCCAAAAGTGAAAGTAGAGTTTCGGAACTTTTTTTCGCTTCAAAAACGGTATAGTCTTTTTCTTTCCATAAAATTAATGCAAATATCGATGTTTTTTGCTGATTGACTGGTTTACAGTTGAATAACACTCGTTTTTAAATTCCAAGCGGTTTGGACAACTTCTTATCATACTCAATTCCGGTTTATACGGACTAAATATCAAGGTGAGTTTTCATTGGTCGAAGAATTTAAACTGGCATTTTTGCGGGAAATTATTTACTCATCTTATCAAAAGATATTCTTAAAATGCTGTCTTCCTATATTTTCAGATTGATTGAGACAAGGAAAAAATATATTTTAATGCAAGAGATTTAAGTTGGCTTTTTTCCTACTTTTTAAAATTATATTTCGATTTTTTTATTTCTATCAATATTATTAAGTCCGTATAAACCGGAAATGAGTATGATAAGAAGTTGTCCAGACCGCTTGGAATTAAAAAACAAGTGTTATTCCACTGTAAACCAGTCAATCAGCAAAAAACAACGATATTTGCATTAATATTATGGTAAGAACAAAGACTAAACCGTTTTTGAAGCGAAAAAAGTTGCCGAAATTCTACTTTCACTTTGGGCAGCAAAAAAAGTGTCCTCCCTTCTCTTTTAACATATATCTGGCGATGTGAAAATATAACTGCGAGCCCCTGTGATGTCATACAGAGATACATAGAAAGTTGCAAAATGTTGTGTACATGAAAAAAAATTGATGTTAAAAAAAAGGAGGGAAGGGCAATCAGAGGCACCATAGGGTCCTGTCCACAAGTACCTGTAATCTTGAAGAGTGTCTCAGACCCTATGCTATGTGCAACATTTACATACCCTATTATGTCTACTGGTGGTCACTTGTAAACCAAATTTCTATTTTCAGGCAAAGTTGGTAAATAATTATATGTACATAAGCATAAAGTTTTGCATATGTTTGCTCATCCATGACCAAGCCCAAGGATATCTAATTAGTGATTAGCTTTGCGAGCTTTCCAGGCAGTGCCTGTTTCATATTATGATTATATAGTAAGATTTGGTGAAAAAATTAAACTTTGTTTTTAAATCAATGCTTAAGAGAAAGTAGAAATAAAATTATTTGCAAAATATACGAAGAAGAAACTATATTTATTTCTGCATTTAATGCAAAAAATTTCATGAAAATCCGATAAGGAATGACTTCATGAGAATGTTATGAAAATAAATGGTTTTATATGAAATACATAGGGAAGTTGGCGGAAACGGAATCACTTTTGTCCACATGCTGTATATTACGTGTGTAGCATAGGGATATACTATAATGTGTATCGCTTCAAAAAACATGGCGCCACCCACCCACGACAATAAAATAATTAAAATGCTTACCTTGAAATATTATTTTAGTTAAATTTAATCCAAATTGAAGCGTACACGAAGCCAAATAACGTCTATTTTTTACGTTTCAAACTGGAAGTATTCATATGACGTCGACAACGAAATGGCGCGAAATATAGAGAGAGTGAAATAAAAATGGTAATTTCACTAGTGAAATTATCGTTTTTATTTAACTCGGAAATCACGGTATTTCATCGATATCTATATAATAATAGAATTGCATACATCAACAAGTACAATTAATATAACATTTGCACATTACATAATTTATTCATATATTATACGTTTTATACATTCTTTGTACGAGTCATTTCCCTTTACAAGGCAAAATAGTTTCCGGTGTAGCAAGAGACATGCAAAGGACAACGAATTTGAGTCTAAATTGTTCTCAGTATTTGTAGACATTTGAACTTTGTAAAAAATCAGAGGATACTAATATACAAATTAGAAAATTCACAAGTTGTTACAATATTAAAATTTAGAACTGTATATTGGGGAAAATATATGTTATTTTTCTTGACCTTTGTATGAAAGGCCACGGTACCCTTTTGCGCCCCTGTAAAAAGTGTAAATTTAGAATCACACTCGGATATATGCAAATAGTCTATCATAAGTGAACATCAATCAAGTGGGGACAACTCTGGTACAAAACTAGTTTTATCCTTATCAGGGGCGGATCCAGGGGAAGGCGCATCCGGCGCCCCCCCCCCCCCCCCCCCCCTAAAATTGGAAAATTATGATTTTTTGGCGTAAAATCGTGATTTTTCACACGAAATACCCCAAAAATTTTCGCAACTCCCTCCGCTCGACGCAATTTTTTTAAGTGCGCCCCCCCCCTAACTTGTAATCCTGGATCCGCCCCTGCTTATATCATAAAATATCACATTAATCCGTTTTAATCATCGTGCAACTGTAATCACATAAATACAAATTAATTACATTCTAATTTCCACACATGCAAAAAGGCAGCGAGCTTCCGAGTTGATACTTAAAGCGTATTGAATGTCAAATTTCCGTAAAATACTAGTTCATTTCGAACTAAAGTATGATATTACACTCCTGGCTTAATGAGGAAAAAAAATCACATGAAGAGAAAAACGACTCGAAAGACTTGCAACGTAAACCGCAATGAACTGACCAATTTGCGGCACATGTATTTTACCATTCTTATCCAGAGTTGTCGTTCCTGCTACATCTCTGTCAACGCTCATTTTACAAGATTTTTGTAAAATTTAGAAACAGTAAAAAAATGTACTTAAAATTGTTTTAATTATTGTATATTTCAATAAAGATGAAAATAAATTACTCATTTCAAATCAATTCTCTCTTAAAAATGATTTGTGATCGTTTTCAACTTTTTAATTTTTACCTCCGCAAAATAGTTCTCCGAGAAGTGGGGGAAAATCATTTTTAAGAGAGAACTGATTTGAAATGAGTGATTTATTTTCATCTTTATTGATATTTACAATAATTAAAACAATTTTAAATACATTTTTTTACTGTTTCTAAATTTTACAAAAATCTTGTAAAATGGGCGTTGACAGAGATGGAGTGTAGCGTAGCAGGAACGACAACTCTGGATAGAGAATGGTATTTTACCTGTACTAACATGAAGCAGTAAAATGAGTCGTTGAATACTTGACCAGATTAGCTAAAATAACTGCAAATAACAAAATACATGTATGTGGATAAACGTGTTCTTATATAGTATATAACATTACCCATAATTCAAATTCTGCTAAAATCGTAAGTAAACGCCGGACAAGTTTTGACAACTTCACGCGCAGCATTCTTGAACAAGTAGTTCTTGTATTATCCATTATCACATTTCCAAATTTTTAATGAAATGGAACAACAATCATTACAAATATCACTTATTCTTGAATACCTGTCAGTAGAAATATCATTAGCGTTGGAACACGTGTCATTTAAATCATCACTTACTTTAGGGCACGTGCCATTTAAATCATCACTTACTTTAGGCCACGTGTCATTTAAATCATCACTAACTTTAGGAAAAGGTGCCATTAAAATATCATTAACTTTAGAAAACGTGACATTAAAATTATCTATAGCGTTGGAACACGTGTCAATTAAAACATCACTAATCTTAGAACACGTGCCATTAAAAATTCAACTAGCATTGGAACACCTGTAATTAAAAATATCATTAAATTTGGAACATGTGTCATTAAAAATATAGCTAGATTTGGAACAACTGTCATTAAAAATATGACTAGGTTTGAAACACGGATCATTAAAAAATTATCACTAATTTTAGAAGGCATGTCAATACAAAATATCACTTACGTTGGAACATCTGTCATTACAAAATATCATTAACTTTGGATTACGTGTCATTAAAATATCCAAAGCGTTAGAACACCCGTCATTAAAAATAACACACCCTTTGGAACACATTTCATTAAAAATATCACTTAGCTTTGAAAGACATTAGCCTTCTCTTCCCCAACTATGACGAACAACATCAAAACTAAACAACAAAGGCATAATCCGGAAGAACGAAAAGTGGAGAACTTCCGTGAAAAACGTCCAAACAACAATGTTTATGATTTCACGATATGTTTGAAGAAAGACATACAATACAAAATGAACACAGCACGGCTGGTAATCGGCACAAGCAGAACAGTTGGTTCTGCAAAGAAATTCGTGAGAATAACTTCCGGTTTTGGTGGAGGAGAGTTCACGAAGACGCTTCGCAAGGTATGTACATGTCAAAAATTGAAATTTTCTTTTTTATTGCTCGAATATTGCAAAATCAGAGAATGCTATGCTGTGGCGAATGCTTTCACGATTAGAAACATGTATAGTTTATTCTTGTATATGAAGTGTAACATTGTGACACTCTTACATTTCTAAGTTGTTCTTGACAAAGATGCAAGTTAAATTTTCAATATGTTTTCATCATGGGCGTCTAAATGTAATCGGGGATAAATTCCGATTCGTTAGAAGTAAATTGAAGTCTAGATAAATCTACAAACTGTCAATTTTCTCGTTTTCCTGCTTGAGGAGATCGGTTCTGATAGAGCACATTGCGAATGCATGAGGAGATTTGCTAGTTTTGGTAATTGTTTTCTGCAAAATTGATAAATTGACACTTTTAAACACAAAACTGATAAATACTCTAATCAAAATAAACTATTCTCTGTCCACTTTCAGGAGATGCCAGGATTCAAGGGAAAGAGGAAAAGAGGACTGACATTGACTCTTTACAAAAAACCATTTCGATATAGATTGCCTGTATCACCGCCAAGGAAACGAACAAAAACAAGTAGAGTACACTAAATTTAAAATCCCCATCAATCAGGACACCAAGTTTATTAAAAGAATCTCTTTCAATTTCAAAATATTTATATCCTTTCAAACGGGTTTCCACATCTATTCGGCGCAACCTTTTTACTAAAGATGACGGAAACTTCACCGCAGATCTACACAAGTTATAATATTACATGATTTCAGTACATACATAGGTCTAGATACGATAACGGAACCCTCAGTCCGCTTTTGCTCCCAGCGAGGGTTACGAATCGGTCCCACACCGGGCGGTTTTTTGTCCTAATTCCGTTGTAAGTGGTTGGAAAAATTAACGGGGGTGAAAGATAAATATATTTAGGTAAACCTTGAGGTGCTAAGTAAACGCTGCATCAATCCATGGTAGACTTATATCCATCTGAAAATTTGAATGCATGAGATCTTCTTTCTGTCCGACATTTTGTTTACAAGTTGCTATTTCACGTGCACTTGCCTCGTTTTGGAGATATCCTTATTTGGATCAATCGTAGTAAAACACATCGTACTATTCGTAGTAAAGTTTTTCATATTTGGCATTCAGATCCATCACGAGAGTATACGTAAGGTGCCATGGCGGACAAGAAACAATTTTCGAATACTAAATCGATCGTGAAGGTAGAAACAGGTATTGTAACACTTATTTCGTATCGCCATTACTTAAAAATTGTAGGGAATAATAAGTTATGACCAGATATGCAAAAAGAAAGTTCAAATATTCACTTAACGAAAATTTTAATTTGCTCCCATACGTTGAATGGGACAGATTCGTAACCCTAACTGGAGCACAAGCGGAATGAGGGTTACGTTATCGTATCTAGCATAGGTCTAACGTAAATAAACATTCACTTAGTGCTAGTAGTCATGAATAAATTAAACACAAGATGTCAATTAAACTGTGGACATATCCTTAAAATTGGTAAAGCGCTTTACATCTTGTAACCACTACTAACAGAGATCTTTTTTATTTACAAGTGTGTACACATAGCACACTACATAATAGAAAAACAAACCAAAAATTAATATTATTCTCAACTGTATGATATTTAATTTAGAGTGTATCATTTGTATTAGAAATTATAAAGATATGATTCACATTAAGTTTAATTGTAACATAAATACGTATTTTTCCTTTGATGTTTTTATGCAATAATCAACTTAAAAATAGTGAACTTTTACAAACCATGGTATAACATGAAGTTCTTGATGTTATTCCATGATTTTGACGTCATATATCTGTTATTCCATGATTTTGACGTCATAGATCTGTTATTCCATGATTTTGACGTATTAGATCTGTTATTCCATGATTTTGACGTCATAAATCTGTCAATCATGTAATTTCTGTTACATAACATATATACCATGGATCTTACTCATAAACTTATCTAAACCAACTCATCCTTCGGATTCGTTGGTTTAAATAAGTTCATTCGTAAAATCCATGGTATATATAATACTTATTCTTGATTATAAAATTATCTTACAGTGCATTTTCAATTTTTTCCAATCTTGTGTATCCAATACACAATGGAAATTGTCACAAACAACAAATGATCAATAAGTATTATATATACCATGGATCTTACGAATTAACTTATTTAAACCAACGAATCCGAAGGATGAGTTGGTTTAAATAAGTTCATGAGTAAGATCCATGGTATATATGTTTTGTAACAGAAATTATATGATTGACAGATTTATGACGTCAAAATCATGGAATAACAGATCCTAATGCGTCAAAACCATGGAATAACAGATATATGACGTCAAAATCATGGAATAACATCAAGATCTTCATGTTAGACCATGGTTTGTAAATGTTCATTATTTTTAAGTTGATTATTGCATAAAAACATCAAAGGAAAAATACGTATTTATGTTACAATAACAAGTTAAATCATGGGAATCGCAGTTTACAATTATGAATTGATTCCTTAAATGAAATGTTTCTTTCTAGGTGGACAGCCCATGAACAATGAAATATTACTTTTATACTTTTAAAAACCCGACGGGCATCAGTTCGTGAATTTATTACCAGACAGACATGCACAATTTGTGATTATACAGTGGATTACATATGTCGTACCAAAACTAGCAAATCTCCTCATGCATTCGCAATGTGCTCTATCAGAACCGATCTCCTCAAGCAGGAAAACGAGAAAATTGACAGTTTGTAGATATATCTAGATTTCAATTTACTTCTGACGAATCGGAATTTATCCCCGATTACATTTAGACGCCCATGATGAAAAAATATTGAAAATTTAACTTGCATCTTTGTCAAGAACAACTTAGAAATGTAAGAGTGTCACAATTTTCGTCATGTTTTTCGTGGGACGATTGATTTTGTGAGAGTTACACTTCATATACAAGAATAAACTATACATGTTTCTAATCGTGGAAGCATTCGCGACAGCATAGCATTCTCTGATTTTGCAATATTCGAGCAATAAAAAAGAAAATTTCAATTTTTGACATGTACATACCTTGCGAAGCGTCTTCGTGAACTCTCCTCCACCAAAACCGGAAGTTATCCTCACGAATTTCTTTGCAGAACCAACTGTTCTGCTTGTGCCGATTACCAGCCGTGCACAGGTAAAAAGACAAAGAATGCTCATTAAATCAGTACACATAAAACTTAAGATTGAACAACACGAACCCCATTAAAAAAACTTGAATCACACACATTTTTTCCAAACATTTCCGTTTTATGAATAAATGATTTGTCATATTTAAATTCTAGGACTTTTCGTATAGTCGACATGCTAGTGCAATATGGATATTTCAAGAAAACACTTTTCCTATAGTCGACATCTTAGTGCATTATTGGTATTCTAAATATACGTGTAATACAGAAAACGGAAATAGATTGTACGCCTCGTATTGTGAAATTAACGTCTTACATTTCAACATCAAGAATCTATTGATGGAAATCCTAGAAGTTTTTGAACACTTTTAACTCGTTTTACCATCTCCTCTTTAATTTCATTTATCTTAAAATCTTTAGTTCTGGGTTCATTCAGACAATTCCTCCAATGTGGTACTTTCGGACACTCTCGGTAATGATGCATTACTATATTGTTTGACGACAGGACGTACCTTCGAAAATAAAATGATAAGTTCATGTTCAAATTGATATTATCTATGTAGCATAATCTGCAGGGCATAATAAAGAATAAATACCGATACATAAAGAACACACACAAGGCAATCAGACTGTTAATGATAGATACCCATTATATGCATAGTATACTGGTACAAGACCTTGTGGGAACCAGTATCACCATGAGTCGCCATAGCGATGTAGTTAGTTCACGTGACTGGCTAGACCCGATGCAAAGCCTTGTACAGACACTCTCGATATGTAAAAGGTTTTTCTAACATTTCAATAAAACACAAATTTAAAAAAAATAACAATGTGCTGCATAAAAATTAGTTGTTGCAATACTCCAAGAGTGACTACATTTTGATCATGACGTCACGTTATGTTTTGCCGTTCATTCTTAATATTACGATCATCGGTATCACTAAATAATCGCCCCACTGTACTTCGATTTTGTTGGAGAGGTGTGGGATAAATGTTATGTACGAGACCGTACAGTTTCCAGAAATATTGAAACATGATTTAAGGGCCCCCGCGCTAGTATTATCAACTCTCGCCTTTTCAAGTACACACACAACACACTGTAAGTTTTTCAGAGAACAACATTGGGCCCCACACATTCTAAGGCCAAAGGTCCGGCAAAAAAAATCCCATGCAATTTCGCGCCACTCATTTATCACAATGTGGTGATACAATATATTATACCAGACAGGCTATTTACATAATGTTAGATAAATAAAACAATTAAAACAAAAGAACAACAAAACAGCATCAGTCACAAATTACAGTGTCGGAAACAATATGGAATACGACACAGCGGGTAATCAGAGATCGTAAATCAAAGAATGACACATAATACAAATGTCAAAACACAAACATCGAATGAAAATTACTGGACAGACAACTAAAGATTGAGGAACATCAACTCCACTAAAACTGGGGGAAAACTCAGATGCCCGAGAATGGTAAGGAAATCAGTTCATATTCCATTAGTGGCTGGTATTAAGTCATGAAAGAAGAAAAAAGATGTAATGATGACTACACCAAAGAACACGTGATCATATATGACAAAAATATCCCATAGACGTTAACCATGTCATGATGGCCACTGCGTCAATCATTTAATAATACCAGAATAATAATAATACCAGAATTTGTATAGCGTCCTATCTAAAACAATTACCCTAAGGCGCTATACATAGATAAAAAAAAGCCCATAAAATACTAGATATAAGTAGTAAAGCATAAAATAAAAGTAACCCCTATGCATATATATAACAATAATAAAATTAAATAATAATTATCTTGAATGTAATTGATAGCAGACGGAAGAAGAAAAGAAATGGAAAAGGGGTGTGTGAGTGCAGAAATAGGACGATAAGGAGTTTGGGGCAGTAAAGAGGCGTTGGAGTTGGGAGAGGAGATAGAGAGAGGACAGGGAATAAGAATGTCACAGGATTATGGTAGGTGCAGAAACGGTAAAGGGAGGTTGAAGCAGAAGTGAGTTGGGAGAGGAGATACGAGAGAGGGCAGGGAATAAGAATGTCACAGGATTATGGTGGGTGCAGCAATGGTAAAGGGAGGTTGAGGCAGAAGTGAGTTGGGAGAGGTATTACAAGAAGGGGCAGAAAAGAGAAAGTCAAGGGATCAAGGTAGGGAAGATATCATAAAATCATTAATAATAATCTACATGTACATATAAATGTCAAGAAAAGTCTATGTCAAATTGAATATTTACAAACGAAAAGCTTGTTTAAAAAGATATGTTTTTAGACACGATTTAAAAGCTGATAGCTAGTCCACAGTTTTGAGCTGGAGTGGTATGTTGTTCCACAAAGTTTAAAGTCATGACATCAACTTAACCACTTGGAACCCTTAATTCAACAGCCTCCTTTTTTATCAACAACCTTCAGAAGTCCAACATAGTTATTATTGGGACTAAAGCATTATTATATAAATCGATTTTACTGTGTTGGTTTAGTCCCATGCTCTATATCAAATGTATCAGTGATGTAATGGGTAGCGTTCACGCCTTGAATACAGTAGATCGTATGACCGAGCCTGCAGGGACGGGTCAATCCCTATACCATTAAATTGGTATTTACTGCGTATGTGCTGACAGTCACCATTTCATCGAAATGAAAGTTGTTATCGCCATGATATAGCTCATAAAATGACGCTAAAAGCAATAACTCATTTGCACACTCACTCTATCCCCTATAATGGAAGGAGAAATATATAAGAAAAAAAACATATCATATTTCTACCGCATTTAATTACGGAATAAAGCATGACAAGAGCGACAAGAAAATAAATAGTAATATATTAAGGTTGAGACTGACACTAGTCACATGACTTTTAAGAATATTTAATAAAATGTGGTAATAATTATTAATTATGTTTGCACTATTTCTTACGTGGTATTTTGTTTTTTGAATTTTCTACATATGATTTGTGCAAGTTCTCAAATTAAACTGAAATACAAATTTAATACAGTAATTTCTTGGCAATAATACATTATATGTGTAAAATGCTATATGAAGCATTTCGTCAAGGGAGGTAATCATGTCTCAAATGATATTAGAATATGATGAGTTTTGCATGTTTTTGTTAAATATTGAAGTTTTTAATATTATGACCCCAGACTTTCCTTACACTTCTGAAAATGAAACAAAATGCACCATATTATATTTTTGCATGTTTTATTTTCATTTATTCAATGTCTTATTAAAAAAAGTGAAAAATGTGGACATTTTTCATGAAATTGCCAAAAGGGTATATGTCAGGGTGTCTTTCTAAACTCCTAACTTTTTTTTTTGCCTGGAAACATATCCTTATTTTTTAATGATATGTATCATGGATATAAGTAATGTGATATATCTTTTTAAAAAAAAATTCATTGACACAATTTTTTTCAATTCCACTTTAAAATCAATTGTTTTTGGATTTCACCAAAGCCAGTTACAGGCTATATTGTCAAAAAAGGGTAGCCATTTTGAAAAAAAAAAATGAAAAAATTATAAAAATTTATGTCTTAGATATTCCAAAATATTCATTTATCATATTATACTCAGATAATTAAAAATAAATTATATGCTATTTTTTTTTGGGTACCTTAATGACACAGAGAAGTGAAAAAAATGACATTTTTTTGGACTTCAGAGGGGGGTAACTCTTTCGGGGAATATTTTTAAAATAAGCCTGGAAACCTATTCTCAAATTTTGATATTTTGTTAGGTACATCCCAAAGAACAATATATATGAAATTCAAAAAAATTCATTGACTAGTTTTATTTGGCCCATAGTGTCCTTCTCTACCTTAATACAATTTATTCCATCCTTGTTGGTAAATCCCAACTGGAGCTAAAACAGGATTATTACCTAATAGTGAGTGATTGCTGTTAAATTCCACGTGATCAGGTTTTCAGCTATATAATGGCGAGGAAATGATTCTTTTTGATGAGATGATAATATCGGTTTTGTAATAGACTCACACACTGAGTAAATAAATGTTAGAGAATACCGAAATGGCAATCAAAAATGGACAATCCAGAGAAACGGAAAACATAAGGTACACAAGACCAAGATAAATAAAACAGAAACACAACACAATATGTGTTGGACACCACTATTCTCAAACAGACACAAATAACGTACGTAAGACAACTCGCAACAGACAACACAACTCAGAACGTAAAGACATATAATAGGACAACACAAACAATAAAAATAATAGCAACACACAATTGTTATAGGGCTAGCTCACTGTGTGAGTGAGTGAATGTTGTTTAACACCCATTGAGCTATGCCATGGCATACATTGAGCTATGTCATGGCATATATTTTGATGAGATGACGCTGTATGATTTGTACTAGCTCAACAGATTCTATGTCATGGCATACATTTTGATGAGATGATGCTGTATGATTTGTACTAGCTCAACAGATTCTATGTCATGTCATACATGTTGATGAGATGATGCTGTATGATTTGTACTAGCTCAACAGATTCTATGTCATGGCATACATTTTGATGAGATGATGCTGTATGATTTGTACTAGCTCAACATATTCTATGTCATGTCATACATGTTGATAAGATGATGCTGTATGATTTGTACTAGCTCAACAGATTCTATGTCATGTCATACACGTTGATGAGATGATGCTGTATGACTTGTACTAACTCAACAGATTCTATGTCATGTCATACATGTTGATGAGATGATGCTGTATGATTTGTACTAGCTCAACAGATTCTATGTCATGTCATACATGTTGATGAGATGATGCTGTATGATTTGTACTAGCTCAACAGATTCTATGTCATGGCATACATTTTGATGAGATGATGCTGTATGATTTGTACTAGCTCAACAGATTCTATGTCATGTCATACATGTTGATAAGATGATGCTGTATGATTTGTACTAGCTCAACAGATTCTATGTCATGTCATACATGTTGATGAGATGATGCTGTATGATTTGTACTAGCTCGACATATTCTATGTCATGTCATACATGTTGATGAGATGATGCTGTATGATTTGTACTAGCTCAACAGATTCTATGTCATGTCATACATGTTGATGAGATGATGCTGTATGATTTGTACTAGCTCAACAGATTCTATGTCATGTCATACATGTTGATGAGATGATGCTGTATGATTTGTACTAGCTCGACAGATTCTATGTCATGTCATACATGTTGATGAGATGATGCTGTATGATTTGTACTAGCTCAACAGATTCTATGTCATGTCATACATGTTGATGAGATGATGCTGTATGATTTGTACTAACTCAACAGATTCTATGTCATGTCATACATGTTGATGAGATGATGCTGTATGATTTGTACTAGCTCAACAGATTCTATGTCATGTCATACATGTTGATGAGATGATGTTGTATGATTTGTACTAGCTCAACAGATTATATGTCATGTCATACATTTTGATGAGATGATGCTGTATGATTTGTACTAGCTCGACAGATTCTATGTCATGTCATACATGTTGATGAGATGATGCTGTATGATTTGTACTAGCTCAACATATTCTATGTCATGTCATGCATGTTGATGAGATGATGCTGTATGATTTGTACTAGCTCAACAGTTTCTATGTCATGTCATACATGTTGATGAGATGATGCTGTATGATTTGTACTAGCTCAACAGATTATATGTCATGTCATACATTTTGATGAGATGATGCTGTATGATTTGTACTAACTCAACAGATTCTATGTCATGTCATACATTTTGATGAGATGATGCTGTATGATTTGTACTGGCTCAACAGATTCTATGTCATGTCATACATGTTGATGAGATGATGCTGTATGATTTGTACTAACTCAACAGATTCTATGTCATGTCATACATTTGGATGAGATGATGCTGTATGATTTGTACTAACTCAACAGATTCTATGTCATGTCATACACGTTGATGAGATGATGCTGTATGATTTGTGCTAGCTCAACAGATGATATGTCATGTCATACACGTTGATGAGATGATGCTGTATGATTTGTACTAGCTCAACAGATTCTATGTCATGTCATACACGTTGATGAGATGATGCTGTATGATTTGTACTAGCTCAACAGATTCTATGTCATGTCATACACGTTGATGAGATGATGCTGTATGATTTGTACTAGCTCAACAGATTCTATGTCATGTCATACATGTTGATGAGATGATGCTGTATGATTTGTACTAGCTCAACAGATTCTATGTCATGTCATACATGTTGATGAGATGATGCTGTATGATTTGTACTAGCTCAACAGATTCTATGTCATGTCATACACGTTGATGAGATGATGCTGTATGACTTGTACTAGCTCAACAGATTCTATGTCATGTCATACATGTTGATGAGATGATGCTGTATGATTTGTACTAGCTCAACAGATTCTATGTCATGTCATACATGTTGATGAGATGATGCTGTATAATTTGTACTGGCTCAACAGATTCTATGTCATGTCATACACGTTGATGAGATGATGCTGTATGATTTGTACTGGCTCAACAGATTCTATGTCATGTCATACATGTTGATGAGATGATGCTGTATGATTTGTACTAGCTCAACATATTCTATGTCATGTCATACATGTTGATGAGATGATGCTGTATGATTTGTACTAGCTCAACAGATTTTATGTCATGTCATACATGTTGATGAGATGATGCTGTATGATTTGTACTGGCTCAACAGATTTTATGTCATGTCATACATGTTGATGAGATGATGCTGTATGATGTGTACTAGCTCAACAGATTCTATGTCATGTCATACATGTTGATGAGATGATGCTGTATGATTTGTACTAGCTCAACAGATTCTATGTCATGTCATACATGTTGATGAGATGATGCTGTATGATTTGTACTAACTCAACAGATTCTATGTCATGTCATAAATTTTGATGAGATGATGCTGTATGATTTGTACTGGCTCAACAGATTCTATGTCATGTCATACATGTTGATGAGATGATGCTGTATGATTTGTACTAACTCAACAGATTCTATGTTATGTCATACACGTTGATGAGATGATGCTGTATGATTTGTGCTAGCTCAACAGATGCTATGTCATGTCATACACGTTGATGAGATGATGCTGTGTATGATTTGTACTAGCTCAACAGATTCTATGTCATGTCATACACGTTGATGAGATGATGCTGTATGATTTGTACTAGCTCAACAGATTCTATGTCATGTCATACATGTTGATGAGATGATGTTGTATGATTTGTACTAGCTCAACAGATTCTATGTCATGTCATACATGTTGATGAGATGATGCTGTATGATTTGTACTAGCTCAACAGATTTTATGTCATGTCATACATGTTGATGAGATGATGCTGTATGATTTGTACTAACTCAACAGATTCTATGTCATGTCATACATGTTGATGAGATGATGCTGTATGATTTGTACTAGCTCAACATATTCTATGTCATGTCATACATGTTGATGAGATGATGCTGTATGATTTGTACTAGCTCAACATATTCTATGTCATGTCATACATGTTGATGAGATGATGCTGTATGATTTGTACTAGCTCAACAGATTCTATGTCATGTCATACATGTTGATGAGATGATGCTGTATGATTTGTACTGGCTCAACAGATTCTATGTCATGTCATACATGTTGATGAGATGATGCTGTATGATTTGTACTAGCTCAACATATTCTATGTCATGTCATACATGTTGATGAGATGATGCTGAATGATTTGTACTGGCTCAACAGATTCTATGTCATGTCATACATGTTGATGAGATGATGCTGTATGATTTGTACTAGCTCGACATATTCAGTTGTTTTTACAGCTAAGGTCATTGAAACAATCGATCACAGACAGACATCTTACTCCACACAGATACATTATTCTGACTCTGGGTTAACCAATCCTATTTCTTACTCCATAATAATGTGGGTGGCTATGGGATGGGGGGGGGGGGGGGGGGGGGGGGGGCTTAGCATGGAAACAACTATTTCCAATTGTATTCTCTTTGATTTGATTCGACCGAGATTTAACCAATGATGACCACACTGGAGGTGAGTACGGTAATTATTACAACACAGAGGATATCTTCTTTATTAAGATTTATTTTTCATACGATTTTGAATTTATTTAGTTCGAGAACTAGTTTGCTTGGTGAAATATTGTATTAAAATTAGCTTATATTCATGTTATGTGTGACGTCATTTTAAAATTAGCTTATATTCATGTTATGTGTGACGTCATTTTAAAATTAGCTTATATTCATGTTATGTGTGACGTCATTTTAAAATTAGCTTATATTCATGTTATGTGTGACGTCATTTTAAAATTAGCTTATATTCATGTTATGTGTGACGTCATTTTAAAATTAGCTTATATTCATGTTATGTGTGACGTCATTTTACCTACATGTGGAAACACTTGCATGACCGCATTATTTTAGTAAGAGGGGAGATTTGGGCTCATGAATCTAGTTTAACACCGAAACATTTTATATGTGTGTCTGTACCAAGTCATGAAAGTATGTGTCCGTATGCCTCTATTTTTAAGATTTTTCTATTAGAATTTTAAACTGTTACGATGATGCTATAGTTTGTTGTGTTTTTCATTTTATTATATCTTGGTGGTACATTTTTATATTTGGTCACTTGTGCTGTTAATGTAAACTGTTCATTCGTCTTATATTTTTATTTGTTGTCTGGCATCAATGCATCAATTCACAATAAACAAGTAGAAACAAACATGACTGTTCGTGTGAGTTCATTAATAAGAACTATGGACTATCGGATGTGTGACAGATCTGTGTTATGCAGATTTCAGTACAAATGTGTGTGTTTCTGCCAAAATGTTACAAACCTTTTAAATCCAGGTTTAGGATGAAATGTATGAGTAGTCGCTTCTTTTATTCGGTCTGGTATATAAATATTTTTGAAACATTCATATCGAGGCTCTGTCCTTTGAACATATTTAGTAAGATATAGGTCACCATTTCCGGTATCTCCCCAGTCTAATATGAAAAAAGACACATTGAAAGTAAATCCTGCTGCATCTGGATATTTACTTAATAGATCATTCTGAAAAAAGATCAAAACATATATATTTTATATAAGGGTAATAACAAAATTACCGAACTTCGAACAATCTTACAAAGGGAAATTCAAAACTCATAAGTATATAAACAGACAAAATCAGTCAACAACCGGAAAACTGTGAAAACCGTAATGACCCTGACTTGGTACAGGCATTTCTAAAGAAATGGTGGGTTGAATCAGATTTTAAAGCGCCAAACCTCCCGCTTTCATTACGGCTCAAAGGTTCCGGCTGTCACTATAACAGTATTTATAACAATACTGGAACAAAATAGGTAAAATAGTTGTCAAAGCAGTACCAAATTCAGTGAAGTAAATGTCAAAGACACTCTTACGTGAGCCATGCTATGGCTGACCCATTAATTACCTTTGATTAGATGTTGAGGACACATGCTTTGAACTAGACCAAAGGTTAGGCTTTTACTCCTTAACACCTGTCCTTTCTTACATATCTGAGGTTGAAATTCATTTTTTTTAATATGATTTTTTTTCTGCATATAGGGTATCTCGCCTACATGTTTTCGTCTGTGTCGTGACATTGGATGATGGTCGAAGCAATAAGTGACTGCTGGACTAAAGCTATGACGTTAGAAAACGTAGAAGAAACATCATTATCAAGAACTATGCTAAAATAAAATGCCGAGTTATATGTGAGGGTTTGCATTTTACTCACGAGTGGAAAGCACTTGCATGACCGCATCATGTCACTAATGGAGGGGGGGTGCTTTGGGCCCATGCAACTAGTTTTACTCCGCAACTTTTAATTAAAGTGCACGTAACAAACTAGCCAGGACAGTGAGTAGTAATGTCTATATTTGTTAGGAGTATCGATGGTAATGTCTATATTTGTTAGGAGTATCGATTTTGCCTTTGTTTCTACGATTTTTCTGTTGGATTTTAGAACTGTCCCTACAGTATGATATTTTTGTTTAGATATATATATATATATATACCTTCCTTTTTTTACCTTTATGAAATCTTTGTAATTCATAAACTGTTCATGTACTATGTATTCATCAAAATCTATAACTCCTACATAATCATATCCCTGTAACTTCTCCTGACAGCTATATACACCCACTTGTTTGTCGTGGGAACACTGTGGTAGGGTAAAACGATGTCCCTCAAATCCACGATCAGGATATCCTTAAAAAGAAAGTGAAAATAGAACAAATATTGCTAAAGTGAAAGCAATGTTCAATAAGTTGAGCGCTATTCCGTAACTAAAGAAGAAATAAAGAAGAAACTTAGCTCGCACGACAACATGTTTCTGGTACGCTCAAACTCGAAAGATTGGAAAGTCAAATAATTTAAATTTTTGGTAGCAATAAAATCAAAGAACCTAAACCAGATAGCATAGACAAAGAACCTAAACAAGATAGCATAGCAAAAGAACCTAAACAAGATAGCATAGACAAAGAACCTAAACAAGATAGCATAGCCAAAGAACCTAAACAAGATAGCATAGACAAAGAACCTAAACAAGATAGCATAGACAAAGAACATAAACAAGATAGCATAGACAAAGAACCTAACCAAGATAGCATAGACAAAGAACCTAAACAAGATAGCATAGACAAAGAACCTAACCAAGATAGCATAGACAAAGAACCTAAAAAAGATAGCATAGCAAAAGGACCTAAACAAGATAGCATAGCCAAAGAACCTAACAAGATAGCATAGACAAAGAACCTAAACAAGATGGCATAGACAAAGAACCTAAACAAGATAGCATAGACAAAGAACCTAAACAAGATAGGATAGACAAAGAACATAAACAAGATAGCATAGACAAAGAACCTAAACAAGATAGCACAGACAAAGAACCTAAACAAGATAGCATAGACAAAGAACCTAAACAAGATAGCATAGACAAAGAACCTAAACAATATAGCATAGCAAAAGAACCTAAACAAGATAGCATAGACAAAGAACCTAAACAAGATAGCATAGACAAAGGACCTAAACAAGATAGCATAGCAAAAGGACCTAAACAAGATAGCATAGACAAAGAACCTAAACAAGATAGCATAGACAAAGAACCTAAACAAGATAGCATAGACAAAGAACTTAAACTAGATAGCATAGCAAAAGGACCTAAACAAGATAGCATAGACTAAGAACCTAAACAAGATAGAATAGACAAAGAACCTAAACAAGATAGCATAGACAAAGCACCTAAACAAGATAGCATAGACAAAGAACCTAAACAAGATAGCATAGACAAAGAACCTAAACAAGATAGCATAGACCAAGAACCTAAACAAGATAGCATAGACAAAGAACCTAAACAATATAGCATAGCAAAAGAACCTAAACAAGATAGCATAGACAAAGAACCTAAACAAGATAGCATAGACAAAGGACCTAAACAAGATAGCATAGCAAAAGGACCTAAACAAGATAGCATAGACAAAGGACCTAAACAATATAGCATAGCAAAAGAACCTAAACAAGATAGCATAGCAAAAGAACCTAAGCAAGATAGCATAGCCAAAGAACCTAAGCAAGATAGCATAGCAAAAGGACCTAAACAAGATAGCATAGCCAAAGAACCTAAACAAGATAGCTTAGACAAAGAACCTATGCAAGATAGCATAGCAAAAGGACCTAAACAAGATAGCATAGCCAAAGAACCTAAACAAGATAGCATAGACAAAGAACCTAAACAAGATAGCATAGACAAAGAACCTAAACAATATAGCATAGCAAAAGAACCTAAACAAGATAGCATAGACAAAGAACCTAAACAAGATAGCATAGACAAAGGACCTAAACAAGATAGCATAGACAAAGGACCTAAACAAGATAGCATAGCAAAAGAACTTAAACAAGATAGCATAGTCAAAGAACCTAAACAAGATAGCATAGACAAAGGACCTAAACAAGATAGCATAGACAAAGAACCTAAACAAGATAGCATAGCCAAAGAACCTAAACAAGATAGCATAGACAAAGAACCTAAGCAAGATAGCATAGACAAAGAACCTAAACAAGATAGCATAGACAAAGAACCTAAACAAGATAGCATAGACAAAGAACCTAAACAAGATAGCATAGACAAAGAACCTAAACAAGATAGCATAGACAAAGAACTTAAACAAGATAGCATAGACAAAGAACCTAAACAAGATAGCATAGCAAAAGAACCTAAACAAGATAGCATAGACAAAGAACCTAAACAAGATAGCATAGACAAAGAACCTAAAAAAGATAGCATAGACAAAGAACCTAAACAAGATAGCATAGCAAAAGAACCTAAACAATATAGCATAGACAAAGAACCTAAACAAGATAGCATAGCAAAAGGACCTAAACAAGATAGCATAGCCAAAGGACCTAAACAAGATAGCATAGACAAAGAACCTAAACAAGATAGCAGAGCCAAAGAACCTAAACAAGATAGCATAGCCAAAGAACCTAAACAAGATAGCATAGACAAAGAACCTAAACAAGATAGCATAGACAAAGAACCTAAACAAGATAGCATAGCAAAAGGACCTAAACAAGATAGCATAGCCAAAGAACCTAAACAAGATAGCATAGACAAAGAACCTAAACAAGATAGCATAGAAAAAGAACCTAAACAAGATAGCATAGACAAAGAACCTAAACAATATAGCATAGCAAAAGAACCTAAACAAGATAGCATAGACAAAGAACCTAAACAAGATAGCATAGACAAAGGACCTAAACAAGATAGCATAGACAAAGGACCTAAACAAGATAGCATAGCAAAAGAACTTAAACAAGATAGCATAGTCAAAGAACCTAAACAAGATAGCATAGACAAAGGACCTAAACAAGATAGCATAGACAAAGAACCTAAACAAGATAGCATAGCCAAAGAACCTAAACAAGATAGCATAGACAAAGAACCTAAGCAAGATAGCATAGACAAAGAACCAAAACAAGATAGCATAGACAACGAACCTAAACAAGATAGCATAGACAAAGAACCTAAACAAGATAGCATAGACAAAGAACCTAAACAAGATAGCATAGACAAAGAACTTAAACAAGATAGCATAGACAAAGAACCTAAACAAGATAGCATAGCAAAAGAACCTAAACAAGATAGCATAGACAAAGAACCTAAACAAGATAGCATAGACAAAGAACCTAAACAAGAAAGCATAGACAAAGAACCTAAACAAGATAGCATAGCAAAAGAACCTAAACAATATAGCATAGACAAAGAACCTAAACAAGATAGCATTGACAAAGAACCTAAACAAGATAGCATAGCAAAAGAACCTAAACAATATAGCATAGACAAAGAACCTAAACAAGATAGCATAGCAAAAGGACCTAAACAAGATAGCATAGCCAAAGGACCTAAACAAGATAGCATAGACAAAGAACCTAAACAAGATAGCAGAGCCAAAGAACCTAAACAAGATAGCATAGCCAAAGAACCTAAACAAGATAGCATAGACAAAGAACCTAAACAAGATAGCATAGACAAAGAACCTAAACAAGATAGCATAGCAAAAGGACCTAAGCAAGATAGCATAGCCAAAGAACCTAAACAAGATAGCATAGACAAAGAACCTAAACAAGATAGCATAGACAAAGAACCTAAACAATATAGCATAGCAAAAGAACCTAAACAAGATAGCATAGACAAAGAACCTAAACAAGATAGCATAGACAAAGAACCTAAACAAGATAACATAGCCAAAGAACCTAAACAAGATAGCATAGCCAAAGAACCTAAACAAGATAGCATAGACAAAGAACCTAAACAAGATAGCATAGACAAAGAACCTAAACAAGATAGCATAGCAAAAGGACCTAAACAAGATAGCATAGCCAAAGAACCTAAACAAGATGGCATAGACAAAGAACCTAAACAAGATAGCATAGACATAGAACCTAAACAATATAGCATAGCAAAAGAAACTAACCAAGATAGCATAGACAAAGAACCTAAACAAGATAGCATAGACAAAGAACCTAAACAAGATAGCATAGCCAAAGAACCTAAACAAGATAGCATAGCCAAAGAACCTAAACAAGATAGCATAGACAAAGAACCTAAACAAGATAGCATAGCCAAAGAACCTAAACAAGATAGCATAGCAAAAGGACCTAAACAAGATAGCATAGCCAAAGAACCTAAACAAGATAGCATAGACATAGAACCTAAACAAGATAGCATAGACAAAGAACCTAAACAATATAGCATAGCAAACGAACCTAAACAAGATAGCATAGACAACGAACCTAAACAAGATAGCATAGACAAAGGACCTAAACAAGATAGCATAGCAAAAGGACCTAAACAAGATAGCATAGCAAAAGAACTTAAACAAGATAGCATAGACAAAGAACCTAAACAAGATAGCATAGACAAAGAACCTAAACAATATAGCATAGCAAAAGAACCTAAACAATATAGCATAGCAAAAGAACCTAAACAAGATAGCATAGACAAAGAACCTAAACAAGATAGCATAGACAAAGGACCTAAACAAGATAGCATAGCAAAAGGACCTAAACAAGATAGCATAGCCAAAGAACCTAAACAAGATAGCATAGACAAAGGACCTAAACAAGATAGCATAGACAAAGAACCTAAACAAGATATCATAGCCAAAGAACCTAAACAAGATAGCATAGACAAAGAACCTAAAGAAGATAGCATAGACAAAGAACCTAAACAAGATAGCATAGACAAAGAACCTAAACAAGATAGCATAGACAAAGAACCTAAACAAGATAGCATAGACAAAGAACCTAAACAAGATAGCATAGACAAAGAACTTAAACTAGATAGCATAGACAAAGAACCTAAACAAGATAGCATAGCCAAAGAACCTAAACAAGATAGCATAGACAAAGAACCTAAACAAGATAGCATAGACAAAGGACCTAAACAAGATAGCATAGACAAAGAACCTAAACAAGATAGCATAGAAAAAGAACCTAAACAAGATAGCATAGACAAAGAACATAAACAAGATAGCATAGACAAAGAACCTAAACAAGATAGCATAGACAAAGAACCTAAACAAGATAGCATAGCCAAAGAACTTAAACAAGATAGCATAGCCAAAGAACTTAAACCAGATAGCATAGCCAAAGAACTTAAACAAGATAGCATAGACAAAGGACCTAAACAAGATAGCATAGCAAAAGGACCTAAACAAGATAGCATAGACAAAGAACCTAAACAAGATAGCATAGCCAAAGAACCTAAACAAGATAGCATAGCCAAAGAACTTAAACAAGATAGCATAGACAAAGGACCTAAACAAGATAGCATAGCAAAAGAACCTAAACAAGATAGCATAGCAAAAGGACCTAAACAAGATAGCATAGACAAAGAACCTAAACAAGATAGCATAGAAAAAGAACCTAAACAAGATAGCATAGACAAAGAACTTAAACAAGATAGCATAGCCAAAGAACTTAAACAAGATAGCATAGCAAAAGGACCTAAACAAGATAGCATAGACAAAGAACCTAAAAAAGATAGCATAGACAAAGAACCTAAACAAGATAGCATAGCAAAAGAACCTAAACAATATAGCATAGACAAAGAACCTAAACAAGATAGCATTGACAAAGAACCTAAACAAGATAGCATAGCAAAAGAACCTAAACAATATAGCATAGACAAAGAACCTAAACAAGATAGCATAGCAAAAGGACCTAAACAAGATAGCATAGCCAAAGGACCTAAACAAGATAGCATAGACAAAGAACCTAAACAAGATAGCAGAGCCAAAGAACCTAAACAAGATAGCATAGCCAAAGAACCTAAACAAGATAGCATAGACAAAGAACCTAAACAAGATAGCATAGACAAAGAACCTAAACAAGATAGCATAGCAAAAGGACCTAAACAAGATAGCATAGCCAAAGAACCTAAACAAGATAGCATAGACAAAGAACCTAAACAAGATAGCATAGAAAAAGAACCTAAACAAGATAGCATAGACAAAGAACCTAAACAATATAGCATAGCAAAAGAACCTAAACAAGATAGCATAGACAAAGAACCTAAACAAGATAGCATAGACAAAGGACCTAAACAAGATAGCATAGACAAAGGACCTAAACAAGATAGCATAGCAAAAGAACTTAAACAAGATAGCATAGTCAAAGAACCTAAACAAGATAGCATAGACAAAGGACCTAAACAAGATAGCATAGACAAAGAACCTAAACAAGATAGCATAGCCAAAGAACCTAAACAAGATAGCATAGACAAAGAACCTAAGCAAGATAGCATAAACAAAGAACCTAAACAAGATAGCATAGACAAAGAACCTAAACAAGATAGCATAGACAAAGAACCTAAACAAGATAGCATAGACAAAGAACCTAAACAAGATAGCATAGACAAAGAACTTAAACAAGATAGCATAGACAAAGAACCTAAACAAGATAGCATAGCAAAAGAACCTAAACAAGATAGCATAGACAAAGAACCTAAACAAGATAGCATAGACAAAGAACCTAAACAAGATAGCATAGACAAAGAACCTAAACAAGATAGCATAGCAAAAGAACCTAAACAATATAGCATAGACAAAGAACCTAAACAAGATAGCATTGACAAAGAACCTAAACAAGATAGCATAGCAAAAGAACCTAAACAATATAGCATAGACAAAGAACCTAAACAAGATAGCATAGCAAAAGGACCTAAACAAGATAGCATAGCCAAAGGACCTAAACAAGATAGCATAGACAAAGAACCTAAACAAGATAGCAGAGCCAAAGAACCTAAACAAGATAGCATAGCCAAAGAACCTAAACAAGATAGCATAGACAAAGAACCTAAACAAGATAGCATAGACAAAGAACCTAAACAAGATAGCATAGCAAAAGGACCTAAGCAAGATAGCATAGCCAAAGAACCTAAACAAGATAGCATAGACAAAGAACCTAAACAAGATAGCATAGACAAAGAACCTAAACAAGATAGCATAGACAAAGAACCTAAACAAGATAGCATAGCCAAAGAACCTAAACAAGATAGCATAGCCAAAGAACCTAAACAAGATAGCATAGACAAAGAACCTAAACAAGATAGCATAGACAAAGAACCTAAACAAGATAGCATAGCAAAAGGACCTAAACAAGATAGCATAGCCAAAGAACCTAAACAAGATAGCATAGACATAGAACCTAAACAAGATAGCATAGACAAAGAACCTAAACAATATAGCATAGCAAAAGAACCTAAACAAGATAGCATAGACAACGAACCTAAACAAGATAGCATAGACAAAGGACCTAAACAAGATAGCATAGCAAAAGGACCTAAACAAGATAGCATAGCAAAAGAACTTAAACAAGATAGCATAGACAAAGAACCTAAACAAGATAGCATAGACAAAGAACCTAAACAATATAGCATAGCAAAAGAACCTAAACAATATAGCATAGCAAAAGAACCTAAACAAGATAGCATAGACAAAGAACCTAAACAAGATAGCATAGACAAAGGACCTAAACAAGATAGCATAGCAAAAGGACCTAAACAAGATAGCATAGCCAAAGATCCTAAACAAGATAGCATAGCAAAAGAACCTAAACAAGATAGCATAGACAAAGAACCTAAACAAGATAGCATAGACAAAGAACCTAAACAAGATAGCATAGACAAAGAACCTAAACAAGATAGCATAGCAAAAGAACCTAAACAATATAGCATAGACAAAGAACCTAAACAAGATAGCATTGACAAAGAACCTAAACAAGATAGCATAGCAAAAGAACCTAAACAATATAGCATAGACAAAGAACCTAAACAAGATAGCATAGCAAAAGGACCTAAACAAGATAGCATAGCCAAAGGACCTAAACAAGATAGCTTAGACAAAGAACCTAAACAAGATAGCAGAGCCAAAGAACCTAAACAAGATAGCATAGCCAAAGAACCTAAACAAGATAGCATAGACAAAGAACCTAAACAAGATAGCATAGACAAAGAACCTAAACAAGATAGCATAGCAAAAGGACCTAAGCAAGATAGCATAGCCAAAGAACATAAACAAGATAGCATAGACAAAGAACCTAAACAAGATAGCATAGACAAAGAACCTAAACAAGATAGCATAGACAAAGAACCTAAACAAGATAGCATAGCCAAAGAACCTAAACAAGATAGCATAGCCAAAGAACCTAAACAAGATAGCATAGACAAAGAACCTAAACAAGATAGCATAGACAAAGAACCTAAACAAGATAGCATAGCAAAAGGACCTAAACAAGATAGCATAGCCAAAGAACCTAAACAAGATAGCATAGACATAGAACCTAAACAAGATAGCATAGACAAAGAACCTAAACAATATAGCATAGCAAAAGAACCTAAACAAGATAGCATAGACAACGAACCTAAACAAGATAGCATAGACAAAGGACCTAAACAAGATAGCATAGCAAAAGGACCTAAACAAGATAGCATAGCAAAAGAACTTAAACAAGATAGCATAGACAAAGAACCTAAACAAGATAGCATAGACAAAGAACCTAAACAATATAGCATAGCAAAAGAACCTAAACAATATAGCATAGCAAAAGAACCTAAACAAGATAGCATAGACAAAGAACCTAAACAAGATAGCATAGACAAAGGACCTAAACAAGATAGCATAGCAAAAGGACCTAAACAAGATAGCATAGCCAAAGAACCTAAACAAGATAGCATAGACAAAGGACCTAAACAAGATAGCATAGACAAAGAACCTAAACAAGATATCATAGCCAAAGAACCTAAACAAGATAGCATAGACAAAGAACCTAAAGAAGATAGCATAGACAAAGAACCTAAACAAGATAGCATAGACAAAGAACCTAAACAAGATAGCATAGACAAAGAACCTAAACAAGATAGCATAGACAAAGAACCTAAACAAGATAGCATAGACAAAGAACTTAAACTAGATAGCATAGACAAAGAACCTAAACAAGATAGCATAGCCAAAGAACCTAAACAAGATAGCATAGACAAAGAACCTAAACAAGATAGCATAGACAAAGGACCTAAACAAGATAGCATAGACAAAGAACCTAAACAAGATAGCATACAAAAAGAACCTAAACAAGATAGCATAGACAAAGAACATAAACAAGATAGCATAGACAAAGAACCTAAACAAGATAGCATAGACAAAGAACCTAAACAAGATAGCATAGCCAAAGAACTTAAACAAGATAGCATAGCCAAAGAACTTAAACCAGATAGCATAGCCAAAGAACTTAAACAAGATAGCATAGACAAAGGACCTAAACAAGATAGCATAGCAAAAGGACCTAAACAAGATAGCATAGACAAAGAACCTAAACAAGATAGCATAGCCAAAGAACCTAAACAAGATAGCATAGCCAAAGAACTTAAACAAGATAGCATAGACAAAGGACCTAAACAAGATAGCATAGACAAAGGACCTAAACAAGATAGCATAGCAAAAGAACCTAAACAAGATAGCATAGCAAAAGGACCTAAACAAGATAGCATAGACAAAGAACCTAAACAAGATAGCATAGAAAAAGAACCTAAACAAGATAGCATAGACAAAGAACTTAAACAAGATAGCATAGCCAAAGAACTTAAACAAGATAGCATAGCAAAAGGACCTAAACAAGATAGCATAGACAAATGACCTAAACAAGATAGCATAGACAAAGAACCTAAACAAGATAGCATAGACAAAGAACCTAAACAAGATAGCATAGACAAAGGACCTAAACAAGATAGCATAGACAAAGGACCTAAACAAGATAGCATAGCCAAAATCGACTATGGTCACCTATGCAGGAAGAAGGAGAATCTTAGTTTTAGTATGAGTTTTAGATTTTCATGTTTAATTTCGTCAAGTGAAAAGGGAAATGCATGAGTGACTTTCACAAACTGAAGCAAGGGAAAAACTCAAATTCCTAAAACAGAAATAATCTGAGTTTGTTTCGTAGAAAATGAAATGTCAAGGTTCGAGGAAAAAACATAACCCCCTCCCATTTGCTCCTTCCCCAAAGTTACATGGTCAGTGCCTTGAAATCATACAGAAATATTTGCATGTTTTAATTCTTACCCACGCCTACTCCTGGTAATGGAGAAGGAAACAAAAAACACATAAAACTCGCCCCCCCTTTTACACCCCACCCCTTCCCGGCAAATCTAAATGGTTAGTGCCTTACAATCATTTTGTCAAATTATTCTTACCCACGACAACACCTGGTAACGGAGAAGGAAACTCGTCAATCTCTCCAAAACCAATGGTTTTATAATACTGTAACACTCTATAGGCGTCGTCATTTAGATATTGGACCATTGTAAGTACTTTATTCACTCCCATTAAACGTTGATATTCGAACCATTCTATAAGTCGTTGCGGTAAAAGAGAACCGTAAGCTATTTTTGCACAAATTGCCATTTTCCCAATTTCACGTGTGGGATATACTACCGGGATTTTTGTCATATATAATGTACACGGATCTCCACGCTCTACCATGCCAACATGGGTAAATTTCCTGATATCATGTATTTTCTCGCATTGGTACTGAGATGCTTCTAAGGGAGAGAATCCAAAATTGTTTTTGATATAAGCTTGTGTGATGATATATTCTGGTATGCTATTCTTGCTAAATAGGCAACAATCAAATGCTTTGTTTTGTGAACCATCCCATACATTAATTGTGATGCCGGTAAACTGATCCCATCGCTCATTCGGGGTAGCAACGGCAGAATAAAGATATACCTCTCCTACTGGTATTCGGGTCACGAAATAGAAACCAGTTTGTATGTTCTGAAATAATAGTAATTAAAATATTTCATTATTTCTTTAATATCATACCATTCATTGCAAATATAGTGTTAAACAGTGATGGTCGTCTATATGAATTAAAAATTAATGATTTGAGACAGACGCCACAATGTGGCAGAGCTAAACCGTTTAATGTAATACAATTGTTCAGTTTATATAGTAATACCTACGTGTTGAGATGAAATATAGAAATAAGTGATTTAGTGATTCTCAATCAATGTCCATCTAAAGTTAAATGGTCCATGTTTTATATTCACTCTTAACAGTCTGAATGAATGAATACGACGTTGAATTTCTCTATGGAGATTTAACATTACATGGTCGCCATCTTTGTTTCTAATAGGACGCTGAATTGTTTATCTTGCTTTGTTAAATATTTCTCTACATTTTTCAATAACAACTTTCTGTTTATCTGAAGTTTGTTTGTGAGTTGAATATAACAATGTTGTCTTGTATGGCCTGCGAATCTTTCGGCTTCCATTTACCTAACGGTTGACATCAAGAAGAATTTCAAGGACATCCCACCAAATGCACCCAGGTTGCACTTCCGGTATAAACAATGTCCGAAAGGACAGGTTACACTTCCGTTATAGACAATGTCCGAAAGGTCATTCAAATGAAGGATATAAAATCATACAATGAAATGTACAAATGCAAAATAACATATTAGATTGATTGATTTAGTGATAGTCGTTTAAACGTCACGAGAACAGTATTTGGGGTGTATTCATGACGAGTGATTGAGTGATTGTTATTTAACGCTAAATGAGCAATTTTGCAGCCCTATCATGGCGAGGACAAGTAACATTTGATTAGACGGTGATGTCTGATTTGTACTAGAGCAACACGCTGAGCTCGACGGATGCCACTAGTGGAGCAGGAACTGCCTACCCTTCCGGAGCACCTGCTTTCACCCCCGGGTTTTAGTAGAGTTCGTGTTACTCAATCTTTAGTTTTCAGTGTTGTGTTTTGTAAATCGTTTTTTGTACTTGTTGTCCTTTTTCTTTTAGCCTTTGTATTGTCTGTCCTTCTTCGACTTGCGGATTCGGAACCCCTTTGGTATCTTCAAACTCTTCTTATGGTACTTGCTCACTGAAACAATAGTCCGAATATAGACATGTTGCTCATCTTGAACACATTATTGTGGTTCCGAGCCAACCAGTCTTTACACATCCTCCTCAATGCTGTGTGCTTAGTGGAGAAGCCAAAGATAACAATTTCATATTCTTTGGTTCGAACCCACGATCTACCATACCAGAGGCGAGCGAACCCACGATCTACCATACCAGAGGCGATCGAACCCACGATCTACCATACCAGAGGCGAGCGAACCCACGATCTACCATACCAGAGGCGAGCGAACCCACGATCTACCATACCAGAGGCGAGCGAACCCACGATCTACCATACCAGAGGCGAGCGAACCCACGATCTACCATACCAGAGGCGAGCTGGCAAACCATTACCCCACCGATACGACTATATTCATGACGAAATCGCTTTTTAAACAATAATTCGTGTATATAAAAGATGCCACTGGAAGGGTCAGTGGAGGGTTGATATGATTGTCGCAAATAAAAGTCGTACTTACAAAGCATACAACTAAAAAAGAAATCACTGCAAACAAAACCACAATGACCAGTACCAGACAAAACTACTGAGGTAGGAGGAAATGATTTCTCGAGCCATTTAACTGAAAAATGTACGATGTGCCCCCGAAGCTGGTGTTAGGAAACGACCATTTGTTTTTAAGGGTGAAGATATATGTTTCTTTTTCTTTTTTTTCCTGAAAAATGCACAAAATAAAAAAAAAGCAGATCTTGGAGTTTTCAACTTTTTGGTAAAATAATTAAACTATTGATTGTTCATGTCCAATCAAAATTAATAATATGATGTTTGTTTCTTGTGAGAACAATATTTATGGCCGGGGTAGAGGGGGCATAGAGCCCATTAAAGATAAATGGTAGGTCCCTTAATGGGGTTCATGAAGGGTATTCTGATTTGGAACTATTGAAATTTATTTTGTTTTATTTTCCTCATATTGAAAAAAACAAAGAACCTTACCAGGAGAATGCCGCTGACCGTATCATTCTTTTTATACTCATGTACTACCAGTACAACGGTACACAGTAGAAATATTGTCACTGCATAGACCTTCATTGACGCACGACAGTTACGTATCATAATAATGTACTAAACGACATGATAGTCACACAAATCAGATGTTACACAGAAATTGTTGGCGAGTCACTCCATGTAGTCCGTGAACATGATAGTCACACAAATCAGATGTTACACAGAAATTGTTGGCGAGTCACTCCATGTAGTCCGTGAACATGATAGTCACACAAATCAGATGTTACACAGAAATTGTTGGCGAGTCACTCCATGTAGTCCGTGAACATGATAGTCACACAAACCAAACGTCACCCAGAACTTGCTGTGGAGCCATGCATACTGACCTCCATGTAGTCCGGTTATGTCCAATACATTATTGGGTACTTTGAGATTGTCTCAGAATATCATACGGTTAAACAAGATTGTCTCAGACAACAAAATATCACAGACATTGTCGAAGTTTATTAACAGTTATTACCCAAATTGTATGAAACTCCGTGATCGATATCGATGAAGAAATCAGGATCAATACTGTAGATCTCTTCTAAAGCGTCTTTACACTTGATTTTAATATCAACATTAGTGCACACTTAATCCTACAGAAACATCAACACAATAAGACAAATTATTAGTCGGTTCCTTATTATAATTTTATTTTATTAAAAAACATACCAGACATCTCGCTTTCAACAGAAATTTACAGATCGGCCATTACGTACATGTACTACCATCCAACAAAAATCATCAGAAATTTTAAATATTTTTCAAAATATCCTTAGAAGTCATAATTATACCGAAATAATATTACGAATTCATAAGACGATGACAGCGTGTTATCATAGCTTCATAGCTAAACCGAATACACACATTTTGTTATCTCTTGGGAATAAATAAATATATTAACACAATACACAAACAGAGATAGAAATTGTTCTCCTAGATATATACATAAGATATTTCCTTAAAGATATTTCCTTATATATCTCTTCACACCTCCCCTTTACGGTGATAACTGCTGTTATTCAATGTAAACGTCAAAGTGTTGTCTCGGGGAATAAGCTTGATCAGTAATCAATTAAAAAGCCAATGCATATTCTAAAATATTGTACAAAGCCAATAATAGCACTCCTTCACGGTTTTCGTGTTGTTTCTGTAAAACTGTGTATCAAGTAAACATAGAATTACATTAATGGTTACATGGGAACTAAATAGATCCACATCTTTTCCATTATGTTAGCTCATTTGTCTGAACATTAAGTAAGCCATTCTTATTATTTGACGTCCGTCGCCTGTTAACTTTTTACATGTTTAATTTTCTCCTTCTAAATCACTTGACTAAATAAAATAAAAATTGGACAGGGATGTACCCCTTTAAAGACTACCATAATGTTAGTACATTTGGCTCATTTGTCTGATGGTTGTGTAAGCTATTTTTATCATTTGGCGTCCGTCGTCTATTAACGTTTTGATGTTTAATCTTCTCCTTCTTAACCACTTGACTAAATAAAACAAAAAGTGGACAGGGATGTGCCCCTTTAAAGACTGTACCACATTGTTAGCTCATTTGGCTCATTTGTCTGAAGGTTAAGTAAGCTATTCTTATTATTTGGCGTAAGTCGTCTGTTAACTTTTTATAGGTTTAATGTTCTCCTTCTAAATCACTTGAGTAAATAAAATAAAAATTGGGCAGGGATGTGCCCCTTTAAAGACTGTACCATATATTGTTAGCTCATTTGGCTCATTTGTCTGGAGATTAAGTAAGCTATTCTTATTATTTGGCGTCTGTCGTCCGTTAACGTATTAGAAGTTTAATTTTCTCCTTCTACATCACCTGACTAAATAAAATAAAAAGTGGACAGGAATGTGCCCCTTAAAGACTGTACCATATTGTTTGCTCATTTGGCTAATTTGTCTGAAGGTTAAGTAAGCTATTCTTATTATTTGACGTCCGTCGTCTGTTAACTTCTTAGAGGTTTAATTTTCTCCTTCTAAACCACTGGACTAAATAAAATAAAAAGTGGACAGGAATGTACCCCTTTAAATACGGTACCATATTGTTAGCTCATTTGGCAAAAAGTTAAGTAAGCTTTCGTTATTATGTGTGGCGTCTGTCGTCCTGTAACTTTTTACATTTTTAATATTCTCCTCCTAAATCACTGGACCAAAAGTAAATGAAAAATGGATAGAGTTGATTCTTGGGTGTACCTCTTTGATTTTGTTCATATTGTTAGCTCATTTGTTCAGAGGTTACGTAAACTTTTGTCATTATGTGACGTCTGTCGTCCGTTGGTTTTTCACATTTTCAGTCTTCAAAACAACTTGACTAAATACAATTTAAAAAATGGACAGGGATGTACCTCTTTAAATATTTTACCATATTGTTTGCTCATTTTTCTAAAGCTTAAGTCACATTTTGCTATTATGTGTGGCGTCCGTCGTCCGTTAACTTACTTGTCACTTTTTGAATCTTCTCCTAAATCACTGGACTGAATTAAATGTAAAGTGGACATGGATGTACCCCTTCCAAGGTTTTTGTCATATTGCAAGCTCATTTGTCCAAAGACTAAGTGAGCTTTTGTTATTATGTGAAACAAAGCAAAGAGGGCTATTTTTTTTCTAAAAATATACTTTTCTCAAAACAGCTAAAAAGTTTACTATTTTTCACTGGAATGGGCTTAAATATCGATAATAGATACTAGATGATGAGCAGTTTAACATACCATTTCTGTAAAACTTGTGGGTTTGTCAATTTTTGTTGCATACATAATACGTTTTTTTGTTTGTTTGTTTTTTTCCCCCCTAGAAGGCTCTACCTTAACTCCGTGCATGTGATTATATAATGGAATATGTTGTCTGTTGTCTTTGTTTGACGTGCTTTAGGGACAGGTAGTGTTCAACATTCTAGTTTGAATGCACTTTGAGGGTCGCGGCGGGGAGGGTGGGTTCTGATCCCGCATTCCCATCGAAATAAAGTGATGTATCACTTATTCCGATAATTAAAGATTCACTTCCCAAATCTCGATACAGTTTAATCCTGAAATTCCTATGCTTAAATACCGAAACTTTGAATTCTCATGAAATATAAGTCTAAATCTCTATTTCTCGAGAAAAAAAATCAGATATCCGTCTGCCACTTTACATTGAGTGACAAAAACATTTCTCAATATTACAAGGGTTAGAATAACAGTTGTATATAAGTACGTGCTTACAAGCTAAACATAGCTTCAGGATTAAGGCCAAATTACTTCAGTTTAATAATTCTTTTATACATGTAATTTAATACATTGTAATAAATACTACAAAATTTTTAAAAAGTAAAATAATTTCAGGCTAATCACGCAAAATATTAAAGAAAATTAATATCTTACTTACATATTTCTAGTTCTGAGATAACTTTATGTAATTACACATTGAAAACCATGGAAACGTGTCATATTAAAACATATTCCCCGCTTACTGTATCATATATCAACTACGATATCAGGTTAATATTCCGCGCGCATATTTTTAAGTTACATGTATCTCCCTTTCAATTAATTCATAATTCTCGTATAAACCCCACCATTTCACTATAACTCGTATAAACCCCACCATTTCACTATAACTCGTATAAACCCCACCATTTCACTATAACTCGTATAAACCCCACCATTTCACTATAAAGGGGTTTAGTTTAGACCAATTAAGTTGTTTAACCCCGCCGCTTTGACGTCGCGCTAGGTGTTGCGTTTTTAACGAATTTCAGAATAATTTGTAATCATAATACAAATATACAGTACCCCTGCCTGTAAATATCTACAATTTATATATCATGATATTCGTTGAATATAGCAGATTAACTTTAATAACATTTTCTTCTAATTAAATAAAGCATAATTAAGATTTATGAATATTAAACAGTCATACACGTATTTTAAGTGCCTGTCACGCGTAACATTTTACAACCTTTACTCCTATATCTGTGTAACAAAAGTATAGAACCCGTCGTCGGATTTTCGTGAAATTTTGTACAACACTTTCATATGACGGCATAATAGAAGGGTCGACGTCATTTTAGATTTGGACGCCAACTACGCCATGTCCGATAAAAAATCTACAATGTAAAATGCTGTCACAATTGATGTACTATGAGTGACAAAGTGGAAACAGATGACAAATAAGTGATCAAAAAGTTTTCAGTAAGTAACCAAAATATTGTGTCATAATCCTTTTGTGATAACAAATTATTCAGCAGAACTATTTGAAAAATGGTCAAGTATTTATTTTATTAGAGCATTTTAAAGACGTCCGTTAAAATTGTCCAATGTGTGAATTTAATCCGTCTTGACTTTAAGTATCGAAATTCACGCGTATGAAAAATACCATATCTGATAATGAAAAAATAAATAAAATGACTGAAATACGTCTTTTTTGTCATATATCATAATATTACAATGACTTTTGATTTTCACAAGAAATAGGAAAACTGCATAAAAAAATGTCCGTTATACAGAAATGTCCAATGTTACATTTTTCAACCAGAAACGTCATTCAATGTCTTCGCATGGTAGAATGAAATCCGACATAGCATGTTGAATTGTCCACGTACAAACAAAAGAAAATCATTCTCGAAATACGTTTTTGATCTACATTGTATAGTTGAAATTTTTTTGGAATTGACTGTAAAAAGAAAAAATTACAACGTAAAATGCTTGTCCCATACAAATGTCCAATAGTCTCATGTTTGTCGTCAAACGTCATTAAAATTTAAAATCTAAAACCATATGGTAAAAATAATACGATCATAAGAAAATAATTCACACAACAGAAAAAAATATGAAAACATTTTAGAAATACGTTTTTTACATTAATTTCAAATTTGTAATTCTTTTTCGATGCACTTCAAAAAACAAAAAAATATACCCGAAAATGCTAGTCCCAAAAAATGTCCAATATTGCACGGTATTTTGGAACTGTTCCGACAGCTAGAGTGGTATTTTGGAACTGTTTCGACAGCTAGAGAGGTATTTTGGAACTGTTCCGACAGCTAGAGTGGTATTTTGGAACTGTTCCGACAGCTAGTGTGGTATTTTGGAACTGTTCCGACAGCTAGAGTGGTATTTTGGAACTGTTCCGACAGCTAGAGTGGTATTTTGGAACTGTTCCGACAGCTAGTGTGGTATTTTGGAACAGTTCCTACAGCTAGAGTGGTATTTTGGAACTGTTCCGACAGCTAGTGTGGTATTTTGGAACTGTTCCGACAGCTAGAGTGGTATTTTGGAACTGTTCCGACAGCTAGTGTGGTATTTGGGAACTGTTCCGACAGCTAGAGTGGTATTTTGGAACTGTTCCGACAGCTAGAGTGGTATTTTGGAACTGTTCCGACAGCTAGAGTGGTATTTTGGAACTGTTCCGACAGCTAGTGTGGTATTTTGGAACTGTTCCGACAGCTAGAGTGGTATTTTGGAACTGTTCCGACAGCTAGTGTGGTATTTTGGAACTGTTCCGACAGCTAGAGTGGTACTTTGGAACTGTTCCGACAGCTAGAGTGGTATTTTGGAACTGTTCCGACAGTTAGAGTGGTATTTTGGAACTGTTCCGACAGCTAGTGTGGTATTTTGGAACTGTTCCGACAGCTAGAGAGGTATTTTGGAACTGTTCCGACAGCTAGAGTGGTATTTTGGAACTGTTTCGACAGCTAGAGAGGTATTTTGGAACTGTTCCGACAGCTAGAGTGGTATTTTGGAACTGTTCCGACAGCTAGTGTGATATTTTGGAACTGTTGCGACAGCTAGAGTGGTATTTTGGAACTGTTCCGACAGCTAGAGTGGTATTTTGGAACTGTTCCGACAGCTAGTGTGGTATTTTGGAACTGTTCCGACAGCTAGTGTGGTATTTTGGAACTGTTCCGACAGCCAGAGTTGTATTTTGGAACTGTTCCGACAGCTAGTGTGGTATTTTGGAACTGTTCCGACAGCTAGTGTGGTATTTTGGAATTGTTCCGACAGCTAGTGTGGTATTTTGGAACTGTTCTTGTATTTTCGTTTTACCTTAAAATTTTAAGACATCCATTCATGGTGTATACCCAACTACCAGACGTATAAAACAAAATGTTTATAAATGCACAGTTTTATAGACTGTAAATGCCTTGATTGCAGTATAAACGTGTTTTCGTGTTCTAGGTTTCGTGATACATCCTGGCTCTGTAAATAGATAGCATTTTTGCTACGTGCAAAAGAATGAAATTTTTTATTTTCTTCTTTTTTTTTTTTTTTGCTTGTTCAACGTGAACTTTAATTTTATTTCACGTTCTTCCGTGCACACATACGTCCAGTACTACAATCAGTAAAATTTAAAAATGTGCAGCATAACGTATTCTACTAAAGAAAATAATAGATTACAACAAAAGGAGCTTAAACAGTGGTGGTCAACACTATAATTAGTCCACCAATATCAGCAAAACGGATAACCACAGCTCAGCTCAAATAATTGAACACAAAACAAGACCACGCCATTTGACGATGGATATCTGGCTGCTGGTTTGAGACGGGTAGAAACATGTGGCGGTGTTAAACCGGTCAATTGATCCTAACAAATTAAAACTAGTAAATCAGATACAAGTAACATTTGTTCTGGATATATTTGTTTTTAATTTGTTGTTGTTGTTGTTGCTTGCATGTAACTTTCATTCTCGTGGTGAGTTTAGATCGTGGGTTCGACCCCTGATCGGATAAAACCAAAGACTATCTGTATGGATTAGAATTAATTTAAATCTTATTAATTTCATTGGTGGAGGAAACAGGAGAAAATCATCCCGACCACAGGTGCACATGGCACATAATTACCCTTCCCCCTTTATTTTGACTTTCGGCTTACTTTTTTTATCCAACAACATTTCTTTATTATTTCATCTCTATTTCCTTTATATATTGTGTTCGTGTGTACATAGCCACACATTAAAATCATCGTTGATATTGTAAATCTCCCCAGCTATACAGAAAAATGGGACTCTCAAAATTCACAAGGAATTCTTTTCTTAAATTAGATATATAAGGATGGGATTTGATTAGCTATACAGACAGTTGTCGGGACTTATCAAAATGTTCTAAAACGATCACATGACTACGAGGATTTATCTGCCAGTTGATCTACGTTTGATGAGAGGAGGGTATTCGAAGGTTGATTAGATGTGGGTTGCCGACGAAATCCTTTAAATAGGAAAGGGGAGGGGGGAGGGGTTAACGCCACTTTCAACAATATTTCAGTTATATCGTGGCGGTCGATGTTATTGTTAGAGGAAACAACCACCGACCTGCCGCAACGCACTGACAACCTTTATGACATAATGTTGTATCGAGTACACCTGGATTGAGCTGGATTCGAACTCACAACGTTAGTGGTGATAGACACTGATTACATAGGTAGTTATAAATCCAACTACCATACGATCACAACCACGACGGACCCTAAGTGATATAGAAAGATATGTAGACATTTCTTTGCGACATAAAGCAGCGTATTATAGTAATTAATCATTGTTCGGTCGTCTACGATTAATAATCTAGTAATTAATCATTGTTCGATAGTCTACGATTAATAATCTAGTAATTAATCATTGTTCGATAGTCTACGATTAATAATCTAGTAATTAATCATTGTTCGATAGTCTACGATTAATAATCTAGTAATTAATCATTGTTCGGTCGTCTACGATTAATAATCTAGTAATTAATCATTGTTCGGTAGTCTACGATTAATAATCTAGTAATTAATCATTGTTCGGTAGTCTACGATTAATAATCTAGTAATTAATCATTGTTCGGTAGTCTACGATTAATAATCTAGTAATTAATCATTGTTCGGTAGTCTACGATTAATAATCTAGTAATTAATCATTGTTCGGTAGTCTACGATTAATAATCTAGTAATTAAATATTTTTTATGTAGGATTTGGTTTATAATTTGGCCATTAGCAGTTGTAGGGTTTTGTTTATAGCAAAAATAGCGGTATTTAATTGCCTAACTCTGCCACTGTGATGTATGGTCAGTATAAGAAAAAGAAACCCTATTATTAATTAGAAAGTGATGGCAACTTAAAGGAGATATATGAAGTCGTAAATAAGACAGGATGTGTTGGCCTATAACTCGTATTTTCAAACGTTTCTGTCACAAGGCCTTCATCAGTGTTTTATTTCGTCAAAGATTGTTACATTTTGGTACAACTAAGATATACTATACATTTTACTATCAAGCAAAACTACAACTAGACTTGCTTTAATAATGCTGCTATCAAAGTTGAAATCTTGACTGACCATTTGTATTTACTAACAACATTTCTTTACTGATTACATGTGGATAATAAATATAAGTGGTTAGTCAAGATTTTAACTTTCATAGCAACAATTTATTTAAAGGGATTATTAATAAGGAAGGGACTTGTAGGAAATCTAAAGCTCAACACTTTAAAGCTGAAGCATATATGTACATGATATTGATTTGTGGAAAATGTCTAATGTTTTGAAATTGTTTGAAATATTTGAAAACATGTGACAAATCTATTTATAGAAAAGAAAAAAAATAGTTTCGGCATAAAATGAAAATAGACTTTACGTTGCCACTTAAGTAATTATTGAATTGCAGTAAATAGATTATTACACAATTGTAAAAAAAAAAAAAAAAGAAAAGAAAAAGATAATTAACTTCGCTTAATTACTGGAGAATTTTTACCCACAAGGAAGACGTCTGTTGGTAAGGAAAATAAAATTAATGGGGCATTGCATGGCGACATGGTATAAGGTATTTTATCTGTCTGTGATCTGCAGATGTCACGATGCTATAAATCGATAGCTTAATTGCTCAGACGATTTGATTGTGTTCGTGCAATCTGCATTTTAGATACTGACGGAATTTCTTACATAGATGACTTGCATTCATTGAAAGAGGAGACATACTGTAGACACCAAAAACAATATTTACTGATATAGCTGAGGAAATGTGGAAAGAAGGGAGAACAGCGTAAAAGACACGTTGTACTTTTTTTTCTGACACATAGAGTGAGTGAGTGATTGATGTTTAACGCCAATTCAGCAATTTTTCAGCTATATCATGGCGAGAACAAGTTAATTTTCAATGAGAAGATGATGAGGTCCTCTTTGTGCAAGACCAACACTCTTAGTTGGATTTACAGTCCTAGTTCACAGGACCAACATACCGCGGGTATACATGTCGCCCCACACGGGATACCTTATCCTGATTCCGAGCAAGCCAGTTTGTGTTCTTTCTCCTTAATGCAGCGTGCTTAGCGGAGAAGCAACAAATACCAATTTTACAGTCTTTGGTTTGACCCGATCGGGGCACGGACCAACGTTCTAAACTCACTACGCAAATGAAAGCTGCATGTAAACAACAACAACAACAACAAACAACAACAACAACAACAACAACAACAACAACAACAAACAACAACAATACAAATCCAGAACAAATTTTATTTGGATTTGATTTTCTAGTTTTATTTGGATAGGCTAGGGTCCTAGTGACCGGTTTATCCTCGCCACATGTTTGTGTCTGTCTCAAGCCAGCACAATCGTAACTACTCTGCCATTCTCGCTACCCTGCGAATAACCTCGTACGTACATAGTAGAAATTCTTCTTAAATTGTTTGCCGGAAGTTAAGTTAAGTTAAGCCGCACAAAAATAGTCCACGAAAATCCAATATGGAAGACATTCTAAGTAAAATCTAATCATGCAAAACTAATTAAAACTTTAATTGAAATATAGAAAATTGCTTAAAATATAACTTTATCAAACTTTCATGTAACTGACATGTGAAAAGTATTGCGATTTATACGCCTAATGCATACGAGGTTATTTGCAGGGTAGCGAGAATGGCCGAGTAGTTACGATTGAAGCCAGCAGCCATATATCCATCGTTTGGTGGCCCACTTTATGACCTCTGTTAAATATGCAGTCTAATTAAAACTAGTTACCCGTATGTAGCACCTGATTTTACTTCCGGTTTATAGTGTGTTTGTATAGTTCTTATATTTATACCAGATGTGTTAGTTGTTGTCATGCCTACATCGATGTAGATACAGAAACATGTTCGTGTCCTCATTATACAAGAAGAACACATGCACGTGTCTCTTTTAACGTATCGTTAATATCTACACGATTCGTGTTGTATGAAATATGATGTTGTACATATGTTATTTTATGTGTCACTTGTCTTGTTCTGGTTATCAGGGGAATAACTTGTATTCTGTTCCGCTCTGACTAGTATTTTATGTTTCAATTGTGTTCTCTCCGGGGTATGACTTGTATTCTGCTCCGCTCTCGCTAGTATTTTACGCTTCATTTGTGTTTTCTCCAGGGTATGACTTTTATTCTGTTCCGTTCTGACTGGTACGTTATGTTTCAATTGTGATCTCTCCAGAGTAAGATTTTTCTACTGTTCAACTTCAATTCTGGTTGATATTTGCATAGAAAACGGGAGCGGTCATTTTGCGCTTTTGTCTTTTCGCCTTTAATATTTCTTTGATATAATTAGGCTTTTAATTTTATCAAATTTCAACAACTTGGACATGAAACTTAGTTTTGGGAACCAAAAGTATATACCTTACTTTCTGCGAATTTTCACTATAATGGAAAATCAGTATGTATTTTTCAAATAAAAGCTTTCTATTTAAAGAAGCTTCATTTCAATTGCACTTTTAGTTTGGATCCTGTAAGTATAATATATAATTATAAACAAGGTTTTGAAGAAATGATATGAATATCCATTGAAATTTTCAAGTTTCAGAACTTTTTTTATATATGACTACAAAATTTTACTGAAAATTTCAGAAATGTCCTAAAATGCATATTTTAGACCATGGCTAAATGAAAATCATTTTCAATTCCTTTATGCAAACAAGTTTATATCTTGGGTACTGGAAATACATTACATAAATAAGGTTAAAAGTACTTTTCAATAAGTTTGAACATAACACTTTGTTATGGGAACCAAAATTATATCTTCCTGTCTGTGAATTATCACCATAGTGGAAAATCAGTATGTATCTTTTATATAAAAAGCTTTCCATTTAAATAAGTGTCATTTCAGTAGCATTTTTAGTTTGGATCCTGTAAGTATGATACATAAACAAGGTTTTTAAAAAATAATATGAAGATCCATAGAAATTTGCAAGTTTCAGAAACTTTTCTATATATGTGACTATAAAATTTTACTGAAATGTCCTGAACTGCATATTTTAGACTATGACTAAATGAAAATCGTTTTCAATTTCCTTATGCAAACCAAGTTTATTTCTTGACTATTCTAAAAACATTACATTAACTAGTTTTTTACTACATTTCAAAAATTTTGGACATAATTTTTAGTTCAGGGAGCCAAAATTATACTTTACTATCTTAGAATTATCAACATAGACATGATAGAGGAAAATCAATATGTATTTTTCATATAAAGGCTTTCTATTTAAAGAATTGTCATTTGAACTGCTTTTTATCCCCTTGCCAACGAAGTTGCCAAGGGATATAGTAACGCTATCGTCCGTCCGTCACATCCTTGTACATACTTTGTCCTTAAGAGAATCTGGAACCCTATTGATTTGCAAGGTCGTATGTCAAAGATCAAGGTCACAGGCTAAAATTTTTACCGCATAACATCCTTGTGAACACTAGAATCAACATCCTTCAATGGATTTTTGACAAAACTTGGTACATACTTAGTCCTTAAGATACCGAAACCTTATTGATTTTCAAGGTCATAGCCTTATAGGTCAAAGGTCAAGATAACCGGGTCAAAATTTTACCGCGTAACATCCTTGTGAACACTCTAGAATCAACATCCTTCAATGGATTTTGACCAAACTTGGTACATACTTAGTCCTTAAGAGAATCTGGAACCCTATTGATTTTCAAAGTCAAAGGTCAAGGTCACCAGGTCAAATATTTAGGCAAGGGGATACGCCACGCTTTGCCCTTGTTTAGTTTGGATCTTGTAAGTATGATTTATAAACAAGATTTTTAAGAAATAATGTGAAGATCCATAGCAATTTGCATGTTTCACAGTATGTGAATTTAACAGTAGACCGATGGCCCATGTCTGTGTTAAAATCATGCAGGTTTTTGTAAAATTATCTAAATTTTTTAGGCAAATTACTACAAAAACTGGTAATTTCAGACAAATGTGATTTTGTAGTGATTGATATTTGTACTTTTGATTTAGATATTCTGACCAATGTAATTCTAGAGTAGAAGAAATGAGCAGCCATCACATTTCAACGAAACGGATGAAACTGGAGAAATCGAGTTCATTTGTGAACCCATTTGAGTATGTTCATTTTGTTAAAGATTAGACATATTCTACATTATGTTTATAGGTAACATTGTCAATATTGTTCAACACAGTCACTTGTATAACAGTTTCCTAATAATTATTGTGGCTTGCATAGTGATACTACTAGTAGCTATATTATATAGGGATCATGTTGGCTTCTGCGTCATCGTTACATTTTCATCAATCCACAAGCTGAAATGGCCAGTCCTCTTTAGCTACTTACGGGAATGAAACCAAACTGGGACAGAATTGACGCACGTCTGGCACACCAAATGTTTTCCTGGAACTTTGATGTAATTTTGTCTCTTTATATTGGGTTGTGTAGATGTGTGCTGGATACATGTATATAGATTTAATATTATTTTGAAAAGCTTTTTCGTTATACAGCTGCACATCAGAACCATATAGCAAAATTTGTTTCGATATTATACACATACACTGTAATAAACAATTATTTTTTATTCTTACAGTCTCTCAATAGATATTACTGAAGAGGGCAGTGATGTTGGTGATGATTCTGACGATGGAGATTTTGAACCTAGCCTCAACTTCACTCTAAGGTTTGTCATGTTAATTTCATATGTTTCAGTTGTAACTTACATACTTGAAATTTTGTCCTAATAACAGAACCATGCATGATCATATGTCATAGGAGCTTTATTATAACCCCGCTCCACTGGAAGGGGGAGGGGGTATACTGTTTTACCTCTGTCCATCCGTTCGTACCAAGATGTTCATAACATTTTTCTCAGTAATTATTTATGGCAGCAATCTGATATTTGATCATAGGCTTCAGAAAGGTCAATCGAAAGTCGCAAACCCGCTGTGTTGTCCATGGTCAAGTCCGGTAGAAGTCCCATCCGATGAAGGGAAAGACATCAACAACAAATGAAGATCAGGTCTGATTTGGGTAACATACACCCTGTAACCATTGACCAGCTCGTGATTCCTGCCGTAGAACTTCTTGAAGGATGACCACAACCTAAAATCTGTCTACAAATCACTCAAATCCTTCATAAAGTGGACTTGTAATGATATGTTTAGTTTGTCATTCACTATACATTCGAGATATTCATCTTGAATTGAAAGTTAGGGCTCCATAGATCATAATCTCAATTCTATTGTTTTATTCTTGTGAATTACATTGTATGTATTTTTCTACTTCAGGTGGCAGAGAAGTTACAACAAAAAGACAGCTAGATGGTCTGTGCAGCCTGTTAAAGCTGACAAGTCATATTCCTATGTTCCAAGACTATTAAGGGTCATCATTTGTATGAGACAGCAAGATAATGAAGGAATGAATTAACATGTGCAGTTGGAAGTAGATGATCCCAGAAGAATCTCGGTCCATCTTGCACCAATTCCACAACCTCCAACTCGGGATGATATTGTAGCATCTCAGAAATCCAGATTTGAAGACCAAGACAAAACAATTGACTATATTGTCGCATAAAATAAATTTAGATTGCCACTCTTTGTTTTTCCTGGTCTAACAGAAGTTCTGCACATTTAGAGCAGAAAAGTACCCAAGTCAGGATAATGGCCATTACAAATTGTCCAATGCACAATAATGATAGCACTCAGTGTGTTGGTCTAGTTAGTACAAACCAGGACAACTTTTTAGAACCTCACAAGAAACATCTCTGCCAAGTTTGGTTAAATTCTGTTCGGCTGTTCTCAAGAAGAAGATGAAAATGTTGTTTCCCATAGGGTTTCAATGCAAACTTTGACCTCCGCTGGTGGCCATTTTGAATTTTCAAATGGTGCAAACAGTAACAACACATGTTAAAGACATTCATAGGAACATATATACCAGATTTCAATTCAATCCCTTCAGCGGTTCTTGAGAAGAAGTTTCTTGAAAATCGACCAATCAGAATTTTCAAAGTCACATGGTGGCTATGTTTTTTGACGAATCTGCACAAAAGTAACAACTCTTGTGTAGGACCTCATAGAAAACATCTCTGCCAAGTTTGGTTTTGAATTATATAAAAGACTGTCAGTCCATTTTAGAAGAAATTGTCAGTGCTGATAGAACAAAAAATAATAATAAGATGGCAAAACTTTCAAATTAAATTTACAATTCCAACTGACCAACTTGTGAAATTAACAACTCATTAGGGTTGATTTATTTTTTATCTTTGGTGTTTTAAAGCCACTTTCAGCAATATTTCAGCTATATCATGGCGACCAGTTTTAGTGGTGGAGGAAGCCAGAGTACCCGGACAACCACCGACCATAGGGAAGCAAGTGGTAAACTTTATCATTAGGGTATATGGGATAAAATACAAAATATTTCATGAACAAGTTTTAATTAAATCGTCTAGGAATGAAACCCTTGTATTGTCCATATAGATCAGGATACTTGTCCCTAATTTTCCAAGTACAACAGCTTGGGATCACACGTCTGACCCCAGCTCCAAGTCGGCCATGTGCCCAAATGGTATACTGGCGGTAGGCTGCATACCTATTGGATCTGTTGTAATCCTCATCATGGGGCATTACTACAAGTTCCTCTCGAAACATTCTAGCAACCCCCAACACTGCCTCATCAAGGACAATCCGATCAAAGTCCTGTAATAAAGACAAGAGATTTAATAAAAACAGAGTAAAGACAGATGGTTATACATTCATCTAGAAAAATGAGCTCTATTTAAAAAAGAAATATAATTCGTTATAAGTGAAATAGTTTGCACAAATTCAGTTTAGAGAAATAAAAAAAAGTCTTATTTTGGAAGGAAAGATTTTCTCGTGGGACTTTCTTATGACCACAGTTTTATTTCGTTTTTTGTTGGTATATGGGAGAACCATTTTGGTCTTGCAATTTTTTTTTATCAATTTACCCCTCAAGCTATTCAATTTTAATTTTATGTTTTTTTTCCTAAAAATTTTGATTCTGAATCTTGAAGAAAAAAATTTGGCTGGACAGGACAAAAAAATATATTCTGACTTGATATTTTCACAGTATAATCATATACTTGCCATTTTCACAGTATAATCACATACAAAATTTTGAAGAAAAAAAATTATTCCAGCACTTCGCCAATCTAATTAAAATTAGATCTACGCGCTTGCTCCCTATTTTAGATCTAATTATACCCCCGGTCCCCGAAGGGGGAGGGGGGTATACTTTTTTACCTCTGTCCGTCCGTCCTTCCAAAATATTTTTCGTCACATTTTTCTCAGCAACTATTGATGGCAGAAATCTGATATTTGGTCACAAGCTTCACATAGGTATACCATATCGTGGGAAGCGTTTTTGGAACCATCAGATTCCTACTTCCTGTTTGCCGACTTAGTTGGTTTTTATCCACATTGAACATATATGCACATTTTTCTCAACAACTATTGATGGCAGAAATCTGGTATTTGGTCACAAGCTTCATATAGGTACCCCATATCATGGGAAGCAGGGGCGGATCCAGAGGGGGGCGCACCCGGCGCGCGCCCCCCCCCTAAAATTGGAAAAAATATGATTTTTTTGGCGTAAAATTATTGCAGAATGTCAATAAACAACTTGGAAATGGGTTTATAATACACAGATGTTCCTATTACAAACATATACTGGTAATTAACAAGGGTCAAACATATTCAACCGTGCTTCGATCCCGGTTAAGATGTTCCTTAACCATTTAACCGCATGGTTAAAACCACACCGTAAAAAAACACTCAACCATAAAAAAAGTTTAAAACCAGGTTAATGGTTAAGAATTAAAAAACAGGCCTTATATAACCGCACCGGCCACGTAATGGTTAGCGTGCTCACCTTGAGTGTGTTAGATCATGGGTTCGAGCCCCGGTCGGGTCAAATCAAAGACTATAAGATTGGTATTTGTTGCTTCTACGCTAAGCACACAACATTAAGAGCGAATACCGGTTGGCGCGGAATGAGAATAATGTGCCCGGGTGGAGCGACATGACTACCCATGGACTGTTGTTTCAGTGAGCTAGCACTATAAAGATCTAACTCAGCGGACCTCATCATCATCTCATTGAAAATTAACTTATTCTCGCCATGATATAGCTGAAATATTTTTGAATTGGCGCTAAACAACAATCACTCACGAGTCGTCATATCATAAATAACTGTTTTTAACAACAATAACAAAAACAACACCCAGAACATTTACCGAACTTTAAATATAAATCCATTAGAAAGTTCTATCCAAATTGAATGTTCGGTGTGTTCGTGTCATTAAGATAAAAGGGATTCTAACATAACCTCCTTTCGCTTTGTTAACAAACGAGCGAGTTATCCATTCGGTATAATCTCATTAGCACATGCGCCGGTGAATGTGTCTGATTTTTCCATTGGCAGCATAAATTGTGTGCTACATTTTCCGCAAGCGTAAATATAAATGACAGTCTTCCAATCAAAATATACTACCGTATTTGTACTCTAAGACATATCAGAATCGAAATAAATCATGGAAGCCAGAATGTGTTTTGAGTTTTAACATGAATTGGCGGATATTAGTAAATTTTATCCCTCGCTTCTGGGTCGGGATAAAATACTAATATCCGCCAATCCATGTTAAAACTGCCAACACATTCTGGCTTCCATGATTTATTTCTTAAATGACTTTAGCTTGGATAATCAATTTGCATGACGCTTAACATTGGAGAGGGGGGGGGGGGGGGAGGGGGGGGGGGGCGTATATGAAATATGTATTGTATATATAAGTTCATGTTGTATTAATTCTTGTATGTATTGGAGAAGACGTTTCAGTGTAAGTTGTGAAACTTGTGTCCTATCCCATTGTTTATTGTAGTGCAGCATTTAATTGTGTACTCCAGTTCAAAGAGTTTGCCGGACACTTTTACATATGTTATAGTGTCCAGCAGACATTTTAACAACCCTAACCCTAACCCTAACCACATTTTCATAGCAACGGACACTATTTCATACCTGATTACCTGATTACCTATCCAGAAGTTCCCTCCTTTGTCAGGAGAACCGAATTCTTCTATAGAGTTCCTCGTATAATTATAAAATCCGTCAATATCACAGTATTTCCGCACTTATACAAGTTTAAAATATTACTGCTTTTAAAAACACTAAGAAAAAACTGTTAGTAGTATATGGGGACAGCTCAGTTAGCATTTGAGTGGGAGCAGTGACGTCACCGGAAGTTACATCACCGGAAATGACGTCATCGGAAGTTGCATAACCGGAAATGACGTCACCGGAAATGACGTCACCAGATATGACGTCACCGGAACCGGAAGTCGTGAACCGGAAATGAAAGGGAGATAATTTCCCGCGTTTTACCCGTATTTCCCGCGTTTTTCCCGGTATTTCCCGCGTTTTTACCGGAACTCCTCTAGATTCTAGGTACGAACAATGGAATTGTGAATCCAATCTGTATCGAGTCACTATAGCGCTATTACTCCCTATGTTAAACCATTTTTCCCTCCTGAATTGTGCAGTCAGCCGTGATTAATTGACTCAGTGGTATGTGTATGCAAAATATGACTGCATTTTCTTTTGTATGTTTGGTTTTTTCGTAAATAAAATGTTATTCATCATACGGGGCTTTACATTATAACAAAACGCCAAGTACATTTTCTAAGCTTTATTGATAAGACGATGCACAAAAGTCTTGACTATGTCTGTGGCTTCTCTCGGATGTCTCAATGTTCTCGTAACATCACCCATGGATTTTCCGGCACATCTGTGTATCAGATAAAATATACAGTGGTGTCCGCATACAGTGGAGCCTTCTTCTTGTACTCTAATGGTGTTGTAAGTCCAACTCGTACAATGTTTGTTCATAAAGTTCGCGTAAGCCCTTAAAAAGGGTGGTCTTCCTGTGGGGTCGTAATATTCTCCTCTAGAATTGGCATCGATGTATAGGGCTACCCAGTGTGTTCCCGGTCGATCGTCCTGGTCCGTGTTCCCTATCAAGGCCGAAGGTACGTTTAATCTTCTGGGTAGTCTGTTTCTGGCGTATACTCCTTTGAAAACGTTGCTGTTACTTGGGTGTGTTTTCAGTACGTGGTCGATCTCTAAGGTGTTCATCTAAGCACTGTAGTCAAACAAGACTTGTCTGTTTCTATCAATTTCAATGACGTTGTCAAATTCTGCATACATGATCACGTTGATGGTAGTTGTAAGGGCTTCTGCGAAATGAATCTCCACTCTCAAGTTGCCTTGTTTTATGAGCTGAAAGGCTCCAACTTCAGACATGTCGGGTGTGAGATCAAATCCAAACAAGGTGTTTCCTTTGGCATAATCTTCTCTCGAAATGGTATCTCCTTCGTTTTGATCCATTTTTCCGGTACTGGTGTAGAGTCCCATATAACTTCGGATGTAGCCATTGTTTTCGAAGTCGGGCTGTAACAGTTTGGTTGGAATCTGTCGTCCGTCAACGTTGAGTGCCACAAAATTGATCTTGTAGTGTTTGAAATCGAACGGATTTTTCCCAATAGCGCCGTTCAGTGCATCGCTGTCTACACAGGCAATGACGAGTCTCTTTGGCAGCTGTCCCAAAAACATATTGTCCTGAACGTAATTCATGTTGCCGGTGGGTACCGTGTCCACTTTTACTTCTACTCGTCTGACGGGGTTTTTACAGCTGGTCTTTTCCAATGCTTTCACGTGACCCATTCTAACGGCGGGACTCAGTTGTACCTTTCTCACATACAGAGCCATTTCCTTGATCTTGATTTTATAATTGGCCGCGTCTGCCACGAGAGCAAAAGCGTCCCGACTTCTTCTCAGTTTAATTTTCAGATCCACATGGTTGAGTAAGTATTTGTCTTGACAAAACAGATCCAAATGTAGTTTTCCCATCATTTGTACCGACTTGCTTAGGGCCGTCAATTTTTTCCTTATCGTGAATCCCTTGTTATCCGTCGTTCTCTTGTCCTGCTGTCCCGGATTGTCCTTGTACCACATCACGCCCGTCAACTGAGATTCTTTAGCCGCTGGTCCGTAACTGAGAAGAGTTTCTATGTACGCCCTGTAGGGATACATGCTGGTCGGTGGCGAAACTAATTTTTCGTTTAGGCTAACGCTGACGTCACTGAACAGTGAATGCATCCACAAATCGACGGGTCCGACGTCCGTATCGGGTTCTAAGTTAGAACCATCGGTATTCACGATCTGTGCTTCCACAAACAAGTAAGTGTTGAACAGGTCGATGTAATCGTCTCCAGCTCCACTGACTGCAAATTCATAAGGACCTTGGTCCGTTAGGGTCGATGTCAGTCCTTTTTGCTCCCAATAGCCATGTTCCACACTGGTCTGAGTCGGTGGTACTCCAAACAAATCCAATTCCGATTTCGTACATTCGCAAGAGTTTTGGTGTACTAGTGCCATTTTTAACCGAAGATGTCTTTCGATGTGTTCCGTAGCTTCGTCTGACGACGTCTGGGCTTTTTCCGCTTTGCAGCTCGTTTTATAGATCGTTCACCGGGAGGTCCCACGGTGTCCATAGCTTTCTGGAGTAAGTTTTGTCCCGTTGATTTCAATCTGGATTTGGCTGCTTGTGTGACGTTCTGTCCTTCCACGACGTCCGATGCTAGGTTCAGACCTGTTTTCAAAGCTTCGCGACCCAAAGTTTTGGCTCCTCTCTTTAATAAAGGAACGGCCGATTTGAACAGACTTCCGAAAATACTTCCTAGTCCATGTCCTCTCTGATAACGTGTTCCAACGTACACGGGATATCCCCTTCCTGCCTGATTCAAGTAGTACTCGTGATACGCTCTAGCGTCTGGATTGTGTCTTTGCTTCATTCTAGATACGACTCCTTTCTCTTTCTGCAGTGAAGTGTCACCACCACGCGTCCTCGCTCGAATGGTATTTTTCTTCAATCTATTCTTTGTATTCTGAAAAGGAACGGGTTAAGATACTTTAAAGTAAATTGATTAAAACGTGTAAACGGGAAACATGTCACAACACGCTCATCATACTATTGATTTTTTCATAAAATGTTTTTCTGAATTAAAAATCAACTACATGAATTAATTTGATTAAAATATTATAGTAGGATTGAGATGCTTACCTTTGTTCGAATATAAATTTTCCACAAGATAAACACGTCCTGTCAATATCAAAGCTGGAGTAGAAATGATTTTTTCAAAAAGGCGAGCGTACAATGGAAGGTTGAAGATTGGTCATTCAAAAGAAGGCTTACCATTGGTGGGATTCAAATATCGAAAGGCCGACGATTGGTTGGATTTGAATTCGAAGCAAGAAGGAGTACGATTGGTGGGATTCAAATATCAGAAGGGTTACGATTGGTTGAATTTGAATTCGAAGCAAGAAGGGGTACGATTGGTGGGGTTCAAATATCAGAAGGGTTACGATTGGTTGGATTCACAATTCCATTGTTCGTACCTAGAATCTAGAGGAGTTCCGGGAAAAACCAGGGAAATACCGGATAAACGCGGGAAATTATCTCCCTTTCATTTCCGGTTCAAGACTTCCGGTGAAGTCATTTCCGGTGATGCAACTTCCGGTGACGTCATATCCGGTGATGCAACTTCCGGTCGCACATGCCTACGCGATCACTTCCGGCACCACCACACAGCACCACCACAAATGCTAACTGAGCTGTCCCCATATACTACTACTGTTCTATACAACAGACACTGTACACGGAGGTGTACTATATAAAATTCATATGTAAATATTCATATTGTGATTGGATTTTAATTACTCCGACATATAACCGGAGGTGTTTCATAATTGGAAGTGTATACGAAGGAAAGAAGAAGAAGAAGCTGCACATCCTGGAGTGTATGAACCACCCATCCGGAACTCTGGATTGCTGTCAGGAATGGAGAACGTACTTTCTGTAATGCAAAGCATCTTACTATAAAATGTAAAATATCCTCTATCTCCTTACTGCATAGCTGACATATTGGAGTCTTCGTATTGTTGGAAAATCTTGAAACTTGTTTTTGCAGAATTATGGTGCCAGTGGCTATCTTGGCATTCAGAGCAGCTAATGACACAGCATATGGTTCAGAACCACAGGATTTCTAGATATTATGTACTTTCCCATCTTTTGAGTAGTTGAAATAAATATATTTTAACGATGATTTTGCTTGCGCTTCTTCTGTTTGAGGACTTAATCTGTTGGAATGATAGATATATACAGCTTTATTTACTAGCTGTTTCCATTGATATTTACCAGGTGGAGTATCAAATAAGTCGTACGGATATGGTAAGCCATATAACTCAGCTACCTCAACAACATATCGCAGTCTCTATAAAATATTGTCCGGGGGGACACTTTTACGTCAAAAAAATCATATTTTTTCCAATTTTAAGTGGGGACGCGCGCCGGGTGCGCCCCCCGTCCCTGACTTTAACATAGGAGACTATTATTTCTCACTTTTGAGACAGACCAGTTCCTATTTTTACCGATGTGAGATTTTCTTATCTTGCAGTTAGTACAAGACAAAAAAATCACGTGCGTTTTACCGGCAAATGCATGCTTTACAGTGTATGTCAACTGCCCCCCGAATTCTCCATGCTTTTCCTTTTTAAAATAAACAATTCACTGTATATAAGTTTTCAATCTTTTATAAACACACAAATCCTAACAATCGGCCATATTATTACATAATAACCTTCACGCAATACACAAAAATACGGAATTACTTTTTTGATTGACATGAAGGGGAAATAACTCACATTGTTTACATAATCGTCTGCTAAAAGTACATAGCTGTCAAACAATACACAACTACTGATAAAAGTGAGAATTAAAAATCAAACACCGGTAAAAAGTGCAAGACAGGGAAATCTCCGACACCCTCGGAAAAGATTTCAATCGAGCCTCGTCAGCGAACGATTGAAATCTTACCCTCGGGTGTCGGAGATTTCCCTGTCTTGCACTTTTGCCGGTGTTAGATTCTATATGTTTTAAAATATGTTTAAAGTAACTCCAAAGTCAAAGATGAAAACATCCTTCAACCTATGTAGTGATCCTGGCATTTTTCAATGCAGTCTATACAGGCTTATGCAACAGGTCCACAAGTGCCACCCGGGCGGACAACCCCCCATAGCTATGCTATTGCCAAAGAAAAAAAAAACGAAAAAAAAAAAAAAATGTCACCGTAATAGTTTTTCTATTAAAAAAAAGTATAGATGTTATGTTATTTGTTTCGTTTATTCATTCATTGTTTTATCATATTCATCATGACGTATGACTGTGACTGACGACTAATTATACTAACACTTCCAACACTAACTTTCATGCTTGTCACGAAAATTAAAAAAAAATAATCGAGCAGACCCAAGTATAAATACGCACCGCGATTTTTTATATATTTTTCATTAACTTCCAGAACTTCTTAATAGGCGGACACCTAATAGCGTCGCATATATTTTCAGGTATTTACATTTGTGTTATAAAGTTATAAATGATTCAGTTAGATTTAATGCTTTAATTTATTTATTTAAAAGTTATTATATAAAAATTCAGTTATAAGTTTAATATAATGAGTCAGTATATCGTAGAATTCGTCATAGTCATATTGTTTATTGCTGTCGTCATTTGTTATTATATGTGAATGAATATTGTATTTTTCCTAGTGTTGAATGTTGGATATTAAATATATTTTCAGTTAAAACTTGTTGATTCCTTTGGCTAGTACCATCACAGCAATTATTTCCCTATCTAAATGGATACATGGTAGAATTGCCTGTGACAAAAACAAAACAAAAAAAAGCTCTGTCGATTTGATTTGAGTTTCACACCAGTGACGTGTATTTAAAATGTTTCGCGCCAGGAAAATCGATGATGGCCGCACATGTGAGAATTATTTGATCCATGAGTAAATCGACTGGCAGAACACATCTAGTTTGTAAGTACTGAATAAACACATTCTAAATTTTATTTATTAGTAAGTATGCATGATATACGGTATATGTGCTATAGCATTTAATGTTGTAATGTGTTATGATTGTATCATGTATGCCTTATATGTCACAGGTCGTGTCGTGGTACCGCCCACCAATTTATTTTCGTTTATTTTCTTATTTCTGACATATTTCCTGTTTGTCAGTATTCCCATATATTTTTCAAGCGAAATATGTCAGAAATAAGAAAATAAACGAAAATAAATTGGTGGGCGGTACCACGACATGGGGTACCATATGGGGTCCTGTCTACGAGCACCTGTGTTATATGTGCCTTGCTGTATTATATGTACTGACCACTGTCATCATCATGCATGTTTTCTATTACTATTTTATGTTTGTTTGATAGACGATGGTTTTTTGTTTCGTTCCGATTTTTTTTATCGGACAACACAAGAGTTAGAATATTTATTTTTTTTGTCGCGCAAAGGACGAATTTTTTTTACAGAATTTAACATTAGGTTATATTACAAAAACTCTTAATCAGATTATTTTTTTTTCCTCCACCAAAATCAGAATATTTTTTTCAGCAACATTAGGAATCAGAATATTTTTTTAGAAAAAAAACATAACCCCCCCTTCAAGTTAAATGGTCGTTCCCTAAATGCAGTGCCTGAAATGAGGGCTAGCCTTTGGCTGGCCCGAAAAAAAATTTTGGGCCAATAAAAAATTAGTCACTGGTCCAAATGGCATAATGGTGGCCCAATCATTTTGTGACATTTTTTTTTGAAAAAAAGACATCAGATATCAATATATAAACAGTTCAGATTAATTAATTTTTATTAATAACATTAAAATTAATTCTTTCACTAGTCTCACGAGGGTTTGAGGGGGGGGGGGGGTGCTCTTCGGTATCAGGACATCTCGGTACTGAACATACGAGACATCTCGGTACTCGGTACTGGAAATTTCGGTACTGAATAATAAAAATAATTGATTGAATTTAAAAACTTTTTTAATTTTTTTTTTTACATGTAGAAGTTGTTTATACAAATTTTTATGTGTTTTTTTTTTAATCATCTTTTATTAAATGGACATCAAAGAGACAATTTATTAATATTTGTAAATAACTTTTGTTTTGATAACTAAGTCCCTTTATCAATAAATCACAGATAAACTTAACGGGATGATTATTTTCATTTGTTTTGATTATATATATGTGTTAATTAGATAGCTTTAATTACCAAATTTAATTTCTTTAATCATAGATCAATGCTTTAATCTTTTGTTTGACTTCAAAAGACGATACAAGCTGAATTTTATTTGAGAAATATTTGCCAAGCCGAAAACACCCCAATGCATATATTGCTATCTAATGAAACCTGAATTTACTTGTTATAACCTTTTTGACAACCTTGACGCCATTGGCTAGGGTGGTCTTAAGAAACGATGCTAGTCCATCGGATGGGGACAATAGAAGGCTGGTTTGTGTAAGGGGAGATCAATGCCATGATCACATTAAATATAAAATAACCTCTCAGTTCGGGGTAACGTCAGTTGGTTATTCATTCCAAACAAGTATCTGACCAGTTTGTTGAAATAACAAACGGTGCTGTCATTTTCTGTTATATATTAAACTTTTCCTGTTTTTTTTTATTTGTAAACAAAAGTTCTTGTTCCAAAAAAGAAAACCACTCCTAATTGTCATTAAAATGTAGCAGTGTACACATGAACTATGAAAAGTTTAAAAAATGTGACAGGCCAGATCGTTTCCGTAGTTTGACATTACTGTCAACGATTTTCTCTCCGTTGTTGGGGAAAAGTTTTTCAATGATTACCTAAGGATTGACACAAAAAGGTTTCCGATTTCTGTAAAATGAAATTCGTACATGTTGTATGATGTACATTTTGCAGCAGATTGAATGCATAAATTTCCGAACCATGGTTGTGGATACCAGATCGCAAACATTATAAGTTGACAGAATTCTCTTTATTGTTCACAACTTTCCACTTCGTCCGTGATTTTTAACAATTTTAATAATTAAATCATAAAGAAACAAAAAACATGTTTCTTTTCTAATATTTAGTGAATACTTGTGTATTATAATCCGTTTGACCAGCCTAAAACAGGACTAAAAAATTAATTAAAAATCAACAGTTCAACTTATTGATTTTTTTTCTTCACACATTTACTCATATATCATCTACCTACTCTGACAAATAATTTCAGAATTTTGACACTATTTTCCAAAAAGTTGCCCATTAGGTCTCTATGTTAAATATTTGTACCAAATGTGGATATGTGCAGAGGGAGTTAGTATGCTTGTTGTTACTAACTTCCAGTGTAAACAATAACAACAACACATGTGATTTTATTTACATTTCACTGTCATGTGATTACCTAATTTGAATATGTCACCAGAACCCAAACATGCATGAGATGTTCATTTCACTTTCACCAAGTGACAATTTTGATTCGGCTTCAAAATAATCAAACACTTTTAGTATTAAATCCTGTTTTTCATCTGAAGTTTTGAGAGGCATGACTATCCTTTCTATATACGTATTGGTAGAGTTCTAAATAAGGGCAGATAATTTTTAATTTGTAAATATTAATTTATGAAAAGACAAAAAAAATGTTGTCTTTTTCTACCTTTATTTTATATTTTTTCTATTATATTTAAAACACATATATATTAATTACTTGTTTTTTTTATTATGCTTAAATAACATACATAAAACTTGTTTTCATTTTCTAAAAGTATACACAAAGCATGCAAAGCATGGGCTATTTACATGGTATATCTGGTCAATACACATAGGCTTACTTTATAACCATGTTCTTTGAGTTCAAATACTGGGCTTTAGAAAACACCAAAACAAAAGTGATTTTATTTAGAATTTAAAGAAAAAGATTTAAAATTCAAAGGCTTGCATTTATATTTTTTACTTTTAAATTTCTAAAATAATTTCCAATAAAATGTAAAAAGTTAAACTTTGGGTGAAATGAACATCTCATGCATGCTTGGGTTCTGGTGACATTCAAATTAGGTAATCGCATGACAGTGAAATGTAAATAAAATCACATGTGTTGTTGTTATTGTTTACACTGGAAGTTGGTAACAACAAGCATACTAACTCCCTCTGCACATATCCACATTTGGTACAAATATTTAACATAGAGACCTAATGGGCAACTTTTTGGAAAATAGTGTCAAAATTCTGAAATTATTTGTCAGAGTAGGTAGATGATATATGAGTAAATGTGTGAAGAAAAAAAATCAATAAGTTGAACTGTTGATTTTTAATTATTTTTTTAGTCCTGTTTTAGGCTGGTCAAACGGACTATACATAAAAACGTGTAGGAAACGTGTATTAATTGGCTCGATAAAAATACATAATTGGGGAGAACAGTAAATTACATTAGCTGTGTATTCATTGGCTACAAAAATGTATTTGGACCAATCGCTGTGCTCGTAACAAACTGTTTTCGACTAGAACAGAAGAGTTATATACCGTTACAGTTTATGTCGGGTTTCGGAAAAACAACAATTTTTAACGGTCTAATAGGCAATCGCCCAAACGTTTTTTGTTGGGCCAGTGACTACCTAATTTGGAGCAGCTTTCGGTAGCCCGAATAAGACTGATATTTGGCGACTGGGCGACCGTCCATTTCAGGGACTGAAGTGGTTGGAAAAATTAACGGGGGTGAAAGATAAATATATTTAGGTAAAGCTTGAGGTGTTAAGTAAACGCTGCATCAATCCATGGTAGACTTATATCTATCTGAAAATTTGAATGAATGAAATCTTCTTTCTGTCCGTCATTTTGTTTACAAGTTGCTATTTCACGTGCACTTGCCTCGTTTTGGAGATCTCCTTATTTGGATCAATCGTAGTATTTAACATCGTAATCTGATCTGTAGACGAATTTCTGCCAATCAAGGCACACCTCAATAAAAGAGGAAGGTTAATCCACCACTATGATAAATACGACGCGTAATATATATATATAAAAGTCACTATCAAGGATACATAAAAGTCACTATCACCACAGTATAAAACACATAATATGTCAATTCACCACCATAATATATAGCGACGCGTATAATAAATATTTATAAAAGTTCCTATCACAGTCACATAAAACGACTCATAAAATATGTATATACACTGGTTGTTATAGATCTAGCAGATAGATAATCTAAAATCTAAAAGATTTGATAAAGTAGGATCTTATCTAAAATCTAAAATGTATAATCTAAAATCTAAAAGATTTGAAAAAGTAGGATCTTATCTAAAATCTAAAAGATTTGAATAAAAGAAGGATCTTATCTAAAATCTAAAAGTTTGAATAAAAGAAGGATCTTATCTAAAATCTAAAAGATTTGATAAAGTGGGATATTGCAGTCCATGTGCACACTCTCCAGGACGGTTACTAAATAAGCATCCATTAGGAAATCATATACCGGGTTGATCACCTATTAATAGCTTCATTATATGTTAATATATCAGTTCTTTTTTCCATTCTCCTTTTTCTTATTCTCCATCAAGCCTAAGAGTTCGTATCGTTTGTTATGAATTTTGTATAATAATTGTCTACATAAAGGTTCCAGCACTTCTCCAATGGTATCCAGAGACTTCTTATGGGTTCTGTCATACTTATTGACATAAATAAACGGATTTATAATAAGTTTTAGTATATCTATTCAGGGGTTTCAAAGTGGGCCGGTACCCAGTACTTTTACCCGCCTGAGATCGTGTATAGTACCGGCAGATATTACTGAACCCCCCAAAATTAGCGGTGGTCAAAACCACAACTGGCACAAGTACGATGGTCGATAGGCTTGTGGAATATTTTTCATAAAAAATTAATGATCACGTCAATTGCTGAATTCTCGCATTCAAATCGAACAACTGCGTCACGACCAAGTTGATGGGATATTCCCTGTTTTAAAAATAACTTTACCTTAGAATCGTAAATAGATATGTTTTCGCCCCAATATCTTTTCGTCCTTGTGTAAAACTCGGACCGGAACAAAGCTGACATCATTTCAAAATAAAAAAATGACCGATTACAAATTATGTTCAAACACAATATAGTGTAATCTCCAGTAATATAAGTATGATCATTATGTATTATGAATATATGACTACACAATATGTTGTGCGATTTTTTTTATCCATTTAAAACCCAGGGTCGAATCATTCTGGGGCGTACTGTCTTGTTGCTTAACTCCGTCCATATTGTTTAACTTCCGGTATAAAAAAATAAAAACCTATGGCTAATTTATTTACATATTTTGACGGGGCCCTACCGCGGTTGTTCACAGAAATGAAAGTGTGCTGAAAAACATTTTTAAAAGGGGGTACGAGGAGATAAGGGATAGAAAATTACTAGAAATCTTGAAAAAGGACCGGACATGGCTCAAATACGAATTACATTGTAATGTCAAAACGCCGGCCCCCCTTTTTTTCCAAAATAATTTAACTTTTGTGATTCAAATGTTAATAAATGTCTTCCCGCGAATCGTTTTTGTTCGAACATTTTTTTTGCACATAAGTCGTGAAAGTAACAATATATATTGTTTTTGTTTAATTATATTTGTATTGATCTATTAAAAAATTATAAATTTTATTAAAGATTGATGATTGCAAATTAAATTTATCTGTTTCATCAAGGACGTATTCTATTTACGTCCTTGGTTTCATTAATTATGACACTTATATGTCTTGATCCTGCCAACGGTCTTTGATGAGTTTAATTACTGGTAATAAAGTAAAAAAAAACACACAAGCCAAGGTATTGTGAAAAAGAAAAGGACAAAGCCAACAAAAGAATTTTGAGAAGTTTAAGCTTTGATAACAATGGCTTGGTCAAGCCTAGGTGCGGAACCGTAGCTCTTTATGGTCCTTTTGTTTTTTTTTAAGATATGGCAGACTATCTATGAATAATCTTGGCTGAAGTCTGTAAACTGAAATATTCAATAAAGAAATTGGGGGGAAAAATCCAGGCATTATGCATGGTCTTCACTCTTGGTGAAATCTGAACTCTAAAGTTAATGGGATTTTTCTTTCAAAAACACTTAATGTTTTGCAGTCTCTGAAGTACATTTTTTGGTCCACAAAATGCTAGATTTCAGGAGCTTCTCCCCCCTGGACCCCTTACGTCCCTCAGCCTAATTTTTTAGGTACCTCCTAAAATTTAAGAAGTACCTCCTATTATAAAAAACTTTGAAACCCCTGTCTATTGGCTGACTTGCCTTGATTTTTGCCAATACTTCACTACCTACGTCTATTATCCTCTTGATTAATGGCTCCCTAATATCCTGCAATGCCTCACAGCATAATACAAAATGTTGTAAGGTTTCGTCTGCATTTCTACATAGATTACAAGTTGCAGAAATAAGATGTGTGGAATAAACAGCTCTATTTGTCTGTAGAATATATGTTCCTGTAACAATTTTTAGCCGAGTTGGTATTCTTCTGATGTCCTGTATGTTGGCACTTTGCGATTTCAATAATGGATGTATTCTACCTATGTTATAGTTAGAGTCTAAGTATTTTAAGCTGGTGTATAACAACATATTTTCCTCAATTGCATTTTTCCAATATTGGTGTACATGTTTGGTTATCAAACTTTTCCATTGTGACTTTGGAAGTGGATTTTCTAGATATGTATATGGATCCGTGATATCATACTTTATGCAAATTTTTCTTATATCCATAAACCAACTATTGCTATCATATTCAACCCACCATTTCTTTAGAAATGCCTGTACCAAGTCAGGGTCATTACGGTTTTCACAGTTTTCCGGTTGTTGACTGATTTTGTCTGTTTATATAATTATGAGTTTTGACTTTCCCTTTGTAAGATTGTTCGGAGTTCGGTAATTTTGTTATTACCTTTATTTATGATTTAACTTGTAGCTGCCTCTCTGCAAGTCTCTATTCAATTGAGGTGTGTTCAGATCTTGTTATGTTTCCAAAAAATGTTAAAACTTTTATATGTATTTCTGCTTCAATCGGTAATAGGCCTGATAGTATATAAATGGCAGGATCTGCTACATTTATGTAAAGTAATAATATTTGCTTCAGTACCTTTTTGTAATGTATGTTCAATTGCTCCAAAATCTTGCCTGTAGGTAATAATATTTCAAGTCCATAGTATAATATAGGTAGTACATAGGTTCTTAATAATGATATTGTAGTCTCAGGATCTATTCCATTTTCTCCATGTAGTCCTACTCCTATTAGGCTGTATAAGGCTCTAGTGGCTTTCTTTATGTTTTCATTTACTGTTGATTGTGTAGAATTTGTCTCTGATTTTTGAATTCCGATATGGGCTGATTGAGTTACAATAGGCATATCCTTTCCATCAAGTTTCCAATAACCATCTTTATTTCTAGCATTTTTGATTTTTTACATGTGTTTATCGGTATTACCACACTTTTTTGCAGTTGGAGTAGATATCCCTCTCTTTTGCTGAAGTCTACAGCTATGTCAACCATTGTTTGGATATCGAATGGATTATTTGCTATTAATGCAACATCATCCGCACAGGTAGGTGCACAGCAATTTATATTCCCGATTTTACCACCCAGTCCTGAATTACTTAGTATGTCCAGTAGTGGATTTACATAAACTTTGTAAAGATCAGCACTTAGGGCTCCACCTTGTCTCACTCCTTGTTCTATACTAATCATTGATTTTGATATTTGGTTTTCCCATTTAATACATGAGCTGGCATTTGTATAAAGATTGTTGATCAGGGTTATTGATTGTATTGAGAATCCAATTTGAAATAATCTGCGAATCATATTGGCATGTACCACTACATCAAAAGCTGATTTGCCATCTAATAAGCCAATGTATGTGGGAGAGTTCAGATCTTTATTTTCTCTCTCATACTCCTCTATGAATAGTTCACAGAGTAGAGGTGCAGAGTTCTCAGTGAAACCTCGCTGTAAGGGATTTTGAATTTTCATTATCGTTGGATTTTCTCTGATTTTTATTATTTTTTCCATTATCTTAGAAAAAGTAGGTGTTACGGTTATTCCTCTGTAGTTTTTTGCACTTTTGATGTCACCTTTGTTCTTAAATACTGGAAATAATGTTCCTATTTTTAAACTATCTGGGATATGGCCATTTGCGAAGCTTACGTTGATTAATTTTTGTAGGTAATTTAAAAAGATGTTACTTCCATATATAATATTCTCAGCTGTGATTCCAAAATAATCTGCCGCTTTGTTAGTGTTCAACTGTTTAACTGCTTTTAAAAGCTCTTCTGATGATACTTCCTTGTGATCATATTGGTCTCTACATATTTGTAAAATAATGTCCTTTTCTCTTTCCATTAGTTCCAGATAATCATTGTCAAAATCTTTGTTTTCAGATTTCTTAGCTAATTGTCCAAAATGAGTGCTCCAGCCGTTCATGATTCCTTCAGGAGTTTCATATGTTGAATTATCCACTTGTAGCTGATCTATAAAACGGGATAATTTCCCTCTTTGCTGTTTTATGATTTTATAAAATAATGCAGTGTCGTTGGATCGAGCATCAATGATTTTTTGTCTGTCAGCGATTCTTTTAATAGCTAATTCTAATCTGCATTGTTTTCTTAGTACATATGTTGTTGTTTTCTTTTCAATGAAGAAGGTGTTTAAGGGATCTGTTGATCTTCCATTTGTTTTCCATATAAAGAAAGCTCTTTTTTTCTTTTCTATGGCTTTAAGTATATCCTCAGACATTATCTGTAATTTTGGTTTTCTTTTCTTGATCTTTCTTTTTGGTACAATTTCTTCTGTAGTTTTTACAATGATATCACACAGATCTTTAAAAGCTTTATCAATTTGTGGTATAGTGGTAGGGTTTATATTTATCATATTAATATTCTTGTCCAATGTTTCTTGATAGGTTTGCTTATCAACTTTGTTCCAATTTACTTTTGATGAATGATTACATAGTTCTTTTTGCTTCTTTCTGATGTTGTGATCAAATTTGTATTGTAGCTGTATTGGTTGATGGTCCGAAACGTTTGCTACAACATCTAGTTTCTGTATTTTAAGGACTTCACTTTCATGCTTTTCTTGATATAAAACATAGTCAATAGCAGAGGTTGCTTGTCCACTAGGGTGACAATATGTTAATCCTACTTTCACAGCACACAGTTGATGGTCAGATATAAAATCATTGATATATTTTTTTCTTTGCAACTCGATTCCTTCTAATATATTTTCATTGAAATCTCCGCCAATAATGATTTGATGGGTATTTTCGTAGGTTTCAAATATCTCGTGTAGTATGTCAACGCATTGTTTGAAATTGACATAGTGAGAATCTGAGCTTTTGCATGGTAGGTAAATTGATATAAGTATAATGTTCTGTTTTCCTGAAAGTTCGATACATTGAATTTTCTCATTTCCTACCTGGAGAGGTGTAATATAACTGTCTAGATCTTTACGCCAAAGGATCGCTGTGCCTCCATATCCTCGTGGCATTTGGTACGGTGAGATAGGATCATTTGAATCTACTGATTTACCAGCCCCATTATAGTCTTGATGAATTTCTTGGAGAATGTTCAGTTGACAATCAAATAGCCAATGTTCTTGTAACATGTATATGTCTATAGATTTTTCCATTTCTTTAAATAGCGGACCACAGGTTAATATGTTTTTACAATTAAAATCTAAAATATTTAAGACAGTAGACGTATGTACATCTTTCTGCAGCCTTTTTACATCCCGATTGTATTTGAATACATTTTGTGTCTCTCTGGTAAGATTTGTGTGCTTCCTAAAAAATAGTTGCTACTAGGTGCTGAGTAGTATAGAGGTTGCCCAATTTTAGTATAATTAACAGCATTATCCTGCGTTGTCACTGTTTTTCTCGTTCTTGCAGAATTATTCTTTAGGTTTGAGTTTGGTGTTTTGGTTTCAGCTTTTGTTAGTGGGTCTGTATGAGTATATGATACCTCTAATAATGATTGTTGATCAGAGTTAATACCATTCTTCTGTTCATAGTTATGATCTTCAATTTGTATTTCAATCAGATTTGATCGACAAACATCACGTTCATCAGCAAAATACTGTCTTTGATCAGGGAAATAGCCAGTAGGGTCGTTGTGGTAAGTTCCACCATCGCCCATTTGACTTGCCTCGATTCGATTTGTCATAATATCTGATTGTTCATGTGATAATGATTGTTATAGTAAGATTGATCGTATGTTACTTGATGGTATTGTTTCTGAGTTGAATCTGAACCATACAGACCAGAAGGGACGTTGTGGTAGGATCCACCATCGCCCAACTTGTCTTTAGGTCCATACATATCATATCTATGTTCTGTCGGAAACATCATCTGTTGTGGTTGTTGATAGTGACTATATTGCTGGTATTGATTACAATATGTGGTATATTCAGACGGGACGTTGTGGTAAGCTCCACCATTGCCCATTTGATAACCACTAGTAACAGGCCACCCATCATATATAGATTGACAATGTTCATTTCTATTTGAATCGGGTTCCCACTGAGCTTGTTTTCTGATATGATGAGTTTGTTTTGTTTCGTAATTTTGCTCATCTGCTATTAGTATCCTATTTAGTTCATTTTCTACTTTGCTAAGTACAAATTTTGTAACTTTCTCCCTTATTCCTGCTACAAGTTCATCACAAGAGTCTGTGTTTTCATTATTGGAGGTGTTATTGGATGGTTTATTTTCTGATGTTTCAATTTTGTTATAGAGAGTTTTAACTGTATTTTCCAGTTCCAAATTCCTAGTTTCAGCTTTAAATAGCCTATCTAATAACTTTGTTTTTTCTGAAGTACTATCGTTTAATATGGCTTCTTTAATTTTCAGTTGTTCTTCTTTTTTCTTTAATTTGAGTTCAATTTGTCTCATTTCTTTAGAGCTGTTATTATCGTTAGTTAATTTCCCATCTATTTTCAACATGCTGGTGGTTTTTGGTGTGGTACTTTCGGAATTTTCATCATCTTTTAGATTTCTATATTGGAACCCATTATTTGTTTCTATTGTTCTATCACCATTTTCATTTATAGTTGTTGAACTCATTTTTGTCTGGTTTGGTTTTGGACTCGTATTGTATCCAGTAGTATATTCATTCGTGGATGGAGAATCTTGAGCAGAATTGTCAATAACTGTCCTTTGTTTGGTTATTCCTAAACACCCATAGCATATATTGTCATTTTTGTCAATGCATTCATCATGAAATAGCATTCCGCAGCGACTACAAGTATGTATATTTTGTTCTAACATTTTATTGCATGCGAAACAACTGTTTTTTTCTTCAATCAGGAGGGTTTCAGCAGCTGTAAGTTTAGCTGGTCTTTGTTTCAATACTTTTATATTAATAGTTGCTGTTTTAGTTTCTTCTTTCTCAATCTGGTTACTTATTTTAGGTTGTCCATTCAAGCATGATATATTGTCAATCTTTCTAATTTGCTTTGGATTACCAGATGCTTTGCAGGCTTTACAAATATAAGGTATGTCTCTATGAGCTTCAATACTGGTTATCTCCTGGTCAGTTAGTTTATCACATATGTAGTGAACCCAATGACCTTTTAGACATAGGGCAGCTCTGGTTTTACCGTTTCTTTTACATTTGTAGCATTTTGTCTCTTTAAGCTTTTGAACTTCATTTGTTTTTTCATTTTTTCTGTTTTGTTCAGAGGAATGCAGTTCACTCAGAGCTTCTTCAAGTTTTAATGCTAGCGCTTGATTTAATAATCTTACATCTATCTTGACTCCATTTATTTTAGTTTGTGACATAATGCTATGGATTTCCTTGATGTCATCATCTATAAATTTCTCTACATTTTTCCCATTTATCAATAAACTACATTTAGTAAGGTAGGCATTAATAGTATAAGTTTGAGTTTCTTTGCAGCCAATGTGGTAAGTATACTGTACAGTATTACCATCTTTATCAGTTGCAGTGGTTTTCTTATTATCCAACTATTGGTCATTAGTAGTGCTGAAGTATATATCGCAACTATATATAAACAGTTCAAATGCTACTGCATCCAGCTTTACACAGATACCTCCACTTGTAAATGAGTATTCGATTGTGGACCTTTTTGTACTTTCAAGTTTTTTTTTTAAGGATTTTTTTTGCATTTAACATATAGATGTTGCTATAACTTGCTGTTTTTTGTCTAACTACTAACTTGTCAGTGCATGCATCCACTAAATCCCGGTCATTGTCAATTCTTGAGACTGCCATAGCTGTGTAATTACTTTTAATATTGTAATAGGAGCAGAAATCTACCTATATAATAAACTATTTATTGTCACACCAGATAATACACTCTTTTACTTTAAAAGCTAAAAGGTTATATACAGTTACAAAAATAAATGTATCTACAGTTTATACAGGTTTACTTATATGGGACGTTGTGGTATGCTCCACCGTCGCCCTTACAAGCTATGTATAATGATGCGTTTTTCTCAGTAACAATCAATTTTAATTCTTTCAGTTATTTTGCGAAGCCAGACCTTTACTAAGTTGGTGTCGGGATGCAAACCGTCTTTATATAGATTGAAGTTGTACAAGTCTCTTGGTTTGTTGTGCTTGTTCTTCGATTTGCATGTAGTTGGATGATATATATCAGTACTAAAGTTTGGTGATCTTTTTGAATCAGCATTGTTGAGTTGCCTTATTTGACTATTAGCTTCGTGAATATTTACTATTAAAGTGTTATCTTCTTCTTTGAATTGTTTTATTTCAGGATGGTTCATACATTTATTCCATAAGTAAATTGAAAATATAGGTATTTCAAGAAAAGTAACCTTACATTCTGGATGGACTGTAATTAAGCCTTTGATTTCCTTTAAGTTGTTTATTAATGTCTGTATTTCTTCTTTCAAGTCTTTTTTCAAGGTTATATAACGAGTTTTTCTATCATAGACAATAAAATCACAAGTGCCAAGCCACACATACAGCGATATATTGTCTAAGTACCCAATTCTAGTTTCCAAGCTATCACGTAGCCAGGCAAGGCCTTGTGTTGAATTCTGTCCTGGCTTAAACCACCATTTTATCCTATTTTCAACAGGGTTGATGCAGTAATTCTTTATATACTTCGCCTTACTATCGGTAATAATTACTGGAACCAAACGAACTGGATCACTAGGCAATACAAAAGTTTTACTGATATATCGCAGTAACTTGTGGTCAGTCATGAGCTCAATTTATATAGTTATTACTTTAGCTACGCTTCTATATATTAATGTGTTTAGGTAGTCAATAAAGTGTCAGCACAAGGACTGCAAAAAAAAAATTAACTAATGGGTTCCAAGTTGGTTATGGCACAAAAATGAAATTAATAGAATAATTTACGAGTACGAATTTGATTGTCACATGAAATGAGATTCAATCATATAAAAGTTGTCAATAATAACCAGCACAATAATCAATATCAAATTCTCAGATGGGACTTCAAGATAAAAAAAAAATGTTTTTTTTTTTTTTTTTTTTTTTTTTTTAAATGGCCGCCATGGTAAACTGCGTGGTGAGTTGTACAAATTAATTTAACTAAGTCAAATTTCAATATAGGGAAAAAACCGCCAGTGTGTTGATGTGTTTTGATTTCCTATTAAACAATCCTGTTGTTAATTGTTCTGTATTATCGTCAAAGACTGCAATAATCTCAATATTCTTTCCTTCACCAAAATTTCACAACCGCCACCATTTATTCAGACATGCGTATAATAAGTTTTTATATTTGGCATTCAGATCCATATATGGATAGGCTCCGCCCATCACGAGAGTATACGTAAGGTGCCATGGCGGACAAGAAACAATTTTCGAATACTAAATCGATCGTGAAGGTAGAAACAGGTATTGTAACACTTATTTCGTATCGCCATTACTTAAAAATTGTAGGGAATAATAAGTTATGACCAGATATGCAAAAAGAAAGTTGAAATATTCACTTAACGAAAATTTTAATTTACTCCCATACGTTGAATGGGACCGATTCGTAACCCTAACTGGAGCACAAGCAGAATGAGGGTTACGTTATCGTATCTAGCCAGACTCTAAGACAGTACTTTTTAAAATTTTGCGGATCATCCTGAATCGGGTATCGCCCCCATAGGCACATGACGGACATGTTTCTATCAATAGCAACTGGCATGATTTTCCTAAATATCATATTTATCAATATTTTTTCACTTTAATTCTTTGTACAACATCTTAATAATTGAAAAAATAAAGATTTGAAGTTAACTGCTTTTCTAAAACTAAGATATGGGTTTATTTTCATAGGTTGGTAGGCACCTTTTATTTTTTGGAAAAAAAATTATTTTATGAAAAAACTAACCCAACTTTTTCTTTACCTTTTCTTTTTAGTAAGTATTCAAAAACAACATACCAAAAGCATCATATACATGCTAACATTCAGAATTCAAAAAAAGAATAGAAAAAAGGTGGTATTATTTTCAATAGGAAAAAAAATATGGGTCTTTGGGGTACCCTCATACGTTTTTCTAGAAACGATAACGTAACACTCAGTCCGCTTTTGCTCCAGCGAGGGTTACGATTCGGTCCCATTTAACGTAATGGAGTAAATTAAAATTTTCGTTCCGTGAATATTTCAACTTTCTTTTTGCATATGTGGTCATAACTTATTATTCCCTACAATTTTTAAGTAATGGTGATATGAAACAAGTGTTGCAATACCTGTTTCTACCTTCACGATCGATTTCGTATTCGAAAATTGTTTCTTGTCTGCGATGACACCTTACGTAGACTCTCGTGATGGGCGGAGCCTATCCATATATGGATCTGAATGCCAAATATGGAAAACTTTTACTACGATGTTTACTGCAATGGATCCAAATAATGATATCTGCAAAACGAGGCAAGTGCACGTGAAATAGCAACTTGCAAACAAAATGTCGGACAGAAAGAAGATTTCATGCATTAAAATTTTCAGATGGATATAAGTCTACCATGGATTGATGCAGCGTTTACTTACTGAATACTGCCCCTCATAGAATATTAATTTCACTTGTAAAATCATGCAAAGTAATATTCTACTAAGGACAATATTCATGTAATAATCTTATAAATTTGTAACAATATTGATCCTTTAAGTTTACAAACTGATTGGAATTAATAGTATACTGGGTTTACCTTAGTCCGAGATTCCTCTGTCGTTTAACGGCATTGATAAAGTTGCTGTAGCCGTTCAACGTCAGAGCGTGATACATACGGAAAACAGCGGATTTGCTTCTCCAACTCTGGGTCAGCACATTTCCACGTTTCGTGGCTATCGGATTTTATTTTCTATCAGAAACCCTTATATAAATCGCTTCACCAATCATTTTTCTATTCATTCATAATCATCTTACCCTCAGAAAGTGGTGCTACACTCCATTACAGCACGATTTTGCCTTAGATCCTATGATTCCGCCATTTGTCTTCCATTTTTCAAACATTTGTCACGTGACTACGAGAAAACCACGATTACCGCAATGTATCATGGGAGATGATTTGCATATAAACAAACAAACAAATATTTGTATTGCCAATCATACATGCCTGTTAAGGCAGAACAATTAACATAAAATTTAATACAGTTGATTATATTGATTGGTAATGATTTTAACAGCAATAGTGAATTACAGATAGCCATAAGAAAAAAAAAATGATGTAGTACCTTGTCCAAAAAAGGGGGACGTAACACATGCTCTTTCCGAAGCCCATTGGCAACACTCTGCCATTGAATCTTTTCTTTCCAACACATTCTGTATTATTTCCTTCTGCTCTGCTTTGATCTATAGATGGACTGTTTGTCCTGTAGAATACGCTTAAATGTATGGTCTTCCATGTGATTTGAATGTTGTTTACGTATGCAAATAATGCTAAAATAATTTGGCGCGCTGAATTAAGTAGCTCCCATCATGCAATGCGTTACTGTTATCATTCAGTTAGTATCGCGAGATCACGTTTGTAGATTCGAAAATGGAAGTCAAATGGCGGAATAATAGGATCTAAGGCAAAATCGTGCTGTAATGGAGTGTAACACCACTTTCTGAGGGTAAGATGGTTTTGAATGAATAGAAAAATGATTGGTGAAGCGATTTATATAAGGGTTTCTGATAGAAAATAAAATCCGATAGCCACAAAACGTGGAAATGTGCCGATCCTAGGGCTGGTGAGGCAAATTCGATGGTTTCCGTATATAGCACGCTCTGACGTTGAACGGCTACAGCAAATTTATCAATGCCGTTAAACGACAGAGGAATCTCGGACTAGGTTTACCTCATTCCGATGGTCTTACGTAAACACACCTTGTATAATATCCGATACCTATTGTTTGAATGAATCTGTATTTATACAAACATATTATGCTATGATCTAATAAAAAATAATAATATCCTTTTAAAACAGGAGTGTTTACCTTGTGTTCAAGTTATCGATTGTTGACAGTTCTCCGATGGCACCTTTTTTTTTACCTTAACCTCGTTTCGATGTACTGGGAATTCCCTGTTGTGGAGAGCCATTGGGGCTAATATGCTTGACTGCTGTGGTGGGTTATATATATCAGATATATTTGAACCAAATAAAAGAAACTTTTATTATTTTAATTCTGTATATATAGCACACTTTAACACTAACAGATGGAAAAAAATGATTGCATAAAATGTAAAAAAACCAATTGATTAAACAACATTATTATGAAAAAAACTGGTGGAACGTGCTAATCTGGGTCACAGGTCACTGTAATCGGGCGACTGTATCGAGAAACAGATAGTGTTGAAAAAACTGTTGATACTCATAAAATATTGATAAATGCAATAAAATCTTATGTTTGTCTTCAAGAAATATGATAGACAAAACCATGTGTGAAGTTTTATGACAAAATATCTCCGATTTCTATGTAAATTTACGAGTTGAAGTGGGTAAACACCCACAGGTAATTTTAGCGATGTATTTCAGACTTTTTGAAATTTGTTTTCATTTTGCTGGACATAGATCCAGCACCCAGGAATTTTCTGCTGGACCCTCTGAATTTTTGCCGGACCTACATTTTTTATGTAAAATTGTTTTAAAGCCAAGCAATGTCATACTGTTATTATTATTTTAGTCTAGCAGAGCGCTTTCTGTATTTAACTTCATTAGTACTGGTAGATGCCTAGAAATAGGAAGACCAGTCACCATCCAGAATAAACCAAAAAGTTGAAGCCATGCACCAAAAAGAGTAGCCAAATCCAGCTAAGGATACCCTCAAACTTTGAAAAATTTACCAGATTTAAAACTTAATTTTTAAAAATTTTATTGAGATTACAATAACAATATTCTAAAAGTCATTAGACTCTCTCAATCTCCAGTTGGGGTGGCACTGGCCGTTTTACGTTTGCCCGGCTGAGCTCCGTTCTAATGCTTCAGGAACAACCACATTTTTATGATCGACACAACTGTAAACAAAATTCTAAATAGAAACAGATTCGGTGAAGGGAACGATACAAATCAGGGACGTCGTGTTTTTTTATTTTGTTAATTTTTTGGGGGCTTTTCACTCGAAAAGATCATCTTACGCATCACAATATATTCAAATATATTTATTTTCATGACAGTTACCAATAATATTGACCAAAAACAGATAAAATATCACGTATTCAATGCGGTTACGAATTCCGAATTGACCGAACTTGTTCCGGTATTTACAATACGACCTGCGTTTCCGACTTCCGTTGAAAAAGTAAACACATCATTCAAAAATGTTTGGCTGACATGGGGACCGGCATTACCAACGTTATTGGCGGACCTCATGATTTTCTGCCCCCTTGGTCCGACAGGTTCGACGAATTTCAAAAACTCTGGTATTTTTATCTTGGACAAGAATAATGAGCGTCCTGATTGGATGACCGATTTAAAACACACTGACTCTGCATGGTAAAAAGATGCATGTAAAAGAAATCTATGTTATATTTATTCATTTGTTTGATTCTGGAATGTTGTTGATCATTGATTTAAGCAAAAAAAAAGGGAAAAAGGGGTGGGGGGGGGGGGTTGTGAATTTTACAGTTAATTAAATGTTATGTTTTGACAGTTTAAAGAGAAAAATAAAAATTTGTTGCGACTAAAGCTTAAATCAGCATTAAAAATTGAACAAATATCGGGCCATCCTTAAAAATATTTCAGTTTGCCCAAACCCGACCCATGACTTTTGGGTATGGGTAGGTAGGTAGACAAATTCTTTTTTTTTTCTTTTTTTTTTGGAGCACCAGATTCTTCCATGTCGGGCTCAAATGTTTGTCCAGCTCTGTCCGAGACTCGCTAAAATTTGATCCGTCTTTTTCAAGTCCACTTCTTCGGGGTCTGTCACCTCGTCTTCGACGTCATTCCATGTTTTTTTGTTGTTAAATCTGTAGTCTGTTTGACACAATCGGTTTCACTTTATCGTCAGTTTTGACTACAACAGACGAAGACAGTGTAAAATAACTGTCTGCCATTTCCGATTTCACATGGTTTCAATATATAATGATAAATGCTGAGGATTATCGAAAAAAATCTTATCAGTATCACTTAAGCGCTTCCCGGCAAGGATTTTGTAGTGTTGTTGTAAATGCGAAAGTGATTTAACCTGTAAAACTAATATTTTATACGGAACCCGCGGACACGTTGAAAATCCGTAAATAAAAAAAAAATTCTAAATTTTACAGCAAAAAAAGAATTTGACTCTGTGGGATTTTTTTGGGTCGGTCGCGTTTTGGCAAACAAACTTTATTTTTATTTTGGCCTCAGTGGTTTTGTAAATGAGATTTATTTTAAATAAAAAATCTGAATTTATTATTTATTAATTTATTATTAATGATACAGTTTTATATCCCTTGGGAGGGGGAGGGGGGGCTATGATGAAAATTTGAAATAAAAACACAGGACAGGACATTAAGTAAAAATAACAATCCAGGATTAGTTTTTTATTAAAAAAATCCAGGATCCCTGTGTCCATGAATTATTTTTTTTCTAAAGTTAATAATATGAAATATTGACATCCACACTTGCCTTTTGGACAGCACATTTTTGTGTCCACACTTGTTTAAAAAATTCCAAAAAGCAACACTTGATTTTTTTTTCTAATGTCATTTACTCATGCCGTATAGTTTTAACTCGTATTATCGAAAAACAACAAAATTCTCATAATTTTTAATCTGGCTTTCCATAGTTTTTTCCTGTGTACAACTGGAAGTGCAACTTTATTGTCATTGGTATCTAGGAAGCTGGATAACAGACGAACACAAAACAGTTTTCACATGTTCAATAAACGATATCTAAGTTGGTTTTTAAGATTTATCAAATGAGATGGTATATAAGGCTGAAGGAGAAGTTGATATTTATTATTATTTATAATAAAATGACAAAAGCTTACCTGAAATGCAAGCATTTCCAAAAAGTAGGTGATGTAAACAAAGCGTGTCGTCAATGGAACGTGACCTGCATCCTCTGACCGGCGACTGCATAAACGGAGGTACGCAAAGCACAAAAAGAAAATACCTAGGTATATCACGAAATGAGGTGAAGACAGTATAAATGATCAGTTACCTAATGTTCAAACTTATTTTTATCTGTTTATCTAACTTACCAGATGTTCAAACTAATTTATATCCGTTTATCAAACTTACCAGATGTTCAAACTTATTTTTATCCTTTCAGCTTTAATAGAGACGATCGATGGAATAGAAGATGATATTAAATAACAAGTAAACAGGATAGGTAAAATTATGATCTGTTTTGAATTTGTAATGAAAGTTTGAAGATACCGAATGGGTAATCAGAATTTGTAAATCAAAGAAGGACAGGCATTACAATGGCTAAAAGAAAAAGGACAAAAGGACAAACAATGATCTACAAAACACTTACTCTGAAAACTAAAGATTGAGCATACATGAACTCCACTACTAAAAAAACGGGGGTGAACTCCGGTGCCCCGAGAGTGTAAAACATGTTCCTGGACTCAAGTTGTATGTTCCTTGTTTATTGTTTTATTCCAACTATTGGTCAATATTCTTTTTCTGAGATTTGCTGCTTTGAGGAATAGTCAAAAATGTATTTTTCCAAAACTTAAATCTTTGCAATATACCATTTGCCAATTCCCGACTTGATTCTAAAATTATACACTTTTAGCATTTTATTATTTGAGTTATTTCCCTTACACAGAGGACAAACTGGTTCCCGTTCAATGCAAGAGCAACAGAAGGTAGAAAATGTGTGGGTAAACCGTAACTCAAGTGCTGAAAATTATGGGTTAAGTACTGTGACATATGTACATGAAAGATGTTTGGAAGATCCATTACAAAAATTCTGCATTTCATTTTGATCAAATATGAACACCTTAGGCAATTGCAGGCCTCTACATTAACATATTTTTCAACTTGTCCCTTCGGACAACTAACTAAAAAAAGTACTTGTCCGACTCAATCTTTTAGTTGTCTGAAAAAATTAATAAAAATTACAAAAACTAGAGAATAATTATCCAGGGCTCCCACTACTTTCAAATTAGAGGTAGAAGTGACTTCTCCTTCAGAGAGCTCACAGGGAGAAGTGGGATACAACAAAGAGAAGTGGGGAGACTTCTGGGAGAAGTCAATTGTGATTAATCAAAACATTGTTTCGCGACCCTCTCTGACGTTACCCTGCCCAAATTTAGTAAATAGTTAAAGCAGCCTGAACTGATTTGTTCTGGTTTTTTTTTATTCGCCTTAAGGACATATATTCAATGTCACATTTTTATTTCTGTCTACCTTGATGACTATTGGAGTCTTGCATACCAGTGATTTGTATATGTACCCCCCTCCCCCCCCCCCCCTTTTCCTTTTGAAATATTACTGTGTTGTGATCCAATACCACACAATTGTAATATCTCATAATTGTGTTATATAAATCGTTGTTTCTGGTAAAAAAAATATACCTAGATCAGGGGTTTCAAAGTTTTTTATAATAGGAGGTACTTCTTAAATTTTAGGAGGTACCTAAAAAATTAGGCTGAGGGACGTAAGGGGTCCAGGGGGGAGAAGCTCCTGAAATCTAGCATTTTGTGGACCAAAAAATGTACTTCAGAGACTGCAAAACATTAAGTGTTTTTGAAAGAAAAATCCCATTAACTTTAGAGTTCAGATTTCACCAAGAGTGAAGACCATGCATAATGCCTGGATTCCCCCCCCCCCCCCCCCCCCCCCCAATTTCTTTATTGAATATTTCAGTTTACAGACTTCAGCCAAGATTATTCATAGTTAGTCTGCCATATCTTAAAAAAACCCAAAAGAACCATAAAGAGCTACGGTTCCGCAGCTAGGCTTGACCAAGCCATTGTTATCAAAGCTTAAACTTCTCAAAATTCTTTTGTTGGCATTTTCCTTTTCTTTTTCACAATACCTTGGCTTGTGTGTTTTTTTTTTACTTTATTACCAGTAATTAAACTCATCAAAGACCATTGGCACGGATCAAGACATATAAGTGTCATAATTAATGAAACCAAGGACGTATATAGAATACGTCCTTGATGAAACATATACATTTAATTTGCAATCATCAATCTTTAATAAAATTTATAATTTTAATAGATCAATACAAATATAATTAAACAAAAACAATATATATTGTTACTTTCACGACTTATGTGCAAAAAAAATGTTCGAACAAAAACCATTCGTGGGAAGACATTTATTAACATTTGAATCACAAAAGTTAAATTATTTTGGGAAAAAAAGGGGGGCCGGCGTTTTGACATTACAATATAATTCGTATTTGAGCCATGTCCGGTCCTTTTTCAAGATTTCTAGTAATTTTCTATCCCTTATCTCCTCGTACCCCCTTTTAAAAATGTTTTTCAGCACACTTTCATTTCTGTGAGCAACCGCGGTAGGGCCCCGTCAAAATATGTAAATAAATTAGCCATAGGTTTTTATTTTTTTATACCGGAAGTTAAACAATATGGACGGAGCTAAGCATCAAGACAGTACGCCCCAGAATGATTCGACCCTGGGTTTTAAATGGATAAAAAAAAGTCGCACAAAATATTGTGTAGTCATATATTCATAATACATAATGATCATACTTATATTACTGGAGATTACACTAAATTGTGTTTGAACATAATTTGTAATCGGTCATTTGTTTATTTTGAAAGGATGTCAGCTTTGTTCCGGTCCGAGTTTTACACAAGGATGAAAAGATATTGGGGCGAAAACATATCTATTTACTGCATGCGCAAACTGCTATTTACGATTCTAAGGTAAAGTTATTTTTAAAACAGGGAATATCCCATCAACTTGGTCGTGACGCAGTTGTTCGATTTGAATGCGAGAATTCAGCAATTGACGTGATCATTAATTTTTTATGAAAAATATTCCACAAGCCTATCGGCCATCGTACTTGTGGTTTTGACCACCGCTAATTTTGGGGGGTTCAGTAATTTCTGCCGGTACTACACACGATCTCAGGCGGGTAAAAGTACCGGGTACCGGCCCACTTTGAAAACCCTGCTAGATACTATATATACCAGTATCTAGGTATATTTTTTTTACCAGAAACAAGTGCCTGTGATATAAATAAAGCAAAGTATTTTATTTAAATTCACAGAGAAATAAAAATTTTAGTGGATCTTTTCAACCAGATCAGGAAAAAGCTTGTAATATTTGTCCATTTCAAAGGTTTCAATATTTCCCAAAAGCCTAAATCAAGTCCTCTATCGTATTTTGCACAAAAGACAAGTTTAAATTTGGCGCCAAATTGATATCCGATAATTTTTACGTGTCTGTTCCGGAGTGATTCATGTTCTTATATTTCAAATATTGATATTTCCGTTCATTAAAGCGTTTCTGAGATTGCGACATTAATTTTGTCAATGTCCTTGAACTTCATCAAAGCATGGAGGAACAATAAATACAATAAAAGAGTTTTGATCTGGCGTATCACTTTAGTTTTAATCAAAATAAATTATGGACAAATTGGAGATCAAACAGGGCTCTTTTTATACAACAAACCCAGTATTTTATACCAGTGGGAATAGATTTGTCCGTCGTACCGGCACGTTTGGGAATCTGATTTTTTCACTTGTCCCGTCGGACAACCGTAATACAAGATCTACTTGTCCGACGTCAGTTTTCACTGGTATCGGACAAATGTTAATGTCGAGGCCTGAATTGTTGTTTCTGATTGTAACTTTTACTAAGCCTGTAAAATTATCTCCCCTGTATGTTTATTCCTTTTTAGAAAAAAAAATGGTTTCCATGCAATAACATAAGTTGTTGATACTTCTGATTTTTAAACACAATGATCCTTGGCACAAATTAAAGGTTGGCATTGATTTGGGGTATTGTAATCCGTAATCCTACCTGTTTTCAACAGAGTCCCTGTGGGACAAAAATGGATGTTTCTGTTACTTGTACACGAGAGCTTATTTTTGTTCCCCGCAAAGCGGAGTGGGGGATATGGAAATGTCGGGCGTCCGTCCGAGATATGTTGTAAGCGCTCTAAAATTTTTATTTGTTGACCAATTGATTTCATACTTACACACAAGCATTATATTAGGAATCTCTAGTTTAAGTTCGAAATTGGGCAAAGTTCGATATTTAGAAGATTTTCGATCTGAGGAATGTGATAGTGACAAATGCAATTTAAAAATGGTTGCCAATTTGGCAGCTATTTTCAATACATGTATGGTCGCCAAAACACATAAAAAATTTCGAAGTGCTCCAATTACAAAGAAAATTGATATTTAGGGATTTTTAGAGGAATGTGATCGTGACCAATGCGATTTCAAAATGGCGGTCATTTTGGCAGCCATTTTTAAGATGGCCGCCAAAATGCGTAAAATTTCGAAGTGCTCCAATTTCAACGAAAATTGTTATGTAGGGTTTTTTTTACGCATGAGGAATGTGATAGTGACAAAAGTGATTTGAAAATGGCAAGTTATTTACGCTTAATTTTGTAGAATCCAATTAAATTTTAAGGGCATAAAAATAGTGTATGGAGATGAGCACCTGCTGTTTTAAAAATTTATATACAATAGCTAGCACAATTAAAAAAACAAATGATTTCTAATATAGAACCCATATCAAGGCTTGCTAGAACACAAGCAAAATTCTTGACTGATTATTGACGACACAGCTTCTTTAAAGATTAGTCGATTTCAGTCATAGGAACTAATGAAAGTAATTTATTCACAGATCTATGTAAATAGACGGGGGACATTGGCTATGGCATAGCAATCTTGTTCATCTTATTTTGATGGTGTTTTAAAATGAGATCTTTGGGAGAATCTCCACAGGTGTGTTAAGGTTGTTTCTAAGATTGCATGCAATGAAAAAAAAAAGGGGGGGGGGAGTCATGAATGTAAATGGATCAATATGTAAAACATGACAATATTTGATGCATATTGCAACCAATTGTTTATATATGTATGAAAGGGAAAATGCTGAAGTTTTGTGCGAGTTAGCATGAATTTCTGTTGATGAAATGATGGTCATCGACTCACGTGACTACAATCAGTGCCTTAACTAAAAAGTTTCGTGAAGTTCTAGTATATATAGAGTGAAAGTTGAATTAAAAACTGGATATTTTCTGTATGATTTTTTGTCTGAGAAAAGTGCTACGAGAACTACTATACAGTCATGATCAACAATGGAGATTAAGACGAGATAAAATGCAGAGGTTTAACCATTCTTAACAAACATGGCCGCCACAGGCAATTCTTGTTTCTGATTAGTTCATTTCTAAAAAATCTTCTCTAAAACCACTGAGCCAGATGAATCGAGACTTGGTAGGAAGCATCTATGGCAGGTCCTCTATAAAGATTGCTCATTTCGTCCCGATCCATTTACAAGCATGGCCGCCACAGACAATTCTTGTTTCTGATTGGTCAATATCTAAAAATCTTCTCCTCTGAAACCGCTTGGCCAAATGATCCAAAACTTGGTAGGAAGCATCTATAGAAGGTCCTCTATAAAGATTGCACATTTTGTTCTGAACCATTAACAAACATGGCCACCACAGGCGATTCTTGTTTCTGATTGGTTGATTTCTAAAAAAATCTTTTCTAAAACCGCTGAGCTAGATGAATCAACTTGGTAGGAAGCATCTATGGCAGGTCCTCTATAAAGATTGTTCATTTCGTCCCGATGCATTTACAAATATGGCTGCCGCAGGCAATTCTTGTTTCTTATTGGTCGATATCTAAAAATCGTCTCCTCCGCTTGGTCAAATGAACTAAAACTTAGTAGGAAGCGTCTATGGAAGGTCCTCTATAAAGATTGCACATTTTGTTCTAATCCATTAACAAACATGGCCACCATAGGCAATTATTGTTTCTGATTGGTCGATTTAAAAAAATCTCCTCTGAGACAGCTTGGCCATATGGATTGAAATTTGGTAGGAAGCATCTATGGAAGGTCCTCTATAGGGTTTGCTCATTCCGTTTTGATCCGTTAACAAACATGGCCACCATAGGCAATTTCTTTTACCAATTGTTCGATTTCTAAAAAAGCTTTTCATCTGAAACCGCTTGGCCAAAGGAAATGAACTTGGTAGGAAGCATCTATGGAAAGTCCTCTTAGAGATTGCTCATTTCGTTTTGATCCATTAACAAACATGGCCGCCTCGGGCAATTTTTGTTTCAGATTGTCCGATTTTTAGCTTGCCTTGCAGAGATCACTTTGGGCCATGCCATAGTCGCGCTAAAATTTTATATGGCCCATTAAAAAGTGATGTGTGTGCCAGTAGGTCGCATTACCGTCACGTATGACCCCATACAATTGTACATCGTGCGCCGGTAACCTGGATCTGCATACAATAATTATTTTGTTTTGACTGGTTCTTGATTTTTGTTTCATCCCGCGAACGTAATCAGGCGAAAAAGTAAACCAGTCGTATAATCATCCGATACACTTGGTGTTTTTCATACTCGCGTCTCGATTATAAGGAAAACTGTCGAATGACAACAAAATGCCTCCCAAGATCTGAAAAAAATCAACCGAAAATATCATTTTTCATGACGTCGGAGAAGGAAAATCCTTGGTCAGAAGATGAAACGGACACAAGTACAACCACAGAGGCGAATGAGCCTATTGAGGTCGATGATGACGTATCACACGAAGCCAGCGAAAACAAGGAACAAGGAAAGTTTCAGTCCCGTTGGGCCAGTTTATACACATGGTTAACATACGACAAAGATAAAAACAAAATGTACTGCAGTAAATGCATTAGCATTGGAGCAAACAATACTATGACAGCTGGTTGTGATAATTTTAAAACATCATCATTCACTATAGGCATGCAGCTAGTGCAAATTACAAGGTTTATTGCCTCTAGAATTGCTCAGAATTGCTTAAATTGCTGAAAATCGTTTTCGGGCCGGAGGGCACCCATACTCCGGCCTAATGGCCCATTACTTTTGGCCCATCATCTTCAAAAGCTAGGGTGATCTCTGCCTTGCCAAAGGGCAATGTGAGCTTTTGCCATCACTTGGCGTCCGTCGTCCGTTAACTTTTCCCATTTTAATCTTCTCCTCTGATACCCCTAAGTCAAATGAAGCTGGGCCAAATAAGTCGAAACTTGGTAGGAAGCATCTATATCATGTCCTCTATAAGGATTGCTAATTTCGTCCCGATCCGTTTACAAACATGGCCACCACAGACAATTCTTGTTTCTGATTAAAAGATTTCTAAAAAATCTTTTCCTCTGAAGCTGCTTTGCCAAATGAACCGAAACTTGGTAGGAAGCATCCTTGGAAGGTCCTCTATAACAATTGCTCATTTAGTTCCGATCCGTTCAGAAACATGGCTGGCATAGGTAATTCATGTTTCTGATTGGCCGATTAAAAAAAATCTTCTCTGAAACCACTTGGCCAAATGAACCGAAACTTAGCAGGAAGCATCTATGGCAGGTCCTCTCTAAAGATTGCTTATTTCGTGCCGATCCGTTACCAAACATGGCCGCCACAGACAATTCTTGTTTCTGATTGGTTGATTTCTAAAAAATTGTCTCCTCTGAAACCGCAGGCCTCGACAAAAACGTTTGTCCGATTGTCCGGGACAAGGGGAAACGTCCGTTGGACAAGTGAAATTTGTTGGTCACTTGTCTGTCGGGACAAGTAAAAAAAAAAAACATACAGAAATACCCTAAAGGATCATCGTAACTTTTCTTGCAAATGCGAGTTTGGTCAATAGTTTTACTTAATTTCATATTAAATAGTTCCAAAATCTGTTTTTTTCATTGCCGATAATGTATATGCAAATTAGGTACATGCAAATTACTTACTGGTTATATTTCCTCGATACTACGCATGGTAGACATAGGTTGACTATCCCTCTAGTCGATATTTGCATGATCTACTGACAACATCTTACTCCCAAAAGTACATGTTTACAAAGTCCCTACCTGTTACTAGTTAATAATAATTAGATTTTTCATATTTCATATTAAAGGAAGTCACGATTAGCGTTATATGTGAACCGTGATTTTTTTTTTACAGGTAAGTTGTACACATGATGATTTATTATTGCTGTTTTGTTTGTTGTTTTTTTTTTTGACGGTTTATTTCTTATTTATATCAAATATTTAAAATTGTTTACTTTAGAAAAAAACATTTTAATCTTTCACTTTTATAAATAAACATCGTTTTTTTGAAAATTATTGAATTATGAAGTACTGGTTCCCAGCATATATTTCTGTCAACATTCGTTTTAATGTGCAGTAACAGATCAAAGTAAACACAGACTGATTGTGTGATTAGGCTATTTATAGCTATCGGCGAGTGATTTAAGTTGAAAACGTTTTGTCAGTAAATTTCATTCTTCTGATCATAAAGTTTAATTGTAATTACGATAACAATTAAGAAAACAATAGCTGTTGAAAAAAAGTAAAAAAAAAGTTGATCATTTAATCAAGGATATACTTGATTTAATATAATTATTCTTTTGTTTCTCTCTAAATTTCACCCATAAAAGATGGAAATATTTAAAGATAATTTTAACACATTTTTTTTATTTCATTGTACCCTTTCCATGCATTTGTCCTACACACGAACGGGTTTAAAAGTTGATGTGGATAATATACCCGAAGTAGGTGGTTTCCTCTCTCGGGATTTTGGGAGCAAATATCATAACCTCTATATAAAGACTCCCTGTCTTATACGACCTTTTTCAGAATTCCCTTCAATGGTTGCTATAGACAAGTTTGACTGTATATATATATATAACAAATTGCTTAATGAGTAAATTCCGGAATACCTCAGTCCTGGGTGGTCACTGAATCTATAGATCATGCTTTCAAATTTTGTTTAAAATACCAGGGTACTAATTATTTTATAGTCTTTTGATTCATATTTATGAAAAAAACAAAGTTCCGAGTACTTTTAGAACATTTTCAAGAATTTCATGGAAAAGCCTAGATGTCTTGTTTCTACCAAATAACTAAAACTTTCATTTTTTTCTATCTTTGGGTCAAAATTTTTGGACAAGTGATGTTTTAATTCGGACAAGTCAATCTAAAAAGTTACTTGCCTAAAGGGACAAGTTTGAAAAAAAGTTATTGTAGAGGCCTGAACGGCCGAGCCAAATGGATCGAAACTTGGTAGGAAGCATCATTGGAAGGTCCTTTATAAAATTCCTCATTTAGTTCCGATCCATTAACAAACATGGCCACCAAAGGCAATTCTTGTTTCTGATTGGTTGATTTCTAAAAAAATCTTCTCTGAGACCACTTTGCCAAATGAATCGAAACTTGGTAGGAAGCATCCTGGAAAATCATCTATAAAGATTGCTCATTTAGTTCCGATCTGTTAATAATCATGGCCGCCACAGGCCATTCTTGTTTCTGATTGGTTGACTTCTAAATATCTTCTTCTCTGTAACTTCTTAGCCAAATGATCAAAACTTGGTGGGAAACACCTATGGGAGGCTCTGTATTAAGTTTCCTCGAAGCAGAATGAAAGGTGAGTGACACAGGCTCGGCCCACTGAGCCTTTGGTTTTAAATCTTCTCCTCTGAAACCTCTTGCCCAATGGAACCAAATCTTCGTAGGAAGCATCTATGGAAGGTCCTCTGACAAGATTGCACATTTCGTCCCGATCCGTTAACAACCATGGCTGCCTCAGGTTACTCTTGTTTCTGATTGGCTGATTTTTTAAATTCTTCTCCTCTGAAATTGCTTGGCCAAATGAACCGGAATTCGGTGGGAAGCACCTATGGAAGGTTCTGTATTGAGTTTCCTCAAAGCAGAATGAAAGTTGAGCGACACAGCATCTAATTTATTCATAACCCCCCACACAAAAATAATTTTGGCAGCATTTCCCCCAGATTTTATGGGTTTATTCGTACCCCCTTCCCATTATATCCCAAACCGAAAGAAGATAAATAAAAATAAAGAGAGAAAGAATGGAGATAGTGTTTGGCAGGTCCATTGATAAAAACATGAACTGGCATCCTCCCCTGCTCAGGGGTTAAAAAATCCACTAATCTGACGCCCGGTGCTAGTAATTTCCACATTTGGGCTAACTGAAATAATCAGCTGTATGCCCGACGGGCTATTAAAAAAATATATCGGATATTGACAAACTTGTCAATATTCGCGTTTCTACTTATATTCATATATGTTATATGTTGTTCAGCAGCAATGTTTTATTTATTCAACCGCTAGGTTTTTGTCGAAATTGAGAGCAAAAAAAGGTAGAAAAATTGCGTAACTCGTCATAAAACAGCTTCAACAAATGACGGCTTACCGGAAATTTCGAAAATGAAATATTGGATTCCGGAACCGGGAAGAATGACTATTTCCGGTTTTGCCGATAGTAAAAAAAAAAAAAATTAATGTCGACCGACCCTAGATTTTTTTGACATGTGACCGTAAACACACATATTTTTTTTTTTGGCCTTACAGTGACCTGGACTGGGGTAAATAAGTGAAATTAAAACGCAATACCAGATCTGAAAAGAAAGATAGTTAAACTAATAATATACATTGTACATATTGTACAAGGGTTCAAGTCTGCAAGTCGGATTCATGAAATCGTGGTATTGACCAGGACTAGTGGTTCATAGATTCGGGCTAGTAATATTTGGGAGTATACTAGCCCTGGGTTAGTGAGGTGGTCCAAGATTTTTTAACCCTTGCAGTGCCTGTCGATAGCTTTATTTGTTGTTTTGTTCAATGTTTGATATACTAACTATCCATTAATGATTATATTTTCAATATGATAGCTCACCGGTATTGTTATCGGTAATAGTTTCCATCTTGTTCAAGTTGTTGACATTGTCATGCATCGATGAAATTGACACATGGCTATGACGTCGTTGAACTTGGTTCAAACTCCTTTTTCCTATCGTTGTTTCTGTCCATACTTGGCCAATACGGTTGTTTCGAATCATGTCAATTCCGACCACGTTCCATCTTTTTCGCGTCTTGACGTCTGAAACGCTTGGCAGACGACTTCCGGTGTTTACGCTATTATTGTGACAACGTCAGCATTTCATAGTTGTAGATTATAAGTAATTGTAATTTGGAAACGGCTGAATAAATACTGATGTTCAGTACCCAGTATCTGTCTGATATCAGAAATATATAAAGGCAGATCGTTTTCCTTTCATGATGCTGACAGCAGCAAATTAAGAAAGAAAACAAATTTAATTTTAAAGAAGTAATTGTCTCTGTATTCAAGTCTTTGATACAAATGAAATAATTTAATTGATATCTGTCTTTTACAGAAAATGTTAAGATTTTTTTAAGCTGAAGATCGATCGTTAAAACGGCACATATCGATTGAAGTTTTTGTTGTGTACATTGACACCGGAAGTCTAGTGCTACACATTCCATCAAATTCACGTGATCTGGCAGACGAAAATAACAAAATTTTTACGGAATGGAAATGATTCGAAACAACCGTATCTAATCATCGATGATTGAAGTTATTGAATATGACGAATACTTTTCAATATTTTCCATTACCTCTGAATAAGATGATTATAAAGTTTTCCATTAAATTTTTTACATGAAATTTGACCGGAAATACAAATTTGTCAATAACATTGACATTCATGGAAATCTAAGCTTTCATTGGATATTGAAAATATGATTGTGCGACGTCATAGATATATTCTATTCTTGTCGCAAAGAGGGTATCCTAATAAAAAAAAAAACGTACCACAGCTGCAAAAACTATTAAACGCCGGTTCTGATCTAATATATTTTTAATCAATATTTGTTCTTACCACAGCAAATAAATATATTAAAGGTAAATATAGATTAAAAGCAATTTAATAATAACAGTTGGAGACAACAATAAAGGGATTAAAAAGTAAATATTACATTTTTGAAAATGTCAATTTTGGACATTTTCATTACCGGAAAACAAAATGGCGAAAATTACTGGCATCTCTATTCTAGGCTTAAAGATCTTATTTTGATTCTCCATGTGTTTTTTTCCAGCTCGCATTTGTCAATAAGTAAGGTTATTGGTGATGGCGATTTCCAAATATGGGCATTGAAGTGGTGATGTTTAAGGCAAGACCGACAAGCTCAATAACTCATATATCACAATCGATGTATTCAAAATTTTGATATATTCACAAACTGGATAGTAATCAAATATTATACAAATATTCCATGTGATTGTGGTCAATATACAAGATTATTAAATGATAAGGAATTTTCCTTTTCGCTGATTGGCCTAAACAGCATTTTCTCAACTCTACCTCAGAGTGAGTATACCTCGTGTGCAGTGAGTATACCTCGCATGCAGCGAGTACACCTCGCGTGAGGTATATTTGGGCCTGTATCTATTTTTGTCTATTGTCTATTCGGTGTTTCAACGTTGTCCAACCAGAGACGAGATTTCATTTTCAGTCGGCCAATCAAATTGAAAAAATGGTCTTTTTTTTTTTTTAAAGTTCAAAAAATTTCATAAAAATGTTATAAATTTTATAAATTTCAAAATTTATAAAATTTCAAAAATTTCATAAGATTTCAAAATTTTCATCATATTTCAACATTTTGATATTTGAATAATCTTGAGAAATGATAAAACAATTGTAGCCTATTTTGTTGAATATACTGTTGAAAAGTTTGAAAAATTCCTTATTATTTAATAAAGCAGTTATTGACTTTTATTTTCAGTCTACTCATGACTATACGGACCTGGTCAATGATTGATTAACCTCGGCCGTTGGCCTCAGTCAATCAATCATTGACCAGGTCCGTATAGTCATGAGTAAACCTCATTAAAAGTCAATACTTGTATAATATTTTCCCGAGGTACCTTGAATTGCATGGATGTGTTATATAGCCTGACGCCAACGGGGGAGGGCAATATAACATATCCATGCAATTCAAGGTACAGAGGGAAATTGTTCTTGTATATTGACCAGTCACATCGAATATTTGTTATATTATATTTTAATATTAAAATAATTAATCAAAACTAAAAAAATATTAATAAGTGTAAGTTGACATACTAAATGAGACAAACAGCAAGAAATTTTAAGTAATCTAACAGTTCTGATAATACACATTAACAGTACATGTGCTGTTATTAAAATTAACCCGGAAATCGTCACCGGGCAATATAACTCGTGCGCAGGAATTTCAAAGGTTATATTTCCTTCTGGGTGTGGCAAGTGGAGCTGGAACAGAAGAAATAGCAAAAAATATTGAATTTCTAATATTAAAAGAAATCTAGTTCTGAAATATAATATATATGTTACAGTACAAATTGGAATCCAGTAAGATCCAGAATCCTACTAGTACAAATTGGAATTCCAATTTATACTAGTAGAAATTGGAATTCTGATTTATACTGGATTGAAACCAGTATAAATCAGAATTCCAATATCTACTAGGAAAAATCAGGATATCCAGATTTGTACTAGGATCCTACTGAAATAAAAAATTGAAAAAAGGAGAAACATGAAAAAATAAATATGAACACTTTTTTAATACAAATCTTCTGTTTTATGTCCCTTAGGTAAAATCAGTAAAAGCTAAATAAATTGTATGATCAATAATCACTGAACTTTAATTAATGCTTAATCCCCCCCTAAAGGCTGTCCTGACAGGACAGTCACATAACTTTTTACCTTGCCTCATGAATTGTAATCATTTCTAAATTCATTGTAAGTGAACGTGAAATGGAAGACCACAAGGAATTATTTTATATGAAACTTTTGGAATGTTAAGAGAATCTTCCAAAGCATTATGACAAGGAAAAGTTTGTTCTCTCTGGACTTAGATATGAAGCTATTTTAAACTGCCTTGACAAAGAGAAGGGACATAAAATAGAAGAGGGGGCAAAATTTAAACACTGGGCCAAAAACAATTTCAGGAAGACTACTGAAAGCTTAACTGGTATGTAAACAGTTTTATAATCCTTTATATATTAAACACATGGTCAACTTGTCTTATACATTTTACAATTTATTGCCATTTACAACTTTTTAAAAGAAAAACAAAGAGATATGGAATAAATGTTCATGAGACAAGAATCCACCACAACATAGAATATTATAAACATCTATGATAAAATGACAGTTATTTTTGTAAGAATAAAATGAAAGGATATGGGGTAAATGTACATGAGACAAAGTCCCAAACAATACAGGGTTAAAAATAGTATAATAGCAAAGGAACAACGCTTTTATTGTTGTTCTTCATCTTGAAGTCACCATGAGGCCAGAAAAACCGAACAGTAAATGAAACTGCTAATCTGGTATCTACATGTAGCTGTGCTGAAAAATGTAATACAATGCGATGTTCATGCCGCAAATCTAAGATACCTTGCTTAAGCAAATGCCACAAACAAACTTTGACCAAATGTTGTAATAAATAGGAAACTTAATCCAAAATTGTATTAAAATGTATTTTTCTCACTATTTGTAATTAAATTATCACACAAGACTTATTTTATATTTCACAAATTTTACATATTTTTATGTTTTTCTATTCAGTAATATCCAGAATAGTACTAAGCTTTAAATTCAGTAATATTCTGAATCCTACTGAAAGTTTAGTAGGATCCAGGATCCTCCTAGTACAAATCTGGATATCCTGATTTGTCCTAGTAGATATTGGAATTCTGATTTATACTGGTTTAAATCCAGTACAAATCAGAATTCCAATTTGTACTAGTAGGATTCCAGATATACGTTTATCTTACTGTCACAATATGAACATGGAATAAGTGCATTAGATCTGCAGAAACACTTTAGTGTTTACCTATTAAGAGTACGTTTCCACAGATGCAACGTCATGACATAAACTATAATAAAGGGGAGCAACTGATGTGAAGCAAAACGAATTGAAACAGCCTAAACCCAAAGGTGTTTAAAAAATGCATAGTGTTATTATGTAACTATTATCATTCTTGACAGAAAAAGGGTCCAATAGGGTGAAAAAGTGTTGAAAGTGGCATTAAACACCATAACCTTAACCCTACATCTCTCTTAATGGATTAGATGCCCTTTACTACAATGGAACTTGACAACTCATTTTCATCAAATCTACCATTTTGATGAAAATGAGTTGTCAATGAAAATCAGGGTTGTCTAGTATATATGGAAGCATTTTTGAGAATAGTTGTAAAAAGAAAAGGGCCACATATTAAGCAAATAACTATTTGTAAGCATGAGATTAGTAAGACAAGCTTATATGGCCTTCAAACTTTTGGGAAAAAAAATTCACCCAATAATTTTCTGCAGAACCTACTGAAATTGTACAGGACCGGAATTTACAAAATTCTGAAATTTAAACGGAATCGGTGATGGGAACGATAAAAACCTGATCTGCCATGTTTTCAAATATAAACACACGAAATGGTTGTGTTGATGCATCACAGCCAGTTTAGACTATAAAAATACAATGATTAATAGAATTACCATGGAAACAGTTGCATGTTTAAGAAGTAAATGTCATTTGAAGCAGAATCTAATTCCGAGTTGACCGTGATCGTTCCGGCATACCAGTTGCATTTCCGATTTCCAGTGCAAAACAAACAATTTTGTCGGACGACTGGACCGGCATACTTGTCAGTATTGCCGGTCCTTGTGATTTTCTGCCCGCTCTGTCCGACGAATTTCAAAAAGTCTGGGCCTTATTACATTTTAGCCAAAGATGCATGGAAAATTCCCACAATTGTTTTTATCCTAGTTCCATTAAAGTTTGTTTTTAGCCATGTTCCTTGTAAGCTTTACTTTTGTCTTATTCCAGTTACTTTGTAAGGCTTATCTAGGTCATGGTTCCTTGTAAAAGTTGTTAAGCATGTCCATTACTTTTCCACAATGTAAGACTTTGTTTAAATATTGTTCTTTTTTGCAGGAGCTCTTGATCAGTCACAGTGAATCCAAGATAACTGAATCAGTAACAAATTAGATTTGACAGTACAGTTGCCTGTAAGTTCACTTCATTTTTATAGATATATCACTTGTTTAGAATTTTTTTTTTTTTAAACAAATCCATTGGAGCTTTTCCCAATCCCAAATAGAATGTTGTCCTTTGGACTGGTCTTTGTTATGGCTGTCCAAATTGTTGCTCTACTAGGATATTTATCTCCCCGCGATAGGGATATAGTAATAACGGCCGTCTGTCTGTCCGTCCGTCACACTTTCTTGTTTACGCGATAACTTGAGTAAACATGGATAGATTTGAATAATGTTTTGCATGTGATTTGTAATTATCATTATCTTGGATGGGTTCTATCATGGAGATATTTGATGCAAGGGTTTTGGGGGGAAATCTTAGTTTTTGGTTGAAAAATCACCAATATTGAGAATTGTGTCTTGTTTATGCGATAACTTCAGTAAACATGAATAGATTTGAATAATTTTGTGCGTGTGGCTTGTAATTATCATTATCTTGGATGGGTTCTAACATAGAAATATTTGAAGTAAGGGTTTTGGGGGAAAATCTATATTTACATCAGAGGTTTACAGTGTTCAAAGTGGAGCACTTCTGTATATTATTCAGATCATGCTGCAATATACTCCATCCTTTAATAAAGTATGTTATACATTAAGACTGCAAGGCTGCTTTCTATAAATATATAACAGCATGCCCATTCATGTACTGCAGCACGTGTTTCACATAGAATAAAAATCATGCACGTATAATTGAAAGAACCCTACTTACGTGCACGTAAAGAACCCGTTGCGAGCACTGTATAAAAATTATGTTTTGTTTACAATTCACTTCAAAGTACGTATAATAGAGTTCTGATTAGTTAATTTCGGCAATACTATCCAATCAGAGCATTCCTTGCATATTTTAAGTGAGATGATATGATTTATAGATCGTCCAATTCTATTGGCTCCTTATTTTTTAATTGTCCAATCAGAATAACTGTTACTGTTAAAACCCGTAATATTTACAAAAAACAGCATGGTGCACGACCTTGTGTGGCTTTTTCTTTGTACCTCCAAATGAAGAGTTAGAGGGTACATTGCACCCCCAAAAATGTGGATGTACCCCCAAAAATGATGGTAAAAGGGTACATGTACCCCCAGATGAAAAAACCTGTGGGCATGCTGATATAAAACTAAATATTATGCAAGTGCGGGAGGATACGTCGGTTCTTTTATTTCCAATTTTATATTTTTTAAGAACAAAATTGGGGAGTTATGGTGTTTAATGCCACTTTTAACAATATTTCAGCTATATCATGGTTGTCTTGTTTTATTGGTGGAGTAAGCCGAGAAAACCACCGACCTGCCGCAAGTTTGACAAACTTGATCAATAATGTTGTATCGAGCAATAAAGGTGTTTTTTAATTGCTGATATTTACATACGTACAACTGTGTATATAAATTTAAAGAACATCTCCCATTCCCCCGAGGGAACCCCAGGGAATAGAAATAGGACCTAGCTTCTTGGCCGAGGGGTACAACCCCCCCAAAAAGAGTCAACTAGGTGTGAGACAACTCTGATCAAGAATATAAAGGTCATGTGACGTATTGTTGTCACTTGGCATCCATTGTCTGTAAACTTTTAGATTTTAATCTTCTCCTCTGAAACTATTTGGCAAATTGAAACCAAACATGGTATGAATGTTCATTGAATGAATTCCAACAAAACCTGTGTTGTTTCAAAGGTTTCAAAGAGGGTGTTCCATATTATATATGGATTTTAATTATTTATTGTTCATTTAAAAAAAGGGGGGGGTCAAATTGGGGGAGTTGTGGTGTTTAACGCCGTTTTTAACTATATTTCAGTTATATCATGGCTATCTTGTTTTATTGGTGGAGTATGCTGAGAAAACCACCGACCTGCCGCAAGTCTGACAAACTTCATCCATAATGTATCGAGCAGTAAAGGTGTTTTAATTGCTGGTATTTACATACGTACAACTGTATATAAATTTAAAGAACACACCCCCAAGTAAACCACAGAGTATATATAATTAGAAATAAGACCTAGTTTCTCCACTGAGGGGTATAACTGCACCTCCCCCCCCAAAAAAAAAAGAGTCATCTAGTTTTGTGACACAAATCAGGTACAAAAACTCTGATGAATGTAGTAATGGTCATGTGAAGTATTGCTACAACTTGGCATCCGTTGTCCTCTGTAAACGTTCACAATTAAACCTCTTTGAAACCACTGGGATAAATGGAACCAAACTTTTTTTGGAGTACTAATCATAGAATTAAAAAATACATCAATGGTCTAAGAATAGACCGTGCCATCTCTGAATTAAGGATTTCATGGTATCATACCTAGTTCACTCGGATTAAAACCCAATATATCATTTGATTTTAATCGGACTGTAAAAAAATCCCCCCAAAAAAAAAAAAAATCTATGAGCTGATGAAATTCTTAATTCAAACACAACCACCCTATAACTTATATCAAAAATTCATTTGAGATACAAAGAACAATGAAAATGAAAAAGTACCTCTTGACTGCAGGCTAGATAATCACATTTTGTTAAATTTTTCATAAAATTTATCTTAAATTTATATTTTCTGGAATATGATACATTTCAATATTACAATAGAACAATGTTAATTTTATGTTCAAAACCAAATTTTTTATCTAAAAATTTAAATGTGTTAAAGTTTTGAAATTGGCATTTTTTGGTCCCTTCCAGTCAAAAGTATCTCGGAAACAGTAAAAGATAGCGGAAATTTGTCTACATTAAAGGTGAAGTAAAAAGATGGCACTTCTATTCTTAGGCCATTGATGTATTTTTTAATTCTATGATTAGTTCTCCAAAAAAGTTTGGTTCCATTTAGCCCAGTGGTTTCAGAGAGGTTTAATTGTGAAATTTTACAGAGGACAATGGATGCCAAGTTGCAGCCATACCTCACATGACCATTACAACCTTCATCAGAGTTGTGTACCTGATTTTTATCACACAACTGAATAACTCTTTTCAGGGATGGGGGAGGGGGGGGGGGTGGAAGAGAGTTACTCTCCCGAAAGGGAGGGTCATCTAGGTGTATGACAAATCCGAATGAAGAATATAAATGTTGTGTGACATATTGCTCTCCCTTGGCATCCGTTGTCTGTACACTTTTAGATTTTAATCTTTTCCTCTGAAACTATTTGGCAAATTGAAACCGAGCATGGTATGAATGTTCATTGAATGGTTTCCTACAAAACTTGTGTTGTTGTTTCAAAAGAGGGTGTTTCCATATTATATATGGATTTTAATTATGTCTCCCCTTCGAACGAAGGGAGATATATATTGTTTTAGTCTGATTTTTTTCTTCCGCTTCTGCTTTTCAGCGAAGCTTGTCTGGACCATAACTTTTTTGTCTTTCGAGATAGGTCAATGATATTTGGTATGTGGGTGCATGACCATAAGAGGTGTGTCACATACCATAATGACGTTTGTTTGGACTTTGACCTCAAGGTCAAATAATTGTTTCTTTCGAGAGGTCAATGATATTTGGTATGTGGGTGCATGACCATAAGGCGGTGTGTCACATACCATAATAACCTTTATTGGACCTTGACCTTTGACCTTAGGGTCAAATAATTGTTTCTTTTGAGATAGGTCAATGATATTTGGTATGGGTGCATGACCATAAGGCAGTGTATCATAATGACCTTCCTGGGACCTTGACCTTTGACCTCAAGGTCAAATAATGGTTTTTTAAATAGTATTTTCTTGTCTGGACCATAACATTTTTGTCTTGAGATAGGTCAATGATATTTGGTATGTGGGTGTATGACCATAAGGCGGTATGTCACGTACCATAATGACCTAATTGTTTCTTTCGAGATAGGTAAATGATATTTGGTATGTGGGTGCATGTCCATAAGGTGGTGTGTCGCATACCGTAATGACCTTCATTGGACCTTGACCTTTGACATGAAGGTCAAATAATTGTTTTTTAAATTGTATTTTCTTGTCCTGGCCATAACATTTTTTGTCTTTCGAGATAGGTCAATGATATTTGGTATGTGGGTGCATGACCATAAGACGGTGTGTCGCGTACCGTAATGACCTTTGTGGGACCTTGACCTTTGACCTCAAGGTCAAATAATGTTTTTTTAATAGTATTTTGTTGTCCGGGCCATAACATTTTTGTCTTTCGAGATAGGTCAATGATATTTGGTGTGTATGTGCATGACCATAGGGCGGTGTGTCACATACCATAATGACCTTCCTGTGACCTTGACTTTTGACTTCAAGGTCAAATAATGGTTTTTTAAATAGTATTTTCTTGTCTGGACCATAACATTTTTGTCTTTCGAGATAGGTTGTTGTACAGATGGCCGCATTAAGGGGAGACATACATTTTAGGTATCTAAAACAGTTCTTCCTAGTTATTTATTGTTCATTTTAAAAAAGGGGGGTCAAATTGGTGGAGTTATGGTGCTTAATGCCACTTTTAACAATATTTCAGTTATATCATGGCTATCTTGTTTTATTGGTGGAGTATACCAAGAAAACCATCGACCTGCCGCAAGTCTGACAAACTTGATCAATAATGTTGTATCGAGCAATAAAGGTGTTTTAATTGCTGATATTTACATACGTACAACTGTGTATATAAATTTAAAGAACATCCCCCATTCCCCCGAGGGAACCCCGGGGTATAGAAATAGGATCTAGCTTCTCGGCTGAGGGGTACAACCCCCCCGAAAAGAGTCAACTAGGTGTGTGACAACTCTGATCAAGAATATAAAGGTCATGTGACGTATTACTGTCACTTGGCATCCATTGTCTGTAAACTTTTAGATTTTTATCTTCTCCTCTGAAACTATTTGGCAAATTGAAACCGAACATGGTATGAAAGTTCATTGAATGATTTCCTACAAAACTTGTGTTGTTTCAAAGGTTTCAAAGAGGGTGTTTCCATATTATATATGGATTTTAATTATATATTGTTCATTTAAAAAAAGGGAGGTCAAATGGAGGGAGTTGTGGTGTTTAACGCCATTTTTAACTATATTTCAGTTATATCATGGCTATCTTGTTTTATTGGTGGAGTATACTGAGAAAACCACCGACCTGCCGCAAGTCTGACAAACTTTATCCATAATGTATCGAGCAATAAAGGTGTTTTAATTGCTGGTATTTACATACATACAACTGTGTGTATAAATTTAAAGATAACACCCCCAAGTAAACCACAGAGTATAGAATTAGAAAATAATAAGATCTAGTTTCTCCACTGAACGGTACAACTGCACCCCCCCCCCGCCCCCCAAAAAAAGAGTCATCTAGTTGTGTGACACAAATCAGGTACACAACTCTGATGGATGTAGTATTGCTACAACTTGGCATCCGTTGTCCTCTGTAAACGTTCACATTTAAACCTCTTTGAAACCACTGGGATAAATGGAACCAAACTTTTTTTGGAGTACTAATCATAGAATTAAAAAATACATCATTGGTCTAAGAATAGACAGTGCCATCTCTGAATTAAGGATTTCATGGTATCATACCTAGTTCACTCGGATTAAAACCCAATATATCATTTGATTTTAATCGGACTGTAAAAAAATCCCCCCAAAAAAAAAAAAAATCTATGAGCTGATGAAATTCTTAATTCAAACACAACCACCCTATAACTTATATCAAAAATTCATTTGAGATACAAAGAACAATGAAAATGAAAAAGTACCTCTTGACTGCAGGCTAGATAATCACATTTTGTTAAATTTTGGATAAAATTTATCTTAAATTTATATTTGCTGGAATATGATACATTTCAATATTACAATAGAACAATGTTAATTTTATGTTCAAAACCAAATTTTTTATCTAAAAATTTAAATGTGTTAAAAGTTTTGAAATTGGCATTTTTTGGTCCCTTCCAGTCAAGAGTATCTCGGAAACAGTAAAAGATAGCGAAAATTTGTCTACATTAAAGGTGAAGTAAAAAGATGGCACTTCTATTCTTAGACCATTGATGTATTTTTTAATTCTATGATTAGTTCTCCAAAAAAAGTTTGATTCCATTTAGCCCAGTGGTTTCAGAGAGGTTTAATTGTGAAAGTTTACAGAGGACAACGGATGCCAAGTTGCAGCAATACCTCACATGACCGTTACAACCTTCATCAGAGTTGTGTACCTGATTTGTATCACACAACTGAATTGACTCTTTTCAGGGAATGGGGGGGGATGGAAGAGAGTTACTCTCCCCAAAGGGAGGGTCATCCAGGTGTATGACAACTCTGAATGAAGAATATAAATGTTGTGTGACATATTGCTCTCCCTTGGCATCCGTTGTCTGTACACTTTTAGATTTTAATCTTCTCCTCTGAAACCACTTGGCAAATTGAAACCGAGCATGGTATGAATGTTCATTGAATGGTTTCCTACAAAACTTGTGTTGTTGTTTCAAAAGAGGGTGTTTCCATATTAAATATGGATTTTAATTATGTCTCCCCTTCGAACGAAGGGAGATATATATTGTTTTAGTCTGATTTTCTTCTTCCGCTTCTGCTTCTCGGCAAAGCTTGTCCGGACCATAACTTTTTTGTCTTTCGAGATAGGTCAATGATATTTGGTATGTGGGTGCATGACCATAAGAGGTGTGTCGCGTACCATAATGACGTTTGTTTGGACCTTAACCTTTGACCTCAAGGTCAAATAATTGTTTCTTTCGAGATAGGTCAATGATATTTGGTATGTGGGTGCATGACCATAAGGTGGTGTGTCACATACTATAATAACCTTTATTGGACCTTGACCTTTGACCTTAGGGTCAAATAATTGTTTCTTTTGAGATAGGTCAATGATATTTGGTATGGGTGCATGACCATAAGGCGGTGTATCATAATGACCTTCCTGGGACCTTGACCTTTGACCTCAAGGTCAAATAATGGTTTTTTAAATAGTATTTTCTTGTCTGGACCATAACATTTTTGTATTGAGATAGGTCAATGTTATTTGGTATGTGGGTGTATGTCCATAAGGCGGTGTGTCACGTACCGTAATGACCTAATTGTTTCTTTCGAGATAGGTAAATGATATTTGGTATGTGGATGCATGTCCATAAGGCGGTGTGTCACATACCGTAATGACCTTTGTTGGACCTTGACCTTTGACCTCAAGGTCAAATAATTGTTTCTTTCGAGATAGGTCAATGATATTTGGTATGTGGGCGCATGACCATAAGGCGGTGTGTCGCGTACCATAATGACCTTCCTGTGACCTTGACTTTTGACTTCAAGGTCAAATATTGGTTTTTTTAATAGTATTTTCTTGTCTGGACCATAACATTTTTGTCTTTCGAGATAGGTTGTTGTACAGATGGCCGCATTAAGGGGAGACATACATTTTAGGTATCTAAAACAGTTCTTCCTAGTTATTTATTGTTCATTTTAAAAAAGGGGGGTCAAATTGGTGGAGTTATGGTGCTTAATGCCACTTTTAACAATATTTCAGTTATATCATGGCTATCTTGTTTTATTGGTGGAGTATACCAAGAAAACCATCGACCTGCCGCAAGTCTGACAAACTTGATCAATAATGTTGTATCGAGCAATAAAGGTGTTTTAATTGCTGATATTTACATACGTACAACTGTGTATATAAATTTAAAGAACATCCCCCATTCCCCCGAGGGAACCCCGGGGTATAGAAATAGGATCTAGCTTTTCGGCTGAGGGGTACAACCCCCCCGAAAAGAGAGTCAACTAGGTGTGTGACAACTCTGATCAAGAATATAAAGGTCATGTGACGTATTACTGTCACTTGGCATCCATTGTCTGTAAACTTTTAGATTTTTATCTTCTCCTCTGAAACTATTTGGCAAATTGAAACCGAACATGGTATGAAAGTTCATTGAATGATTTCCTACAAAACTTGTGTTGTTTCAAAGGTTTCAAAGAGGGTGTTTCCATATTATATATGGATTTTAATTATTTATTGTTCATTTAAAAAAAGGGAGGTCAAATGGAGGGAGTTATGGTGTTTAACGCCATTTTTAACTATATTTCAGTTATATCATGGCTATCTTGTTTTATTGGTGGAGTATACTGAGAAAACCACCGACCTGCCGCAAGTCTGACAAACTTTATCCATAATGTATCGAGCAATAAAGGTGTTTTAATTGCTGGTATTTACATACATACAACTGTGTGTATAAATTTAAAGATAACACCCCCAAGTAAACCACAGAGTATAGAATTAGAAAATAATAAGATCTAGTTTCTCCACTGAACGGTACAACTGCACCCCCCCTCCCCCCCCCAAAAAGAGTCATCTAGTTGTGTGACACAAATCAGGTACACAACTCTGATGAATGTAGTAATGGTCATGTGAAGTATTGCTACAACTTGGCATCCGTTGTCCTCTGTAAACGTTCACATTTAAACCTCTTTGAAACCACTGGGCTAAATGGAACCAAACTTTTTTTGGAGTACTAATCATAGAATTAAAAAATACATCATTGGTCTAAGAATAGACAGTGCCATCTCTGAATTAAGGATTTCATGGTATCATACCTAGTTCACTCGGATTAAAACCCAATATATCATTTGATTTTAATCTGACTGTAAAAAAATCTATGAGCTGATGAAATTCTTAATTCAAACACAACCACCCTATAACTTATATCAAAAATTCATTTGAGATACAAAGAACAATGAAAATGAAAAAGTACCTCTTGACTGCAGGCTAGATAATCACATTTTGTTAAATTTTGGATAAAATTTATCTTAAATTTATATTTGCTGGAATATGATACATTTCAATATTACAATAGAACAATGTTAATTTTATGTTCAAAACCAAATTTTTTATCTAAAAATTTAAATGTGTTAAAAGTTTTGAAATTGGCATTTTTTGGTCCCTTCCAGTCAAGAGTATCTCGGAAACAGTAAAAGATAGCGGAAATTTGTCTACATTAAAGGTGAAGTAAAAAGATGGCACTTCTATTCTTAGGCCATTGATGTATTTTTTAATTCTATGATTAGTTCTCCAAAAAAAGTTTGGTTCCATTTAGCCCAGTGGTTTCAGAGAGGTTTAATTGTGAAAGTTTACAGAGGACAACGGATGCCAAGTTGCAGCAATACCTCACATGACCGTTACAACCTTCATCAGAGTTGTGTACCTGATTTGTATCACACAACTGAATTGACTCTTTTCAGGGAATGGGGGGGGGGGGGGGGGGGGGGGGAGGGATGGAAGAGAGTTACTCTCCCCAAAGGGAGGGTCATCCAGGTGTATGACAACTCTGAATGAAGAATATAAATGTTGTGTGACATATTGCTCTCCCTTGGCATCCGTTGTCTGTACACTTTTAGATTTTAATCTTCTCCTCTGAAACCACTTGGCAAATTGAAACCGAGCATGGTATGAATGTTCATTGAATGGTTTCCTACAAAACTTGTGTTGTTGTTTCAAAAGAGGGTGTTTCCATATTATATATGGATTTTAATTATGTCTCCCCTTCGAACGAAGGGAGATATATATTGTTTTAGTCTGATTTTCTTCTTCCGCTTCTGCTTCTCGGCAAAGCTTGTCCGGACCATAACTTTTTTGTCTTTCGAGATAGGTCAATGATATTTGGGATGTGGGTGCATGACCATAAGAGGTGTGTCGCGTACCATAATGACGTTTGTTTGGACCTTAACCTTTGACCTCAAGGTCAAATAATTGTTTCTTTCGAGATAGGTCAATGATATTTGGTATGTGGGTGCATGACCATAAGGCGGTGTGTCACATACTATAATAACCTTTATTGGACCTTGACCTTTGACCTTAGGGTCAAATAATTGTTTCTTTTGAGATAGGTCAATGATATTTGGTATGGGTGCATGACCATAAGGCGGTGTATCATAATGACCTTCCTGGGACCTTGACCTTTGACCTCAAGGTCAAATAATGGTTTTTTAAATAGTATTTTCTTGTCTGGACCATAACATTTTTGTATTGAGATAGGTCAATGTTATTTGGTATGTGGGTGTATGACCATAAGGCGGTGTGTCACGTACCGTAATGACCTAATTGTTTCTTTCGAGATAGGTAAATGATATTTGGTATGTGGATGCATGTCCATAAGGCGGTGTGTCACATACCGTAATGACCTTCGTTGGACCTTGACCTTTGACCTCAATGTCAAATAATTGTTTCTTTCGAGATAGGTCAATGATATTTGGTATGTGGGTGCATAACCATAAGGCGGTGTGTCGCATACTATAATAACCTTTATTGGACCTTGACCTTTGACCTTGGGGTCAAATAATTTTCTTTTGAGATAGGTCAATGATATTTGGTATGGGTGCATGACCATAAGAGGTGTGTCGTGTATCATAATGACCTTCCTGGGACTTTGACCTCAAGGTCAAATAATGTTTTTTTAAATAGTATTTTCTTGTCTGGACCATAGTATTTTTGTCTTGAGATAGGTCAATGATATTTGGTATGTGGGTGTATGACCATAAGGCGGTGTGTCACGTACCATAATGACCTAATTGTTTCTTTCGAGATAGGTAAATGATATTTGGTATGTGGGTGCATGTCCATAAGGTGGTGTGTCGCATACCGTAATGACCTTCATTGGACCTTGACCTTTGACATGAAGGTCAAATAATTGTTTTTTAAATTGTATTTTCTTGTCCTGGCCATAACATTTTTTGTCTTTCGAGATAGGTCAATGATATTTGGTATGTGGGTGCATGACCATAAGACGGTGTGTCGCGTACCGTAATGACCTTTGACCTCAAGGTCAAATAATGTTTTTTTAATAGTATTTTGTTGTCCGGGCCATAACATTTTTGTCTTTCGAGATAGGTCAATGATATTTGGTGTGTATGTGCATGACCATAGGGCGGTGTGTCACATACCATAATGACCTTCATGTGACCTTGACTTTTGACTTCAAGGTCAAATAATGGTTTTTTAAATAGTATTTTCTTGTCTGGACCATAACATTTTTGTCTTTCGAGATAGGTTGTTGTACAGATGGCCGCATTAAGGGGAGACATACATTTTAGGTATCTAAAACAGTTCTTCCTAGTTATTTATTGTTCATTTTAAAAAAGGGGGGTCAAATTGGTGGAGTTATGGTGCTTAATGCCACTTTTAACAATATTTCAGTTATATCATGGCTATCTTGTTTTATTGGTGGAGTATACCAAGAAAACCATCGACCTGCCACAAGTCTGACAAACTTGATCAATAATGTTGTATCGAGCAATAAAGGTGTTTTAATTGCTGATATTTACATACGTACAACTGTGTATATAAATTTAAAGAACATCCCCCATTCCCCCGAGGGAACCCCGGGGTATAGAAATAGGATCTAGCTTCTCGGCTGAGGGGTACAACCCCCCCGAAAAGAGAGTCAACTAGGTGTGTGACAACTCTGATCAAGAATATAAAGGTCATGTGACGTATTACTGTCACTTGGCATCCATTGTCTGTAAACTTTTAGATTTTTATCTTCTCCTCTGAAACTATTTGGCAAATTGAAACCGAACATGGTATGAAAGTTCATTGAATGATTTCCTACAAAACTTGTGTTGTTGTTTCAAAGGTTTCAAAGAGGGTGTTTCCATATTATATATGGATTTTAATTATTTATTGTTCATTTAAAAAAAGGGAGGTCAAATGGAGGGAGTTGTGGTGTTTAACGCCATTTTTAACTATATTTCAGTTATATCATGGCTATCTTGTTTTATTGGTGGAGTATACTGAGAAAACCACCGACCTGCCGCAAGTCTGACAAACTTTATCCATAATGTATCGAGCAATAAAGGTGTTTTAATTGCTGGTATTTACATACATACAACTGTGTGTATAAATTTAAAGATAACACCCCCAAGTAAACCACAGAGTATAGAATTAGAAAATAATAAGATCTAGTTTCTCCACTGAACGGTACAACTGCACCCCCCCCCCCCCCCAAAAAAGAGTCATCTAGTTGTGTGACACAAATCAGGTACACAACTCTGATGAATGTAGTAATGGTCATGTGAAGTATTGCTACAACTTGGCATCCGTTGTCCTCTGTAAACGTTCACATTTAAACCTCTTTGAAACCACTGGGATAAATGGAACCAAACTTTTTTTGGAGTACTAATCATAGAATTAAAAAATACATCATTGGTCTAAGAATAGACAGTGCCATCTCTGAATTAAGGATTTCATGGTATCATACCTAGTTCACTCGGATTAAAACCCAATATATCATTTGATTTTAATCTGACTGTAAAAAAATCAACAAAAAAAAAAAAAAAATCTATGAGCTGATGAAATTCTTAATTCAAACACAACCACCCTATAACTTATATCAAAAATTCATTTGAGATACAAAGAACAATGAAAATGAAAAAGTACCTCTTGACTGCAGGCTAGATAATCACATTTTGTTAAATTTTGGATAAAATTTCTCTTAAATTTATATTTTCTGGAATATGATACATTTCAATATTACAATAGAACAATGTTAATTTTATGTTCAAAACCAAATTTTTTATCTAAAAATTTAAATGTGTTAAAGTTTTGAAATTGGCATTTTTTGGTCCCTTCCAGTCAAGAGTATCTCGGAAACAGTAAAAGATAGCGGAAATTTGTCTACATTAAAGGTGAAGTAAAAAGATGGCACTTCTATTCTTAGGCCATTGATGTATTTTTTAATTCTATGATTAGTTCTCCAAAAAAGTTTGGTTCCATTTAGCCCAGTGGTTTCAGAGAGGTTTAATTGTGAAAGTTTACAGAGGACAACGGATGCCAAGTTGCAGCAATACCTCACATGACCGTTACAACCTTCATCAGAGTTGTGTACCTGATTTGTATCACACAACTGAATTGACTCTTTTCAGGGAATGGGGGGGGATGGAAGAGAGTTACTCTCCCCAAAGGGAGGGTCATCCAGGTGTATGACAACTCTGAATGAAGAATATAAATGTTGTGTGACATATTGCTCTCCCTTGGCATCCGTTGTCTGTACACTTTTAGATTTTAATCTTCTCCTCTGAAACCACTTGGCAAATTGAAACCGAGCATGGTATGAATGTTCATTGAATGGTTTCCTACAAAACTTGTGTTGTTGTTTCAAAAGAGGGTGTTTCCATATTATATATGGATTTTAATTATGTCTCCCCTTCGAACGAAGGGAGATATATATTGTTTTAGTCTGATTTTCTTCTTCCGCTTCTGCTTCTCGGCAAAGCTTGTCCGGACCATAACTTTTTTGTCTTTCGAGATAGGTCAATGATATTTGGTATGTGGGTGCATGACCATAAGAGGTGTGTCGCGTACCATAATGACGTTTGTTTGGACCTTAACCTTTGACCTCAAGGTCAAATAATTGTTTCTTTCGAGATAGGTCAATGATATTTGGTATGTGGGTGCATGACCATAAGGCGGTGTGTCACATACTATAATAACCTTTATTGGACCTTGACCTTTGACCTTAGGGTCAAATAATTGTTTCTTTTGAGATAGGTCAATGATATTTGGTATGGGTGCATGACCATAAGGCGGTGTATCATAATGACCTTCCTGGGACCTTGACCTTTGACCTCAAGGTCAAATAATGGTTTTTTAAATAGTATTTTCTTGTCTGGACCATAACATTTTTGTATTGAGATATGTTATTTGGTATGTGGGTGTATGTCCATAAGGCGGTGTGTCACGTACCGTAATGACCTAATTGTTTCTTTCGAGATAGGTAAATGATATTTGGTATGTGGATGCATGTCCATAAGGCGGTGTGTCACATACCGTAATGACCTTTGTTGGACCTTGACCTTTGACCTCAAGGTCAAATAATTGTTTCTTTCGAGATGGGTCAATGATATTTGGTATGTGGGCGCATGACCATAAGGCGGTGTGTTGCGTACCATAATGACCTTCCTGTGACCTTGACTTTTGACTTCAAGGTCAAATATTGGTTTTTTTAATAGTATTTTCTTGTCTGGACCATAACATTTTTGTCTTTCGAGATAGGTTGTTGTACAGATGGCCGCATTAAGGGGAGACATACATTTTAGGTATCTAAAACAGTTCTTCCTAGTTATTTATTGTTCATTTTAAAAAAGGGGGGTCAAATTGGTGGAGTTATGGTGCTTAATGCCACTTTTAACAATATTTCAGTTATATCATGGCTATCTTGTTTTATTGGTGGAGTATACCAAGAAAACCATCGACCTGCCGCAAGTCTGACAAACTTGATCAATAATGTTGTATCGAGCAATAAAGGTGTTTTAATTGCTGATATTTACATACGTACAACTGTGTATATAAATTTAAAGAACATCCCCCATTCCCCCGAGGGAACCCCGGGGTATAGAAATAGGATCTAGCTTTTCGGCTGAGGGGTACAACCCCCCCGAAAAGAGTCAACTAGGTGTGTGACAACTCTGATCAAGAATATAAAGGTCATGTGACGTATTACTGTCACTTGGCATCCATTGTCTGTAAACTTTTAGATTTTTATCTTCTCCTCTGAAACTATTTGGCAAATTGAAACCGAACATGGTATGAAAGTTCATTGAATGATTTCCTACAAAACTTGTGTTGTTTCAAAGGTTTCAAAGAGGGTGTTTCCATATTATATATGGATTTTAATTATTTATTGTTCATTTAAAAAAAGGGAGGTCAAATGGAGGGAGTTATGGTGTTTAACGCCATTTTTAACTATATTTCAGTTATATCATGGCTATCTTGTTTTATTGGTGGAGTATACTGAGAAAACCACCGACCTGCCGCAAGTCTGACAAACTTTATCCATAATGTATCGAGCAATAAAGGTGTTTTAATTGCTGGTATTTACATACATACAACTGTGTGTATAAATTTAAAGATAACACCCCCAAGTAAACCACAGAGTATAGAATTAGAAAATAATAAGATCTAGTTTCTCCACTGAACGGTACAACTGCACCCCCCCCCCCCCCCCCAAAAAGAGTCATCTAGTTGTGTGACACAAATCAGGTACACAACTCTGATGAATGTAGTAATGGTCATGTGAAGTATTGCTACAACTTGGCATCCGTTGTCCTCTGTAAACGTTCACATTTAAACCTCTTTGAAACCACTGGGCTAAATGGAACCAAACTTTTTTTGGAGTACTAATCATAGAATTAAAAAATACATCATTGGTCTAAGAATAGACAGTGCCATCTCTGAATTAAGGATTTCATGGTATCATACCTAGTTCACTCGGATTAAAACCCAATATATCATTTGATTTTAATCTGACTGTAAAAAAATCAAAAAAAAAAAAAAAAAATCTATGAGCTGATGAAATTCTTAATTCAAACACAACCACCCTATAACTTATATCAAAAATTCATTTGAGATACAAAGAACAATGAAAATGAAAAAGTACCTCTTGACTGCAGGCTAGATAATCACATTTTGTTAAATTTTGGATAAAATTTCTCTTAAATTTATATTTGCTGGAATATGATACATTTCAATATTACAATAGAACAATGTTAATTTTATGTTCAAAACCAAATTTTTTATCTAAAAATTTAAATGTGTTAAAGTTTTGAAATTGGCATTTTTTGGTCCCTTCCAGTCAAGAGTATCTCGGAAACAGTAAAAGATAGCGAAAATTTGTCTACATTAAAGGTGAAGTAAAAAGATGGCACTTCTATTCTTAGGCCATTGATGTATTTTTTAATTCTATGATTAGTTCTCCAAAAAAAGTTTGGTTCCATTTAGCCCAGTGGTTTCAGAGAGGTTTATTTGTGAAAGTTTACAGAGGACAACGGATGCCAAGTTGCAGCAATACCTCACATGACCGTTACAACCTTCATCAGAGTTGTGTACCTGATTTGTATCACACAACTGAATTGACTCTTTTCAGGGAATGGGGGGGGGAGGGATGGAAGAGAGTTACTCTCCCCAAAGGGAGGGTCATCCAGGTGTATGACAACTCTGAATGAAGAATATAAATGTTGTGTGACATATTGCTCTCCCTTGGCATCCGTTGTCTGTACACTTTTAGATTTTAATCTTCTCCTCTGAAACCACTTGGCAAATTGAAACCGAGCATGGTATGAATGTTCATTGAATGGTTTCCTACAAAACTTGTGTTGTTGTTTCAAAAGAGGGTGTTTCCATATTATATATGGATTTTAATTATGTCTCCCCTTCGAACGAAGGGAGATATATATTGTTTTAGTCTGATTTTCTTCTTCCGCTTCTGCTTCTCGGCAAAGCTTGTCCGGACCATAACTTTTTTGTCTTTCGAGATAGGTCAATGATATTTGGTATGTGGGTGCATGACCATAAGAGGTGTGTCGCGTACCATAATGACGTTTGTTTGGACCTTAACCTTTGACCTCAAGGTCAAATAATTGTTTCTTTCGAGATAGGTCAATGATATTTGGTATGTGGGTGCATGACCATAAGGCGGTGTGTCACATACTATAATAACCTTTATTGGACCTTGACCTTTGACCTTAGGGTCAAATAATTGTTTCTTTTGAGATAGGTCAATGATATTTGGTATGGGTGCATGACCATAAGGCGGTGTATCATAATGACCTTCCTGGGACCTTGACCTTTGACCTCAAGGTCAAATAATGGTTTTTTAAATAGTATTTTCTTGTCTGGACCATAACATTTTTGTATTGAGATAGGTCAATGTTATTTGGTATGTGGGTGTATGACCATAAGGCGGTGTGTCACGTACCGTAATGACCTAATTGTTTCTTTCGAGATGGGTAAATGATATTTGGTATGTGGATGCATGTCCATAAGGCGGTGTGTCACATACTGTAATGACCTTTGTTGGACCTTGACCTTTGACCTCAAGGTCAAATAATTGTTTCTTTCGAGATAGGTCAATGATATTTGGTATGTGGGCGCATGACCATAAGGCGGTGTGTCACGTACCATAATGACCTTCCTGTGACCTTGACTTTTGACTTCAAGGTCAAATATTGGTTTTTTAAATAGTATTTTCTTGTCTGGACCATAACATTTTGTCTTTCGAGATAGGTTGTTGTACAGATGGCCGCATTAAGGGGAGACATACATTTTAGGTATCTAAAACAGTTCTTCCTAGTTATTTATTGTTCATTTTAAAAAAGGGGGGTCAAATTGGTGGAGTTATGGTGCTTAATGCCACTTTTAACAATATTTCAGTTATATCATGGCTATCTTGTTTTATTGGTGGAGTATACCAAGAAAACCATCGACCTGCCGCAAGTCTGACAAACTTGATCAATAATGTTGTATCGAGCAATAAAGGTGTTTTAATTGCTGATATTTACATACGTACAACTGTGTATATAAATTTAAAGAACATCCCCCATTCCCCCGAGGGAACCCCGGGGTATAGAAATAGGATCTAGCTTCTCGGCTGAGGGGTACAACCCCCCCGAAAAGAGAGTCAACTAGGTGTGTGACAACTCTGATCAAGAATATAAAGGTCATGTGACGTATTACTGTCACTTGGCATCCATTGTCTGTAAACTTTTAGATTTTTATCTTCTCCTCTGAAACTATTTGGCAAATTGAAACCGAACATGGTATGAAAGTTCATTGAATGATTTCCTACAAAACTTGTGTTGTTTCAAAGGTTTCAAAGAGGGTGTTTCCATATTATATATGGATTTTAATTATTTATTGTTCATTTAAAAAAAGGGAGGTCAAATGGAGGGAGTTATGGTGTTTAACGCCATTTTTAACTATATTTCAGTTATATCATGGCTATCTTGTTTTATTGGTGGAGTATACTGAGAAAACCACCGACCTGCCGCAAGTCTGACAAACTTTATCCATAATGTATCGAGCAATAAAGGTGTTTTAATTGCTGGTATTTACATACATACAACTGTGTGTATAAATTTAAAGATAACACCCCCAAGTAAACCACAGAGTATAGAATTAGAAAATAATAAGATCTAGTTTCTCCACTGAACGGTACAACTGCACCCCCCCCCCCCCCCAAAAAAAAGAGTCATCTAGTTGTGTGACACAAATCAGGTGCACAACTCTGATGAATGTAGTAATGGTCATGTGAAGTATTGCTACAACTTGGCATCCGTTGTCCTCTGTAAACGTTCACATTTAAACCTCTTTGAAACCACTGGGATAAATGGAACCAAACTTTTTTTGGAGTACTAATCATAGAATTAAACATCATTGGTCTAAGAATAGACAGTGCCATCTCTGAATTAAGGATTTCATGGTATCATACCTAGTTCACTCGGATTAAAACCCAATATATCATTTGATTTTAATCTGACTGTAAAAAAATCAAAAAAAAAAAAAAAAATCTATGAGCTGATGAAATTCTTAATTCAAACACAACCACCCTATAACTTATATCAAAAATTCATTTGAGATACAAAGAACAATGAAAATGAAAAAGTACCTCTTGACTGCAGGCTAGATAATCACATTTTGTTAAATTTTGGATAAAATTTATCTTAAATTTATATTTGCTGGAATATAATACATTTCAATATTACAATAGAACAATGTTAATTTTATGTTCAAAACCAAATTTTTTATCTAAAAATTTAAATGTGTTAAAAGTTTTGAAATTGGCATTTTTTGGTCCCTTCCAGTCAAGAGTATCTCGGAAACAGTAAAAGATAGCGAAAATTTGTCTACATTAAAGGTGAAGTAAAAAGATGGCACTTCTATTCTTAGGCCATTGATGTATTTTTTAATTCTATGATTAGTTCTCCAAAAAAAGTTTGATTCCATTTAGCCCAGTGGTTTCAGAGAGGTTTAATTGTGAAAGTTTACAGAGGACAACGGATGCCAAGTTGCAGCAATACCTCACATGACCGTTACAACCTTCATCAGAGTTGTGTACCTGATTTGTATCACACAACTGAATTGACTCTTTTCAGGGAATGGGGGGGGATGGAAGAGAGTTACTCTCCCCAAAGGGAGGGTCATCCAGGTGTATGACAACTCTGAATGAAGAATATAAATGTTGTGTGACATATTGCTCTCCCTTGGCATCCGTTGTCTGTACACTTTTAGATTTTAATCTTCTCCTCTGAAACCACTTGGCAAATTGAAACCGAGCATGGTATGAATGTTCATTGAATGGTTTCCTACAAAACTTGTGTTGTTGTTTCAAAAGAGGGTGTTTCCATATTAAATATGGATTTTAATTATGTCTCCCCTTCGAACGAAGGGAGATATATATTGTTTTAGTCTGATTTTCTTCTTCCGCTTCTGCTTCTCGGCAAAGCTTGTCCGGACCATAACTTTTTTGTCTTTCGAGATAGGTCAATGATATTTGGTATGTGGGTGCATGACCATAAGAGGTGTGTCGCGTACCATAATGACGTTTGTTTGGACCTTAACCTTTGACCTCAAGGTCAAATAATTGTTTCTTTCGAGATAGGTCAATGATATTTGGTATGTGGGTGCATGACCATAAGGTGGTGTGTCACATACTATAATAACCTTTATTGGACCTTGACCTTTGACCTTAGGGTCAAATAATTGTTTCTTTTGAGATAGGTCAATGATATTTGGTATGGGTGCATGACCATAAGGCGGTGTATCATAATGACCTTCCTGGGACCTTGACCTTTGACCTCAAGGTCAAATAATGGTTTTTTAAATAGTATTTTCTTGTCTGGACCATAACATTTTTGTATTGAGATAGGTCAATGTTATTTGGTATGTGGGTGTATGTCCATAAGGCGGTGTGTCACGTACCGTAATGACCTAATTGTTTCTTTCGAGATAGGTAAATGATATTTGGTATGTGGATGCATGTCCATAAGGCGGTGTGTCACATACCGTAATGACCTTTGTTGGACCTTGACCTTTGACCTCAAGGTCAAATAATTGTTTCTTTCGAGATAGGTCAATGATATTTGGTATGTGGGCGCATGACCATAAGGCGGTGTGTCGCGTACCATAATGACCTTCCTGTGACCTTGACTTTTGACTTCAAGGTCAAATATTGGTTTTTTTAATAGTATTTTCTTGTCTGGACCATAACATTTTTGTCTTTCGAGATAGGTTGTTGTACAGATGGCCGCATTAAGGGGAGACATACATTTTAGGTATCTAAAACAGTTCTTCCTAGTTATTTATTGTTCATTTTAAAAAAGGGGGGTCAAATTGGTGGAGTTATGGTGCTTAATGCCACTTTTAACAATATTTCAGTTATATCATGGCTATCTTGTTTTATTGGTGGAGTATACCAAGAAAACCATCGACCTGCCGCAAGTCTGACAAACTTGATCAATAATGTTGTATCGAGCAATAAAGGTGTTTTAATTGCTGATATTTACATACGTACAACTGTGTATATAAATTTAAAGAACATCCCCCATTCCCCCGAGGGAACCCCGGGGTATAGAAATAGGATCTAGCTTTTCGGCTGAGGGGTACAACCCCCCCGAAAAGAGAGTCAACTAGGTGTGTGACAACTCTGATCAAGAATATAAAGGTCATGTGACGTATTACTGTCACTTGGCATCCATTGTCTGTAAACTTTTAGATTTTTATCTTCTCCTCTGAAACTATTTGGCAAATTGAAACCGAACATGGTATGAAAGTTCATTGAATGATTTCCTACAAAACTTGTGTTGTTTCAAAGGTTTCAAAGAGGGTGTTTCCATATTATATATGGATTTTAATTATTTATTGTTCATTTAAAAAAAGGGAGGTCAAATGGAGGGAGTTATGGTGTTTAACGCCATTTTTAACTATATTTCAGTTATATCATGGCTATCTTGTTTTATTGGTGGAGTATACTGAGAAAACCACCGACCTGCCGCAAGTCTGACAAACTTTATCCATAATGTATCGAGCAATAAAGGTGTTTTAATTGCTGGTATTTACATACATACAACTGTGTGTATAAATTTAAAGATAACACCCCCAAGTAAACCACAGAGTATAGAATTAGAAAATAATAAGATCTAGTTTCTCCACTGAACGGTACAACTGCACCCCCCCTCCCCCCCCCAAAAAGAGTCATCTAGTTGTGTGACACAAATCAGGTACACAACTCTGATGAATGTAGTAATGGTCATGTGAAGTATTGCTACAACTTGGCATCCGTTGTCCTCTGTAAACGTTCACATTTAAACCTCTTTGAAACCACTGGGCTAAATGGAACCAAACTTTTTTTGGAGTACTAATCATAGAATTAAAAAATACATCATTGGTCTAAGAATAGACAGTGCCATCTCTGAATTAAGGATTTCATGGTATCATACCTAGTTCACTCGGATTAAAACCCAATATATCATTTGATTTTAATCTGACTGTAAAAAAATCAAAAAAAAAAAAAAAAAATCTATGAGCTGATGAAATTCTTAATTCAAACACAACCACCCTATAACTTATATCAAAAATTCATTTGAGATACAAAGAACAATGAAAATGAAAAAGTACCTCTTGACTGCAGGCTAGATAATCACATTTTGTTAAATTTTGGATAAAATTTCTCTTAAATTTATATTTGCTGGAATATGATACATTTCAATATTACAATAGAACAATGTTAATTTTATGTTCAAAACCAAATTTTTTATCTAAAAATTTAAATGTGTTAAAGTTTTGAAATTGGCATTTTTTGGTCCCTTCCAGTCAAGAGTATCTCGGAAACAGTAAAAGATAGCGAAAATTTGTCTACATTAAAGGTGAAGTAAAAAGATGGCACTTCTATTCTTAGGCCATTGATGTATTTTTTAATTCTATGATTAGTTCTCCAAAAAAAGTTTGGTTCCATTTAGCCCAGTGGTTTCAGAGAGGTTTATTTGTGAAAGTTTACAGAGGACAACGGATGCCAAGTTGCAGCAATACCTCACATGACCGTTACAACCTTCATCAGAGTTGTGTACCTGATTTGTATCACACAACTGAATTGACTCTTTTCAGGGAATGGGGGGGGGAGGGATGGAAGAGAGTTACTCTCCCCAAAGGGAGGGTCATCCAGGTGTATGACAACTCTGAATGAAGAATATAAATGTTGTGTGACATATTGCTCTCCCTTGGCATCCGTTGTCTGTACACTTTTAGATTTTAATCTTCTCCTCTGAAACCACTTGGCAAATTGAAACCGAGCATGGTATGAATGTTCATTGAATGGTTTCCTACAAAACTTGTGTTGTTGTTTCAAAAGAGGGTGTTTCCATATTATATATGGATTTTAATTATGTCTCCCCTTCGAACGAAGGGAGATATATATTGTTTTAGTCTGATTTTCTTCTTCCGCTTCTGCTTCTCGGCAAAGCTTGTCCGGACCATAACTTTTTTGTCTTTCGAGATAGGTCAATGATATTTGGTATGTGGGTGCATGACCATAAGAGGTGTGTCGCGTACCATAATGACGTTTGTTTGGACCTTAACCTTTGACCTCAAGGTCAAATAATTGTTTCTTTCGAGATAGGTCAATGATATTTGGTATGTGGGTGCATGACCATAAGGCGGTGTGTCACATACTATAATAACCTTTATTGGACCTTGACCTTTGACCTTAGGGTCAAATAATTGTTTCTTTTGAGATAGGTCAATGATATTTGGTATGGGTGCATGACCATAAGGCGGTGTATCATAATGACCTTCCTGGGACCTTGACCTTTGACCTCAAGGTCAAATAATGGTTTTTTAAATAGTATTTTCTTGTCTGGACCATAACATTTTTGTATTGAGATAGGTCAATGTTATTTGGTATGTGGGTGTATGACCATAAGGCGGTGTGTCACGTACCGTAATGACCTAATTGTTTCTTTCGAGATAGGTAAATGATATTTGGTATGTGGATGCATGTCCATAAGGCGGTGTGTCACATACTGTAATGACCTTTGTTGGACCTTGACCTTTGACCTCAAGGTCAAATAATTGTTTCTTTCGAGATAGGTCAATGATATTTGGTATGTGGGCGCATGACCATAAGGCGGTGTGTCACGTACCATAATGACCTTCCTGTGACCTTGACTTTTGACTTCAAGGTCAAATATTGGTTTTTTAAATAGTATTTTCTTGTCTGGACCATAACATTTTGTCTTTCGAGATAGGTTGTTGTACAGATGGCCGCATTAAGGGGAGACATACATTTTAGGTATCTAAAACAGTTCTTCCTAGTTATTTATTGTTCATTTTAAAAAAGGGGGGTCAAATTGGTGGAGTTATGGTGCTTAATGCCACTTTTAACAATATTTCAGTTATATCATGGCTATCTTGTTTTATTGGTGGAGTATACCAAGAAAACCATCGACCTGCCGCAAGTCTGACAAACTTGATCAATAATGTTGTATCGAGCAATAAAGGTGTTTTAATTGCTGATATTTACATACGTACAACTGTGTATATAAATTTAAAGAACATCCCCCATTCCCCCGAGGGAACCCCGGGGTATAGAAATAGGATCTAGCTTCTCGGCTGAGGGGTACAACCCCCCCGAAAAGAGAGTCAACTAGGTGTGTGACAACTCTGATCAAGAATATAAAGGTCATGTGACGTATTACTGTCACTTGGCATCCATTGTCTGTAAACTTTTAGATTTTTATCTTCTCCTCTGAAACTATTTGGCAAATTGAAACCGAACATGGTATGAAAGTTCATTGAATGATTTCCTACAAAACTTGTGTTGTTTCAAAGGTTTCAAAGAGGGTGTTTCCATATTATATATGGATTTTAATTATTTATTGTTCATTTAAAAAAAGGGAGGTCAAATGGAGGGAGTTATGGTGTTTAACGCCATTTTTAACTATATTTCAGTTATATCATGGCTATCTTGTTTTATTGGTGGAGTATACTGAGAAAACCACCGACCTGCCGCAAGTCTGACAAACTTTATCCATAATGTATCGAGCAATAAAGGTGTTTTAATTGCTGGTATTTACATACATACAACTGTGTGTATAAATTTAAAGATAACACCCCCAAGTAAACCACAGAGTATAGAATTAGAAAATAATAAGATCTAGTTTCTCCACTGAACGGTACAACTGCACCCCCCCCCCCCCCCCCCCCAAAAAAAAGAGTCATCTAGTTGTGTGACACAAATCAGGTGCACAACTCTGATGAATGTAGTAATGGTCATGTGAAGTATTGCTACAACTTGGCATCCGTTGTCCTCTGTAAACGTTCACATTTAAACCTCTTTGAAACCACTGGGATAAATGGAACCAAACTTTTTTTGGAGTACTAATCATAGAATTAAACATCATTGGTCTAAGAATAGACAGTGCCATCTCTGAATTAAGGATTTCATGGTATCATACCTAGTTCACTCGGATTAAAACCCAATATATCATTTGATTTTAATCTGACTGTAAAAAAATCAAAAAAAAAAAAAAAAATCTATGAGCTGATGAAATTCTTAATTCAAACACAACCACCCTATAACTTATATCAAAAATTCATTTGAGATACAAAGAACAATGAAAATGAAAAAGTACCTCTTGACTGCAGGCTAGATAATCACATTTTGTTAAATTTTGGATAAAATTTATCTTAAATTTATATTTGCTGGAATATAATACATTTCAATATTACAATAGAACAATGTTAATTTTATGTTCAAAACCAAATTTTTTATCTAAAAATTTAAATGTGTTAAAAGTTTTGAAATTGGCATTTTTTGGTCCCTTCCAGTCAAGAGTATCTCGGAAACAGTAAAAGATAGCGAAAATTTGTCTACATTAAAGGTGAAGTAAAAAGATGGCACTTCTATTCTTAGGCCATTGATGTATTTTTTAATTCTATGATTAGTTCTCCAAAAAAAGTTTGATTCCATTTAGCCCAGTGGTTTCAGAGAGGTTTAATTGTGAAAGTTTACAGAGGACAACGGATGCCAAGTTGCAGCAATACCTCACATGACCGTTACAACCTTCATCAGAGTTGTGTACCTGATTTGTATCACACAACTGAATTGACTCTTTTCAGGGAATGGGGGGGGATGGAAGAGAGTTACTCTCCCCAAAGGGAGGGTCATCCAGGTGTATGACAACTCTGAATGAAGAATATAAATGTTGTGTGACATATTGCTCTCCCTTGGCATCCGTTGTCTGTACACTTTTAGATTTTAATCTTCTCCTCTGAAACCACTTGGCAAATTGAAACCGAGCATGGTATGAATGTTCATTGAATGGTTTCCTACAAAACTTGTGTTGTTGTTTCAAAAGAGGGTGTTTCCATATTAAATATGGATTTTAATTATGTCTCCCCTTCGAACGAAGGGAGATATATATTGTTTTAGTCTGATTTTCTTCTTCCGCTTCTGCTTCTCGGCAAAGCTTGTCCGGACCATAACTTTTTTGTCTTTCGAGATAGGTCAATGATATTTGGTATGTGGGTGCATGACCATAAGAGGTGTGTCGCGTACCATAATGACGTTTGTTTGGACCTTAACCTTTGACCTCAAGGTCAAATAATTGTTTCTTTCGAGATAGGTCAATGATATTTGGTATGTGGGTGCATGACCATAAGGTGGTGTGTCACATACTATAATAACCTTTATTGGACCTTGACCTTTGACCTTAGGGTCAAATAATTGTTTCTTTTGAGATAGGTCAATGATATTTGGTATGGGTGCATGACCATAAGGCGGTGTATCATAATGACCTTCCTGGGACCTTGACCTTTGACCTCAAGGTCAAATAATGGTTTTTTAAATAGTATTTTCTTGTCTGGACCATAACATTTTTGTCTTTCGAGATAGGTTGTTGTACAGATGGCCGCATTAAGGGGAGACATACATTTTAGGTATCTAAAACAGTTCTTCCTAGTTATTTATTGTTCATTTTAAAAAAGGGGGGTCAAATTGGTGGAGTTATGGTGCTTAATGCCACTTTTAACAATATTTCAGTTATATCATGGCTATCTTGTTTTATTGGTGGAGTATACCAAGAAAACCATCGACCTGCCGCAAGTCTGACAAACTTGATCAATAATGTTGTATCGAGCAATAAAGGTGTTTTAATTGCTGATATTTACATACGTACAACTGTGTATATAAATTTAAAGAACATCCCCCATTCCCCCGGGGTATAGAAATAGGATCTAGCTTCTCGGCTGAGGGGTACAACCCCCCCGAAAAGAGAGTCAACTAGGTGTGTGACAACTCTGATCAAGAATATAAAGGTCATGTGACGTATTACTGTCACTTGGCATCCATTGTCTGTAAACTTTTAGATTTTTATCTTCTCCTCTGAAACTATTTGGCAAATTGAAACCGAACATGGTATGAAAGTTCATTGAATGATTTCCTACAAAACTTGTGTTGTTTCAAAGGTTTCAAAGAGGGTGTTTCCATATTATATATGGATTTTAATTATTTATTGTTCATTTAAAAAAAGGGAGGTCAAATGGAGGGAGTTATGGTGTTTAACGCCATTTTTAACTATATTTCAGTTATATCATGGCTATCTTGTTTTATTGGTGGAGTATACTGAGAAAACCACCGACCTGCCGCAAGTCTGACAAACTTTATCCATAATGTATCGAGCAATAAAGGTGTTTTAATTGCTGGTATTTACATACATACAACTGTGTGTATAAATTTAAAGATAACACCCCCAAGTAAACCACAGAGTATAGAATTAGAAAATAATAAGATCTAGTTTCTCCACTGAACGGTACAACTGCACCCCCCCCCCCCCCCCAAAAAAAGAGTCATCTAGTTGTGTGACACAAATCAGGTACACAACTCTGATGAATGTAGTAATGGTCATGTGAAGTATTGCTACAACTTGGCATCCGTTGTCCTCTGTAAACGTTCACATTTAAACCTCTTTGAAACCACTGGGATAAATGGAACCAAACTTTTTTTGGAGTACTAATCATAGAATTAAAAAATACATCATTGGTCTAAGAATAGACAGTGCCATCTCTGAATTAAGGATTTCATGGTATCATACCTAGTTCACTCGGATTAAAACCCAATATATCATTTGATTTTAATCTGACTGTAAAAAAATCCCCCCAAAAAAAAAAAAAATCTATGAGCTGATGAAATTCTTAATTCAAACACAACCACCCTATAACTTATATCAAAAATTCATTTGAGATACAAAGAACAATGAAAATGAAAAAGTACCTCTTGACTGCAGGCTAGATAATCACATTTTGTTAAATTTTGGATAAAATTTATCTTAAATTTATATTTGCTGGAATATGATACATTTCAATATTACAATAGAACAATGTTAATTTTATGTTCAAAACCAAATTTTTTTATCTAAAAATTAAAATGTGAAATTGGCATTTGTTGGTCCCTTCCAGTCAAGAGTATCTCGGAAACAGTAAAAGATAGCGGAAATTTGTCTACATTAAAGGTGAAGTAAAAAGATGGCACTTCTATTCTTAGGCCATTGATGTATTTTTTAATTCTATGATTAGTTCTCCAAAAAAAGTTTGGTTCCATTTAGCCCAGTGGTTTCAGAGAGGTTTAATTGTGAAAGTTTACAGAGGACAACGGATGCCAAGTTGCAGCAATACCTCACACGACCGTTACAACCTTCATCAGAGTTGTGTACCTGATTTGTATCACACAACTGAATTGACTCTTTTCAGGGAATGGGGGGGGGGGGGGGGGGGGGAGGGGGGGGTGGTGGAAGAGAGTTACTCTCCCCAAAGGGAGGGTCATCCAGGTGTATGACAACTCTGAATGAAGAATATAAATGTTGTGTGACATAATGCTCTCCCTTGGCATCCGTTGTCTGTACACTTTTAGATTTTAATCTTCTCCTCTGAAACCACTTGGCAAATTGAAACCGAGCATGGTTTGAATGTTCATTGAATGGTTTCCTACAAAACTTGTGTTGTTCTTTCAAAAGAGGGTGTTTCCATATTATATATGGATTTTAATTATGTCTCCCCTTCGAACGAAGGGAGATATATATTTCTTCTTCCGCTTCTGTTTCTCGGCAAAGCTTGTCCGGACCATAACTTGTTTGTCTTTCGAGATAGGTCAATGATATTTGATATGTGGGTGCATGAGCATAAGGCGGTTTGTCGTGTACCGTAATGACCTTCGTGGTACCATGACCTTTGACCTGAAGGTCAAATAATTGTTTTTTAAATAGTATTTTCTTGTCCGGGGCATACCATTTTTTGTCTTTCGAGATAGGTCAAAGATATTTGGTATGTGGGTGCATGACCATAAGGCGGTTTGTCACATACCATAATGACCTTTATTGGACCTTGACCTTTGACCTCAAGGTCAAATAATTGTTTCTTTCGAGATGGGTCAATGATATTTGGTATGTGGGTGCATGTGTGTCTTGTACCATAATGACCTAATTGGGACCTTGACATTTGACCTGAAGGTCAAATAATTGTTTTTTAAATAGTATTTTCTTGTCTGGATCATAACATTTTTAGCTCACCTGACCCAAAGGGTCATGTGAGCTATTCTCATCACTTGGCGTCCGTCGTCGTCGTCCGTCGTCCGTCCGTCGTCCGTCGTACGTCGTAAACTTTTTCAAAAATCTTCTCCTCTGAAAGTACTAGACCAATGGAAACCAAACTTGGTCTGAATCATTACTAGGGTATCTAGTTTCAAAATTGTGTCCGGTGATGCCGTGCACCAACCAACATGGCCGCTGTTACTAAAAATAGAACATATGGTAAAATTGCAGGTTTTTGGTAATATCTCAAAAACCGTTAGTAATATCAAAAATCTGACATGGGGTAAAAATGATCAGCACATCAAGATCTACCTACCCTGCAATTTTGAAGTAAATCTGATTACCCATCTTGGAGTTATTGCCCTTTTTTCATCAAATTTGTAAAATTTTAATGCTTTTCGTCTTATATTTCAAAAACTATAAGAGATAAAGGTTAACTTTAAATTGCAAAAATGTGCGGCATATTAAGATCTACCTACCCTGCAATTTTGAAGTAAATCCCATTACTCATTTTGGAGTTATTTCCCTTTTTTCATCAAATTTTCAAAATTTTAATACTTTTCGTCCTTTATTTCAAAAACTATAACAAACAGATGGTAAGTTGAAACTGCAAACATGCTCAGCATGTCAAGATCTACCTACCCTGCAATTTTGAAGTAAATTTGATTACCCATCTTGGAGTTATTGCCCCTTTTTCATCAATTTTTTTTTTTCCTTTTAATACTTTTCGTCTTATATTTCAAAAACTATTTAGAGATAGATGTTAAGTTTATTGCAAAAATGTGCAGCATATCAAGATCTACCTACCCTGCAATTTTGAAGTAAATCCCATTACCCATTTTGACCGATTATGCAAATTAGAAAAAAGGGGGGATGAAATTAAAAAAAAATCTTCTCCTCTGAAACTACTGAACCAATCTCAACCAAACTTTGCTGAAATGATCCTTAGGTGGTCCCCTTTCAAAATTGTGTCCATTAGCCCCGTCCTGTATCCAAGATGGCCGCCATTACTAAAAATAGAAATTTCTTCAAATGGTCAAAACTGCTCTATTTTAAGCCAGAAAGTGCCCAAATTTGAACTGTATAAGCATAATGATGAACTTTTTAACATATATTACGGGATTTTTTTATGAACTTTGAACTTTTACCGATTTTGACCGATTATGAAATTTAAAAAAAGGGGGGATGAAATTAAAAAAAAAATCTTCTCCTCTGAAACTACTGAGCCAATCTCAACCAAACTTTGCTGAGATGATCCTTAGGTGGTCCCCTTTCAAAATTGTGTCCGTCAGCGCCGTCCTGTATCCAAGATGGCCACCATTACTAAAAATAGAAATTTCTTCAAATGGCCAAAACTGTTCTATTTTAAGCCAGAAAGTGCCCAAATTTGAACTGTATAAGCATAATGATGAGCTTTTTAACATATATTACGGATTTTTTATGAACTTTGAACTTTTACCGATTTTGACCGATTATGAAATTTAAAAAAAGGGGGGATGAAATTAAAAAAAAATCTTCTCCTCTGAAACTACTGAGCCAATTTCAACCAAACTTTGCTGAGATGATCCTTAGGTGGTCCCCTTTTAAAATTGTGTCCGTCAGCGCCGTCCTATATCCAAGATGGCCACCATTATTAAAAATAGAAATTTCTTCAAATGGCCAAAACTGCTCTATTTTAAGCCAGAAAGTGCTCAAATTTGAACTGTATAAGCATAATGATGATCTTTTTAACATATATTACGGATTTTTTATGAACTTTGAACTTTTACCGATTTTGACCGATTATGCAAATTAGAAAAAGGGGGGATGGAATTAAAAAAAAATCTTCTCCTCTGAAACTACTGAGTCAATCTCAACCAAACTTTGCTGAAATGATCCTTAGGTGGTCCCCTTTCAAAATTGTGTCCGTCAGCGCCGTCCTGTATCCAAGATGGCCACCATTACTAAAAATAGAAATTTCTTCAAATGGCCAAAACTGCTCTATTTTAAGCCAGAAAGTGCCCAAATTTGAACTGTATAAGCATAATGATGAGCTTTTTAACATATATTACGGGATTTTTTATGAACTTTGAACTTTTACCGAGTTTGACCGATTATGCAAATTAGAAAAAAGGGGGGATGAAATTAAAAAAATCTTCTTCTCTGAAACTACAGAGCCAATCTCAACCAAACTTTGCTGAAATGATTCTTGGGTGGTCCTCTTCCAAAATTGTGTCCAGCATTTCAGAACACCGACCAAGATGGCCGCCACAGCCGAACTTAATTTAACATAGGACCCTATGGGAAATTCCCATAAAAATCTTTTTGTCTGAAACCATTTGCTCAATAAGAACAAAATTTTGATGAAATAGTCATTGAATGGTTCTCTTCCAAAAATGTGTCTGGCGGTTCGACCCTTCGATCAATTTTTATTTACCTGCAATTTTGAAGTAAATCCGATTACCCATCTTGGAGTTCTTGCCCTTTTTTCATCAAATTTATAAAAATGACGAAGGCTACAATTGTTAATTTTTTTTACCGAAGTTATCAAGTTTTATTGACTGATGTTATTATTATACCCAGGTGAGCTATACAGGCTCCTGGGAGCCTCTAGTTGTCTTTGGAGATAAGTCAATGATATTTGGTATGTGGGTGCATGACCATAAGACGGTGTGTCGCGTACCGTAATGACCTTCGTGGGACCTTGACCTTTGAACTCAAGGAAATAATGAAACCACTTTGCAAATTGAAATCGAACATGGTATGAATGTTCATTGATTGGTTTCCTACAAAACTTGTGTTGTTATAAAGAGTGTGTTTCCATATTATATATGGATTTTAATTATTTATTGTTCATTTAAAAAAGGGGGGCAGGCCTCTACATTAACATATTTTTTCCAACTTGTCCCTTCGGACAACTAATTAAAAAAAGTACTTGTCCGACTCAATCTTTTAGTTGTCCGAAAAAATTAATAAAAATTACAAAAACTAGAGAATAATTATCCAGGGCTCCCACTACTTTCAAATTAGAGGGAGAAGTGACTTTTCTTTCAGAGAGCTCACAGGGAGAAGTGGGAGACAACAGAGAGAAGTGGGGAGACTTCTGGGAGAAGTTAATTGCGATTAATCGAAACATTGTTTCGCGACCCCTCTGACAATACCCTGCCCAAATTTAGTAAATAGTTAAAGCTGCCTGAACTGATTTGTTCTGGGGTTATTTTTATTCATAACTACCTGAAGGACATATATTCAATGTCACATTTTTATTTCTGTCTACCTTGATTGGAGTCTTGCATACCAGTGATATTTATATGCCCCCCTCCCTTTTCCTTTTGAAATATTACTGTGTTGTGATCCAATACCACACAAATTGTAATAACTCATATTTGTGTTATATAAAAAAAAAATTCTGGTAGAAAAAAAATATACCTAGATACTATATATACCAGTATCTAGGTATATTTGTTTTACCAGAAACAAGTGCCTGTGATATTAATAAAGCAAAGTATTTTATTTAAATTCAGAGAAATAAAAATTTTAGTGGATCTTTTCAACCAGATCAGGAAAAAGCTTGTAATATTTATCCATTTCAAAGGTTTCAATATTTCCCAAAAGCCTAAATCAAGTCCTCTATGGTATTTTGCACAAAAGACGAGTTTAATTTTGGTGCCAAATTGATATCCGATAATTTTTACGTGTCCGTTCCGGAGTAATTCTTGTTCTTATATTTCAAATATTGATATTTCTGTTCATTAAAGCGTTTCTGAGATTGCGACTTTAATTTAGTCAATGTCCTTGAACTTCATCAAAGCATGGAGGAACGATAAATGATATCAATAAAAGAGTTTTTATCTGGCGTTTCACTTCAGTTTTAATCAAAATAAATTATGGACAAATTGGAGATGAAACAGGACTCTTTAATACAAACCCAGTGTTTTATACCAGTGGAAATAGATACGTCCGTCGTACTGCACGTTTGGGAATCTCTGATTTTTTCACTTGTCCCATCGGACAGCCGTAATACAAGATCTATTTGTCCGATGTCAGTTTACACTGCTATCGGACAAACGTTAAACCGAACATGGTATGAATGTTCATCGAATGGTTTCCTACAAATCTTGCATTGTTGATTAAAGGTACACAAGAGCTTCAAAAGTTTCAAAGATTATCCATATTATATATGGGTTTTAATTATTTATTGTTCATTTGCTTTTTTTTAAAAGGAGTCGGTCAAAACAGGGGGGAATTACCACTTTTAACAATATTTCAGTTATACTATGACGATCTGTTTTATTGGAGGAGTAAGCCGAGAAAACCACTGACCTGCCGCAAGTCTCAGACAAACTTTATCCCATAATGTTGGATCGTGCAATAAAGGTGTTTTAATGGCTGATATTAACATAAATTTCAATAACATAACCCCGATAGTAACCCGGGGTATAGAAATAGGATCTAGTTTCTCCCCTGTGGGGTACAACTCCTCCAAAAGGGGAGTGGGCCTTTTGTCACACGTATCCTATGTTGTAGGGTGTTTTAATTAAGGATTTCATGGTATCATACCAAGTTCACTTGAATTAAAATCCGATATATCATTTGATTTTAGTCTGACTGTAAAAAATATAAAAAAAAATTAAAAAAAATCTATGAGCTGATGAAATTCTTAATTCAAACACCCTACAACATCAGTAGAAATATAAAGTACCTCTTGACTGCAGGCTAGATACTGTTTCTTGCTGATTTTAGGATAAGAATTATGTTTATTATTGAAGACCCTATTGTGACTGTCAAATGTAGAACAGCAATAAAAGAGCTCTTCCTTTACTTTAATTTGTGTCTGAAGTGTAAAGTGGGCTAGCTTCATGTCCATTTACATTCATATCCTTTCTTACTAATATGTATCCTAGAAGGGAGACATGAAATATTCACAAATTGAGAAGCCATGACAAAGATATATTTAAAGAAGTACAATATTTGTAGTAGTATCATGATATCTGTGAAACAAATTGTGCACAATAAATACTGGGCTGTGATAAAAAAGAATTGGATGTTACTGGATTTTGTTGGCAATACACTAATTCTAGATCTTAGTATATCACCCGAAAAAAATAGGACCCAAGCAAACAACCTATGGAGCCTAGATTGACTCATTTTATGAGAATATCTGGTTAGAGATTGGATGAGATACATGAAGGATACGAGATGTTCAGGGTTGTGAAATAATGTGGTGTTTTTGGATTTGTGCAGAGATCACAAAGGAGACAGTCAGAGAGAACAAGAATGGTTGTGAGGCGATACCTTAATGGACCCTTCAATACAGCCTATGGGGAAGGTGTTTGTCTGTGATGTTCAGGAAGAACTTTCCCCCTAACCAACAATCGCAACAAATCAAACCTCGCATTTCATTTTTCTATTTTGGAAACTCGTACATTTCAGCAATTTCCCAGCTATATCATACCACTTTCAACAATATTTCAGTGATATTGTGGCAGTCAGATTTATTGGGGTAGGAAACTACCGACTTGTCGCAAGTCACTGACAAACTTTATCACATAATGTTGTACACCTCATCCTGATCAAGATTCAAACTCGCATCAGTTGCGATAGGCACTGATTGCATAGGTAGTAAATCAAACTACCATACGATCACGGCCAAGACGGCCCCACAAGTTTTGTAGAATTAGTGATTATTTTACAGCTATATCATGGCAAGGTTTAGAGAGTGCATGATTTTGATACCCCCACTCGCACAGTGGTGGGTATACTGGAATACCCTTGTCTGTCCGTCCGTCCGTCTGTTCGTCCATCCCTAAACCTTGTGTACGTAACTAGTCATTTGTCGTTTGTTGGATTTTATTCTTATTTGGTATCTTGGTTGGCCATGATCTGAGGATACGCATATTATACCGATTTCACGGATGGTTGATTTTTGCGAGAGTTATAGCCCTTTTCATGTTTGTTTGACCATACGTCCGTTCGCACATCTTGTGTACGCAACTAGTCATTTGTCTCATTTTATTCATATTTGGTATCTTGATTGGCAATGATCTCAGCATGCGCATATTATGCAGATTTCACAGATGGTTGATTTTTGCGAGAGTTATAGCCCTTTTCATGTTTGTTTGACCATACGTCCGTCCGCACATCTTGTGTACGCAACTAGTCATTTGTCTTTTGTTGGATTTTATTCATATTTGGTATCTTGGCTGGCCATGATCTGAGCAGGCGCATATTATACCGATTTCACAGATGGTTGATTATTGTGAGAGTTATAGCCCTTTTCATGTTTGTTTGACCATACGTCCGTCCGCACATCTTGTGTACGCAACTAGTCATTTGTCTTTTGTCGCATTTTATTCATATTTGGTATCCTGGTTGGCCATGATCTGAGCATGCTCATATATTACCGATTTTACGGATGGTTGATTTTTGCGAGAGTTATAGCCCTTTTCATGTTTGATTGACCATACGTCGTCTGCACATCTTGTGTATGCAACTATTCTTTTGTCGCATTTTATTCATATTTGGTATCTTGGTTGGCCATGATCTGAGCATGCGCATATTATACCAATTTCACGGATGGTTGATTTTTGCGAGAGTTAAAGCCCTTTTCATGTTTGTTTGACCATACGTCCGTCCGCACATCTTGTGTACACAACTAGTCATTTGTCTTTTGTCGCATTTTATTCATATTTGAGTATCTTGGTTGGCCATGATCTGAGCATGCGCATATTATACCGATTTCAAGGATGGTTGATTTTTGCGTCAACTGCCCTAGGAGGATTCCAACACTCTTTACACTCCTTTATGCCTCTACACCACGTTAAGTTCCACTATAATCTAATACTTTACTACACATCAACTTTATGTAGAGCGAGTGGGGGTATCACAGCACGACGACGCATAGTTTCATTTTTCCAGCTCTATCATGGCACAAATTTTGAATAGTAAGTGATTATTTGCCAGCAATTCTCCAGTTTTTGTTGAGTGGGTGATAATTATCAATGCCAAATGAGCAATATTTCAGCTATATCATGACGAAAGTTTTCTAGAGCGAGTGATTATTTTCCAGCGATATCATGGCAAGAACAAGTTGTATTTGATGAGATGATTTCCACTTTGTACTAGACCATTTGAACACACTTAGTTGACATTTTATAGTGCTAGACATGTCCATCAATCTTTTCTCTTTATCCTGTGGTTCTGCATGCTTATGGAAGAAGCATCAAATACAATTTTTTATTTTTATAGTCTTTATTTTGACACAACCAGGGATTGAATGTACCATCTACTGCACCTAAGACAACCAATATATCCATTACACCACCTGTGCGGTTCAGTTTCTGTGGAAACATGTTTTGGTTGTTGTTCTTCATCTTTCAGTCTCCACACAAATATATTATTTGGTTTTTCATCTGCAATGTGATTTATTATAGTTTAATGATTATGACTGAAGTAGAGATTTTTCATTGTTCAGCAAGGTGGGTGGCCTTTGGTTAATAGATAAATTAATTAGTTCAATGATCTCGGCTATTCTTACCTAATCACCTTATCCTGCAATCACTTTAATAACAATAGAGAGAGGAATAATGGGTTGTTTTTGTCCAAAGCACTTTTGGCTTCTTTTTAGGGAGGGGGGTGGGTGGTGTTAAAACATTTTGAAAAATGAACTTATTTTTAAGTAAATAGTTTAACTTCCCAATATTCTTCTTTAATGCACAAGAGTAGCTGAAATGATTGACCGAGAAATTTGGATGACTATTCAAAATTAATGAACCAATGAAATTTCTCGTTTTCCTTAATGTCATACTCAATGACTATCAAATTTGATTTTTTGTTTAATTTACCATTTTGACTTTTTTTTTTTTGGCAGATGTATTCAAAATTTTCCATTTCCCCTTTTTTATTACAATAATGGTGTGTTTGCCTTGAGTGAAGTAGATTGTGGGTTCAAACAAAGATTGCCTCAAACCAAAGACCACAAACAAGTGGTATTTGTTACTTCTCCGCTAAGTAAATAGCATTTTAGGAGAAAGAGTAAAGACTGGTTCGTTCGGAATCAGGATGATGTGTCAGAGTGAAGCAACATACAGTCTACCCACGGACTGTATTTTGTTTTAGCACTATACAAATTCAACTAAGCATGTTGGTCTAGTACAAAGCAGACATCATTGTATTCTCATTGAATGTAGCTTGCTCATTTGGCATTAAGCAATCACTCGCTCACTCACTCTAACAATAGTTTCTGTAATAGAATATTAAAATGTGAAATCTTCTTTTGTTGTGGTATTGTATTTTGGTGAGGGGAGGGTTACTTCCTAGGTATCGGGGACATACACTTTCCTTGTACTATGTATTGGAGAGCCATGTTGAGTATTTGTCCTGACTATTCTTGTTGTTCTCTCTGACTGTTTTCTTTGTGATCTCTTCATAAATCCAAAGACACCACATATCACAACCCTGAACATCTCGCACCCTTCATGTATCTCATCCAATCTCTGTAACCAGACATTCTCATAAAATGAGCCAATCTAGGCATGTTGGTTGTTTGCTTGGGTCCTTTTTTTGGGTGATATACTAAAATCTAGAATTAGTGTATTGTCAATAAACATCCAATTCGTTTTGATCATGGCTCAGTCCATCTTATGCAGTATATATTGTGCACAATTTGTTTCGCAGATATCATGATACTACTACAAATATTGTACTTTTTTTAAATATATCTTTGTCATGGCTTCTCAATTTGTGAATATTTCATGTCTCCCTTCTAGGATACATATTAGTAAGAAAGGATATGAATGTAAATGGACATGAAGCTAGCCCACTTTACACTTCAGACACAAATTAAAGTAAAGGAGGAGCTCTGTTATTGCTGTTCTGCATTTGACAGTTACAATAGGGTCTTCAACAAAGAGCATGACTCATACCCCTAATATATGTGTGACGCGGCCCCTAACAGTTGAGTGGTGCTCATAGCGTTTTCGCTATACATTGTGGCTGTCATCGCAACATGATACTGTCATTATGGAGACGATTTAGACAATCTGGCAACACTAGAGACCGCAGACGTTCAGGTCGTCCACGTGTAACGTCACGTCGTCTAGATAACCACATAAGGCTGGTGCATCTGCGAAATCGATTCCAGACGTCAAGTCTCACTGCAAAAAGCATCCCCGGATTACGACCGATCAGCTCTAGAACAGTCCGCAATAGACTTTGTGAACATAACATCAGGCCAAGATGTCCGCAATCCGTCCAATTATGCTGCCTAGACACCATGCAGCTAGGCTGACGTGGTGTAGCAGGGTTTCCGTTTGGCATCGGTCATTGGCCGATAATTTGCATATATGACGGGAAATAATTTGACATTGCTGTCAAAATGACCGTTTGTTTCAAAATAAGTGGCCAAAAAGACTGACACATGCTGCGTATGCATCGTACACGTGATCGAGTATTCTCCAATTTATCCATAATTTATTTTGATTAAAACTAAAGTGAAACGCCAGATCAAAACTCTTTTATTGTATCGTTTATCGTTTTTCCATGCTTTGATGAAGTTCAAGGACATTGACAAAATTAAAGTCGCAATCTCAGAAGCGCCTTAATGAACGAAAATATCAATATTTGAAATATGAGAACAAGAATCACTCCGGATCGGACACGTAGAAATTATCGGATATCAATTTGGCGCTAAATTTAAACTTGTCTTTTGTGTAAAATACGATAGAGGACTTGATTTAGGTTTTTGGGAAATAGTGAAACCTTTGAAATGGACCAATATTACAAGCTTTTTCCTGATTAAGACAAATGGTTGAAAAGATCCGCTAAAATTGTTATTTCTCTGTGAATTTAAATGTAAAAAAAAAATCTACAAAATGTTTATTTAAACGTAGACTTTTTTGTAACCTATTTAGGGTAGCTTTCTCTTAAAGTCTTTGACTCATTCCTCATTGGGGAATTTGATTTTAATTTCTATATATTTTCACTTAAGCTTAACTTTTTTTTTGGAAAGAGATGGTGACCTCTGAAAACCTGTCTGGTTGTCAATTCCAAATATCATAATAAGTATGCAAGTTTGAAACAAATGAATATTAAATTAAGCTCCAGCTGCATTAAATGAATCAAACCACACCTTAATATATCATTAAATGACCTATAAGTTTTAGGCAAATTAGGACAATTGACCTATTGAATAAGTGCCTTTCAGGACAAAAGGCCTGAGGAATTTATATGAGTTCGGTCATTTGACCTTAGTATAATACAACCCAGCTGAAACCCTGGTGTAGACGTTATTTAAGATTCAGAATATAGGATTGGGCCAACATCCTGTTTACAGATGAATCCCGATTTCACCTAGACAGCAGTGATGGCCGTTCTCATGTTTACCGCTGTGTAGGAGAACGATATGCAGACACTTGCGTCATTCAACGTCAATCATTTGGAGGCAGTGTTATGGTGTGGGGATGCATAACAGCACATGGCAGAACACCATCGGTTGTTGTCGCTGGAAAACTGACGGGTATACACTATCGGGATGAAATTGTTCAGCCTTTTGTCATTCCGTTCATCCAAGCTCAGGCCAACAACGTCACATTTCAGCAGAGCAACGCTCTACCACATGTTGCGTGAGTAGTGCATGACTATCTGACATAGCAAAATGTTGATTTGTTACCATGGCCAGCAGTTTCATCCGATCTTTCACCCATTGAGCATGTTTGGGATGAAATGGAACGACGGTTACGCCATCTGCCAAATCAGCCAGTGACGTTAGCGGAAATGGGTCTGGCATTGATCCGCATTTGGAACAATATCCCACAAGCATTTTTCAACAACTTGGTTAGATCAATTTGTCGCCGTTGCCAAGCATCCGTTGATGCAAATGGTGGACACACACGCTACTGACTTTGTTAATGTCTAAAGAATCTTGTGTTGTTTAAGACGTTTACCAAATGAATTCAATTGACGTTAAATGTTATTGGTCTGAATTTTTTGATGAAAAATGCATTATTCGACATTATACTGTACACAATTAATAAATTTTATTTTGATATTGATCTTTTATTGATTTTTTAGTAATGCACAGTTTCTTTTTTCCCTAGTATATATGATATATATGGTTTTATTTGTTTAATGTTTCTTTTATTTGTGCATATAATCAGATTGTTTTATAGACAGGTATGTTTTATTTCTAAATGGCTTGTTGGTGTCGAAGTTAATAATCAAATTTGTTCACGTCATGATATAGCTGAAGATACCAATGCCAATGGTGCAATCAGAATCCGTATATCGAAGAACGGACAACACAATGACCAAAAGAAAATGTAGAAAAGGACAAACAATGATCTATACAAAATATATATAGGGCTCAATTGTGTCTACCTAAAATGGTCGCCTGGGCTACCAAATTTCGGGGTTTTTTTGGCGACCAAAATTTAAATCTGGTTAATTCAGGTTGGCGACCGGAAATTCTGGATAATTTTCCGTCATTGATTCGATTTTAGAGATCGTCATTTTTGCGCTTGAAAGTAAAGTGAAATCGAAGTAATTTAAAGCATAAATTCGATATTGATCTGTATTAATGTGCTGTGTGCATATGTAAACATGTGAAAATGTTCCAGCAGTTGAAATTTCAAGCTGTGTAAAGAGAAAGGGCGATAATAATGACACTGTGACAGGAGCAAGTAAGCAATCAAAATCGTTGCCCATTAATGATGTTGAAATAGTACATTCCAGTCCGGCGAGTAAGGCTTAGTACATTCCAGTCTGGCGAGTAAGGCTTGTAACTGTAAGAGTGAAACCAAAAGCAGACGTCACAGCGGAAAAAAATGTCAAAAGATTGTTGCAGGATTCATGGCTTTCCAATTTTGCCTGGCTCGTGTATGAGAATGGCCTAATGACTTGTAAATTTTGTAAGATAATTATTCCAAGTATGGCCTGAAATTCCGATTTCTTTAATTAAAGCTTTGTAAGACTTTAAAGAAACCCTTAAAATCCACAGTAAGAACCAAAAGCATAAAGGGCCTGACGTGTACGAATATGACCCGGGCAAAAGATCTCGAAATATTTGTTTTTACTTTTTTACCATGTATTTTGGCTACCAATTTTTCTTTTCTTTGGCCACTAAAATTTGAGTTTGGCCACCAGATTTTTGGAGTTAGTGGCCAGCTGTCCACCAAAATTAAAATCTCACTTTGAGGCCTGATACACATAAAAATTAAGATCGAGTAACACGAACCCCACTTAAAACTTGGGGTGAACTTGGTTTTCTGGAAGGGTATGCAGTTCCTCCTCCACTAGTGGTGTCTGTCGTTTTAATCTAGTTACAAAAATGGTGATAAGTCATGAAAGAAGGGCCGGGAAGTGTTTACGACAAGTGGAACATATCTATGGTAATTTGTGACACAGATAGTCCATACCAGTCAACCAAGTCTAATGTTGGCGATAAACACCAATCAATCAATCAAATATAGACTTCCCTGCTGAATTGGTCGAACTTCTGAAACATACAGATGTAGAGGGCAAGAAATTTATTTGGAATCTACAGGTTAATGACAACACAGTCACAAACCCCACTAAATCAAGAGGGGTCAACTCAGAATCCCAACAAAGGTAAGTAGTTCCTGCTGCACATTTAGCAAGTTGCTTTACTTATGTTACAAATCTACTGAGAAGTCAAAAACAAGAAAAGAATGATGGAATTGTTACACATAGGTAGAAATGCAGACCTAAACAGGTAACTGGACACAACCTCAATGAGAGTATGTCCATATAAATGGTTGGTAAAGTAACCTGTGCTGTTGACAAATATTTATATACAGTAAAAGTGAGTCAAACCTACAACGGTAACTTAATCCTACACAACCTTATACCTCAATCATGAGGGTTAGTAAATGGTAGGTATAGTAACTTGACAAAATTGCCTCTCCTTTTTACACAGAAGTAGGACAGCCAGATATGAACATAGTATGAAATTGTTCCCCTACCATCAGAGAAGAGGTAAGAGTAAGCATTTCTACAGCACAGGTTACAAAATAGTACCTTATTCAGTGAAAAGTTGTCTGTAATAGACTTGTGGATAATGTTCTCGTACAGAACTGGTCCATTTTTAGTAGTATTTTTCTCAGCAACTATTGATGGCAGAAATCTGATATTTGGTCACGAGCTTTATATAGGTACCCCATATCGTGGAAGCGTTTTTTGACCCGTCAGATTCCCATTTTCTGTTTGCCGAAGAGAGGGGGTATCATAAGTGAGCATTATCTCACAGTTCATCTTGTTTTTTTCTAAATTACACTGTATTAAATGATGCATAGTTTCACAGTTACTTTTGGAGCAAAACATTTGACAGGCATGATGGTCACAAGTGTTCCTCCCTATGAAACTTTGTCTTATTAAAAACAATATTCTTCATCAGTCATTAGGTCAGGTTGGTCATGTGACATACAGTTTCAAAATTATGCTGTTCATATCAAAGGGGATTTTTGATGATAAGCTCCGCCCACAAATTTTGTCGGTAGTGTCTACCACAAATTCTTCTTTAAGATTTAGAACCGTGGACTATTATTTAAAGGAATTGCAAACTTTCTAAAACAGAACAGGGTACACAATTGTACCTCTTTCAGATCTATAGCAGTGGATTATTATACCCCCCTCAAACAAAGTTTGGGGGGTATATAGGAATCGCCCTGTCCGTCCGTCTGTCCATGTACCTTGTAAGCGCAACTCCTCCTAAACCGCTTATTGGATTTTTATGAAACTTTACACAGTTGTAGTACACAACCTGCAGATGTGCATGAAGGAATACCGTTGCTGTCTAAATTTTAGAAGGGGAGATAATTCAACTTATACTTTCATGAAAAGGGGGGTCGTGTAAGCGCAACTCCTCCTAAACCACTTATTGGATATTTATGAAACTTTACACATTTGTAGTACACTACCTGCAGATGTGCATGAAGGAATATGGTTGCTGTCCAAAATTTAGAAGGAGAGTTAATTCAACTTATACTTTCACGAAAAGGGGGGTCGTGTACCTTGTAAGCACAACTCCTGCTAAACCGCTCATTGGATTTTTATGAAACTTTACACATTTGTAGTACACTACCTGCAGATGTGCATGAAGGACTATGGTTGCTGTCCAAAATTTAAAAGGGGAGATAATTCAACTTATACTTTCACGAAAAGGGGGGGGGGGCATGTACATTGTAAGCGCAACTCCTGCTTAACTGCTTATTGAATTTTTATGAAACTTTACACAGTTGTAGTACACAACCTGCAGATGTGCATGAAGGAATACCGTTGCTGTCTAAAATTTAGAAGGAGAGTTAATTCAACTTATACTTTCACGAAAAGGGGGGTCGTGTACCTTGTAAGCGCAACTCCTCCTAAACGGCTTATTGGATTTTTATGAAAATTTAAACATTTGTAGTACACTACCTGCAGATGTGCATGAAGGAATATGGTTGCTGTCCAAAATTTAAAAGGGGAGATAATTCAACTTATACTTTCACGAAAAGGGGGGTGCATGTACATTGTAAGCGCAACTCCTACTAAACTGCTTATTGAATTTTTATGAAACTTTACACAGTTGTAGTACACAACCTGCAGATGTGCATGAAGGAACACCATTGCTGTCTAAAATTTAGAAAGGGAGATAATTCAACTTATACTTTCACGAAAAGGGGGGTCGTGTAACTTGTAAGCACAACTCCTCCTAAACCACTTGTTGAATTTTTATGAAACTTTACACATTTGTAGTTCACTACCTGCAGATGTGCATGAAGGAATATGGTTGCTGTCCAAAATTTAAAAGGAGAGATAATTCAACTTAACTTTCATGAAAAGGGGGGTCGTGTAAGCGCAGCTCCTCCTAAACCGCTTATTGGATTTTTATGAAACTTTACACATTTGTAGTACACTACCTGCAGATGTGCATGAAGGAATACCGTTGCTGTCCAAAATTTAGAAGGAGAGATAATTCAACTTATACTTTCACGAAAAGGGGGGTCGTGTACCTTGTAAGCACAACTCCTGCTAAACCACTCATTGGATTTTTATGAAACTTTACACATTTGTAGTACACTACCTGCAGATGTGCATGAAGGACTATGGTTGCTGTCCAAAATTTAAAAGGGGAGATAATTCAACTTATACTTTCACGAAAAGGGGGGGGGGGCCATGTACATTGTAAGCGCAACTCCTGCTTAACTGCTTATTGAATTTTTATGAAACTTTACACAGTTGTAGTACACAACCTGCAGATGTGCATGAAGGAATACCGTTGCTGTCTAAAATTTAGAAGGGGAGGTAATTCAACTTATACTTTCACGAAAAGGGGGGTCGTGTACCTTGTAAGCGCAACTCCTCCTAAACGGCTTATTGGATTTTTATGAAAATTTACACATTTGTAGTACACTACCTGCAGATGTGCATGAAGGAATATGGTTGCTGTCCAAAATTTAAAAGGGGAGATAATTCAACTTGTACTTTCACGAAAAGGGGGGTGCATGTACATTGTAAGCGCAACTCCTACTAAACTGCTTATTGAATTTTTATGAAACTTTACACAGTTGTAGTACACAACCTGCAGATGTGCATGAAGGAATACCGTTGCTGTCTAAAATTTAGAAGGGGAGGTAATTCAACTTATACTTTCACGAAAAGGGGGGTCGTGTACTTGTGGTGACCCCTAGATGTATGTTCTTGGTTAGTTTATTTTGGAGATGGGATGTTGTCTCCTTAACATAACTCCATATCCGTTCATTTTTCATAGGCAACTTGCTGATATACCTGTATTCCAAAGTTTGAACATCATAGTATTGCAAGCAGGGGGTATCACAGTTCTAGTTAGCTCACCTGGCCATAGGACATGTGAGCTTTTGTCATGGATAAGTGTCCATCGTCCGTCCGTTAGCTTTTCACATTTAACTATACTTCTCTGAAACTGCTGAACAGATTTCAACCAAACTTGCCATACATGTTCATTGGATGGTCCTCTACCAGATTTGTGTTTTTGGCTGCCAGGGCCAATAGCGTGTTCTGATTGGTTGAAACTTTGAAAATCTTCTTGTCAGAAACCACTAAACCAATTGAATTGTGACTTTGCAGGAATATGAATCGTTTGCCGACCGGAGATTCAAGATGGCCACCATGACTCGACTTGACCCTATGGAAAAAATGTTTAAAAGTCATCTCCGCTGAAACCAATAAGTCAATTTAAAACAAACATGGCATGAATGGTCCTTAGGTGGTCAACTGCCAAAATTATATCCAGTGACCCAGACCTCCATCCAAGATGGCCACCATCAGCAGACATAGTTTTATCATAGGGCCGTATGGGGAAAAAATGTTTTAAAATCTTCTCCTCTGAAACCAATAAGCCAATATAGCAAACATGGCATGGATGGTCCTTAGGTGGTCAACTGCCAAAATTGTGTTCAGTGACCCCGATCTCGGTCCAAAATGGCCACCGTCAGCGGGCATAGTTTTAACATAGGACCTATGGGAAAATTGTTTAAAGGTCTTCTCCTCGGAAACCAGTCAGCCAATTTAAAGCAAACATGGCATGGATGGTCCTAGGGTAGCATACTTTCAAAATTGTGTCCGGTGACCACGACCTCCATCCAGGATGGCTGCCATGAGGAGACATAGTTTTAACATAGAACCCTATGGGATTTGAATGGTAAAACTTAGATGTATTCGGCATGCAGACATTCTTAAGAGGGCTTATTTATGTCAGGTGAGTGATACAGGCTCACCTGAGCCTCTAGTTATTTAAAGGAATTACAAACTTTTTCAAACACAACAGGGTACAAAATTGTACCTCTGCCTGTGTCTGGAAGTTTACAATTCTCGAACAATATTTCCCCGTTGTGGGAAATATTGAGAGAATTGTAAACTTCCAGACACTGATCTGAGTAGAAACTACCTCAGCTATTACAATGGCATATTTTGTATTGTAATTGTAAGCTACCTATGACTAAAAGATAACAATAGGTACAAAATTGTACCTCAGTAATTACTCTGAAATTTCAGTAACAGAACTGAATTTTTCTCTCGGAACTATTTTCAAAATTATACCTCAATCATGAGTGAACCATTCTTTACATGAATTATAAACTTCCACATACTGTATTGGGGTACAAATTTGTACCTCAACCATAACAGTGAAATATTAATTTCAGGAATTAACTTCCTCACATAAAAAAGGGATACAAAATTGTACCTCAATCAAGTAGTCTGCAATTGATAATTCCATGTTGTATATGTAAGTAAATGGTAAGCTTTCTCACTTTGCGTTTATAAAATCGTAGTTATCTAAAAAAAAAAAAAAATGAAAATACCAAAGGGGTAATCTATGCCGGAGGAAGGAGCACCTTAATTATTTGATATTTAATCTAAATAATTAACGTGTTATCTTATCAGATGTTTAGTTACATATGTATGTTACATTGGATTCTGTAATTAAAAAAAAAAACTGTAAACACAATTCAAAGTAACTTGTATTATGTTGGGGAAGAGTTTGATTTTTCTATTTATTTTCTAAATTATCAGTCTATATGCATGAGGAAGGAGCACCTTAATTATTTGATATTTAATCTAAATAATTAACGTGTTATCATATCAGATGTTTAGTTATGTTACATTGGATTTTGTAATTAAAAAAAAAAACTGTAAACACAATTCAAAATAACATGTATTATGTTGGGGAAGGGTTTGATTTTTCTATTTATTTTCTAAATTATCAGTCTATTAAAAACTTATTTTATATCACATGTTTTTCAGAATGTTATTTTGTTATGATATGTTATGATACTTGTGAATTCAAATTTTTTTTTAAATATATTTATGATTTTTGGAAAACCATATTTGTAACAAATGACAGACTTGGACAGGTTCAGTCAGATAAATTAACAATTTAAAATCTAGTTCTATGGATATGACACTTATTTGAAGAGATATAATACAGATACATTTGATATTAATGGTGGAACATGTCTCAAAAACAGATCATGATCATTGATTAGATAGATATATACATTTTTGACAGGACTTAAATTCAGCAAGAAAATTAATTGCTTTAAATTTGAGAGCAATGAATGTTTGGAGAGATATATACATTTGTGACAGGATATATATTCTTCAAGGATATGGACTGGGCAAGATGCTAATTTAAATTTATCAAGGATATGAACCATTGAAGATGACTTTGAGAACAACAGGTGTAACTAGATCACTGATTGGAGTGACATTTGTACATTAGTAGGGTATGAACAGTATATGTCTAACAACAGCAGATACTATTCACTGGTTGGAGGGAATTGTGTAAATTATGAACATCTTTGACAGCAGATGTAAATCACTGATTGCAGTTGTGTACATTATGAGATATTTCTGATGGCAGCCCTTGTGTATATAGAAGGTAAATAACTTTATATCTCAAATATCTGTATACTTAACCTTTTATTGAATCGGTTGCACAGCAATCAATTTGTGATTAGAATGTAAAAATGTAGAAAATTTAATTGTAATTTATATTTCATAACTTTATATTTCAATAAAAAAAATGAAGGAAAAAAACACCCACAATACCGCTGAAACTTTCGGAGAGAGCAAACTATTTTGTGCATATCTTTTGAAAGTGGGTAAATCATCAATTTCACCAGTAAAAGAGAAGTGACACACAAAAAAATAGCTCTCATTTAGCATTATAGATTTGCATTAAACAGCAATTTGACACTTTCTAGACCAAAGCAAAATGAATCTACACTTACAAATTGATGAAACTAGCACCCATCAACATTCTGGGAATACCTACATTACATATTCTTGTACAGTGACCATTTTTAGTATAATATTTATGTTAAATATTTACACAATATAACTTTTTAGTATTACTAAGAAGTGTTTATTTTTTAACTACCGGTATTATAAATTGAAATTTATTTTTCAGTTATTCAAGGTTTTCAGTTATTCAAGCTTTGCTACAGTCATATATTGATATGGACATATTGTTCAAGATTGAGGTAAATAGATAAATGAAATTGTTAATATATTGAGATTGATAATGTTGTTCTAGTCTTTAGAGTTTGGGTTACATATTTCTCATAGTTCAAAAATTCAAAGTAAAAACAATGACCCAAAATGGTATAATGTTGAGTTGAATGACGGTAACAAACAGCTTGGGAGTAGCAAAGAAGTGAAATACCTTAAATATCTTGTCAAACCTTGAAAGACAAACACAATCCACGAAAATAAAAATATGTCAGTATTTTAAATACAAAGAATGAGAGCTAAATGAGCAATATTTCAGCTATATCATGGCGATAACAAGCTGCATTTGATTAAATGATAACGATGTCGGCTTTATGCTAGGCCAACTCGCTTAGATGGATTTTTATATTGCTAGCTCTATATTCTGTCGGTAGACATGTCTCGTCACTCAGACATATGATCTTGATTCAGAGCCTCTTTCTCCCTTGTGCTACATGTTTAGTGGAGAAGCAACAAATACCGATTTATGGGTGCTAACCCACGATCGAGGCAAGCACACTAACAATTACATCACCAATGTGCTTTATTATAAATACATAATAGCATCCTATGACAAATATGCAAAATAAGAAATGGAAACAGCAATATCTTCACCTCTGTCAAGCTTTGAAAGCAAATCGGAAATAAAAAGACTTTATGGTGACATCTTGTATACTATATAAACACTACAGGATACAAATAAATGAAGCAAATATTTATAAATTAAAGGTTTACAGAGCCAAACTAATATATTTTATTTCTTTTCAGTTGTATGAAGTTCTTATATTATGTGATAACAGACATGAGATGACAGACATATACTGCCTCCAACATCAAGCTGTTTAGAGAAACTTTATGACAGGTAGATAAATATTTTTCATTGTTGCGTATTATACATTTAATGAAGAGAATTATTGTATACTGGTCGTCACAAGTTCCACCTATATCAACAAAACAAAAGCATATATACCTCTCACCACTACCACATATTCCATGGAAATCCAAGTCCTGCCTTAGGACAGGCACAATTGTAGCAGAGTTACACACGTTATTATTTAAATGATAAAATGGATGAAATGTAGGGACCAACAGAAGAAAAAAATGGAAATGAACAGTATCCAACACTGATTAAGCCATGGCATTGTATATTTAAGAAATAATTCATGGGGGCTTGAATATATACTGATTTTACCACAGGTTGGCCCTTTATGCCAAATATTTTACCCTGAGCGATAACGAAGGGTAAAATATCGGCATAAAGGGCCAACCCGTGGTAAAATCAATATATATTCAAGCCCCCATGAATTATTTCTATTCTAATAGGACAAATACGGTATTTATTTTTATATAATTGCCAAAACAAATTATGACATTGCCGATCAGTTGATATACCAATATACGCATATTTTACCACAGATTTGGACCCAAAGCGTTTGAAGGACGTCATATTAGAATATCTATTATATGAACTGACATACTGATATTGTGTATTGAAGGTCATTATTTCCACCAATATCAACAAAGGAAACAACTACCTCTCGCCTAAAATCAATGAACAACACAAAAAAGAAAGTAGAAAGGACAAGCCTTGGGACAGGCACAAATATGTGGAGGTGTTAAACTGGTTAATAGGATCTCCATCCCCCCTTTGATAATTGGATTTTTGATAATTTAATGTACATAAAATGATGTTGTATAAATAATTATAAATATGCTTTTGTTTGTATTATAGAGATAACAGATATCCTTAAAGTTTTGAAGATTGCCAATTTCATTTACTGCCTAATGTCTGGAAGATTGCCAATATCATTTACTGCCTAAAGTCTGGAAGATTGTCAATATCATTTACTGCCTAAAGTCTGGAAGATTGTTAATATCATTTACTGCCTAAAGTCTGAAAGATTGCCAATATCATTTGCTGCCTAAAGTCTGGAAGATTGTTAATATCATTTACTGCCTAAAGTCTGAAAGATTGCCAATATCATTTACTGCCTAAAGTCTGGAAGATTGTTAATATCATTTACTGCCTAAAGTCTGGAAGATTGCCAATATCATTTACTGTCTAAAGTGTGGAAGATAACTTTTTGTTGCCTGGAAAAATGCCAGATAGAATAGAAGAATTCTCTGTAATCAGAAGGAATTTCAATGCAACAAAATCTAAGTTGATTAATGATATTTGTATTTAGACTTATTTTGACTTATGATTGATTGAATGTTGTTTAAATCCATTGATGCAGACAGATAGATATAAGTTTATTTTGTAAAGGGACCAATTTATAACATTTCTTTAATTGGTCGATATCTTTATTTGTTACAAATATGTATTTTTTTTTTATTGTATGTCAGAATATGTATTAGAGTTATTCCCCTTTATCCTGAGGTATTATTTTTTTTAAAAGGCATGAAGCTTCCAGGATGCATTACATATAAAAATCATGAAATTATTATTTTTTTTAAATAATTTTTGGAGGGGTTAGGGTTTATGGTGTTTAATGCCACTTTCAACAATATTTCAGTTATATCATGTCATTCAGTTTTATTGGTGGAGGAAACTGGAGGATCTGGAGAAAACCACTGACCTCTCGCAAGTCACTGACAAAATTTATCACATCATATTGTATCGAGTTCACATCGCCATGAGTGAATTCAAACTCACAACTATAGTGGTGATAGACACTGATTGCGTATGTAGTTGTAAATCCAACTACCATACAATTGCGACCTCGACAGTCCCATATTGTACTTCTGTAATTGCATCGGACATCATAGTGTGATATGTGGGAACACTTCTAATTTCATTCCTCTTAATCATGCTTTTGATTTTTCTGTAGAATTGTATTTTTGTGTTGGGAAGGGCAGTTTCTTTATATCAACACTAATCCAGTTTTATGTTTAGTCCTTTTGTAAATAAATGTTTATAGCTTATATAATCAACGTTCAGTTGTAGAAGTAAAAAAGTTAAACGTGACCATTCAATGAAGTTATTCATGATTGACTGGTGTAGTACAATTAAAAATAGATGGTTTCTTTTCAGAAATTTTTTTGAGCTATATATATCTAATAACATCCAATAATGGGTCATGTTAGGTGTCACATTTTAAGCCAACCAATCAGCAATCAGTGTACCAAATCTTTATGTATTAAAACCAACAATACTCTCAGTCACTGAGAAGGGTTGTCTTGTTTGTTGATAGATTTAATTGTTGTATATGATTGAAAGGTGAAAGACAGATTACCTGACATGACCTTACACAGAATGTTGTTAGATGTTGGTGTATCACCATGGTTACCTGACATGACCTCACACAGAATGTTGTTAGATGTTGGTGTATCTCAAAAGAAATAAATAAAGATGCAACGAACATATAATTTTAATTGGGCATTGTTTAGGTATAACTAATTGAAATTAGAAGCTGATCTTTTATAGTTAAGTAGTGCAATATGAAAGGGTGATGCCTGACAATTTTGTTGTTGTTGAAAAGATCAGTGGCTGAGCAGCAGCCTTTTATTAACGTTTTTGTATATTACTTCCCATTACTGTTGGTTAAAATCGAGAGCATATAATTTGTAGTGAAATAGGTCATGAATAAAGTGCTGATGCATGAGCAATTCAAGATGGTTGAACGGCAACCATATTGATGTTTTGGTATGATCCACCTGTACCTTGAAGATGGTTTGAGATCATGAGCTTATAATTTGTAGTGAAGTAGTGTTTAATGAAGGGCTGATGCATACAATATATTTTCTTGAAAAGTCAATATGGCTGCATGGTGGCCATTTTGATGACATTTTATTAAGATTTTCTGTATTTGGCCATCTGTAAATGGATGGTTTGGTTTTATGGTGTTGAATGTCCCTTTCAACAATATTTCAGTTATATCATGGCGGTCAGTTCTGTTGGTGGAGAAAACCACCGACCTGTCGCAAGTCACTGACAAACTTTATCGAGTACACCTCGTCATGAACGGGGTTAGAACTCGCAACGTTAGTGGTGATGGCCACAGATTACACATATAGTAGTAAATCCAACTACCATATGACCACGACGACCCTTGCCCTGTAAATGGGATGTGGTTTGAGATCATAAGGTGATATTTTAGTAGGAAGTGCATTTTTTTCTTTGAAAAAAAAACAAGATGGCAGATTTGTGGCCATTTTGATAACAATTTTTTTATGTTAGTATCGCTTTCTAATACTTGTATGTTGTTACAAGTAAAACCTGTTATCTAGATTTTTGTAATTGATTGTTACACAAAGAATTTTTTCACATGCACAATATTTTTGTCTTGATCAATGTGTTAATTTTTATACAGTTGAACCTTGTTATTATTGAACTCGTCATTTCCTCTGATAGCTTGAAGTTAACATTATTTTCTGATAGTAATAGCTAGCAAATTTTTAAGGAATTCCCATTTAATTCCTTCTACATTTCAAATATTTTTTATGTAATTTTTTATGTCAAAAAGGGAAATAACTCTTTCAAAAATGCTCTATTGATATGCAAATCTCCATATAGGAAAACACAAGAAATGTAGGAGGAATTAAATGGGAATTCCTTAAAGCTTTGCTAGCTAGCTTATGACCACGACCATATTAGAGGTCGATAGAACCAGATTGGAGGGACTTATTGTTCTCTTTGAGTATGTTGTAACAAAGATGTAAATTGCCTTTGTATGGGAAATGCCTACATTTTTTCAACTTCCAGTAGATGGCAACAATAATATGTATATAATGTATGGATTATTGAAAATAAAATATAATTGGTGATGTCATTTTTTTATTTTAATTATTTGATTATATGACAAATAACCACAACAGCACAAAAAAGAAGATAGCCAGATCCTTTAATTTCATGTTTCACTATATAGATGATGTCCTTTCACTAAATAATTCTAGGTTTGGTGATTTGTTGATCACACTTATCCCATTGAGGTTGAAATAAAGGATACCACAGATACAGATAGGTCTGCTTCATAACTTGACCTATGACTCGAAATTGAGTGAGGGGCAGTTAAAGAAACTACGACAAAAGACATGATTTCAATTTTCCCAGTGTAAACTTTCCATTTATATGTAGCAACATTCCAGCAGTGCCTGGATATATATCTCTCAGTTGATTCGATATTCCAGAGTTTGTGGTTCCTATCGGGGGTATAAAACGGTAATGGTTGACAATATTAGTACACAACAACAATAAACCACACCAAAAGTGCAAAGAAAAACACAAGAAAAGCTGATAGAAATTGTATATCCTGGGTGGTAATAGGCACACAAATTATCTGCACTGAAAGGTCACACAAGATCTGATAATTGCTTCGATCAAGAGAATGATTCAACTTGCTGTGATGCAAACACCTCTCGCCAGAGGATATGTTCTAATGGAATGACCTCTTTTAAAACAACCACCTCTTTTTAGAGGACATGTTCAAACACAATGACCTCTTTGGAGGACATGTAACAAAGGAACAGTTGAAACCTGTTTTGATGCAACCACCTCTATTCAGAGGACACCCTGAACTGACAATTACTAATCTCTCATGAACAGGTATGTGGAACTATTTGGACTTGGACAAACTAAAGCATAGAAAGTTAAGCCTGGTGTGTTTGGGGTTCACATCTATGAACGTCCCCCCTATGCTTAAATGTCCATGTCCGAGTGCATTTAAGCATAACCAAATGTCAGGAGTTGCATTTGGCGGCCATGTCCCTTGGGTACTATGCTCTGTGTACCTTGACTAGGGGGCAGTGGGGAAGGAACAGGTGTCTGCAGCTACACTGGGGTCCTATATATGGGGTGTCGTGATCCCCTTAGTTGAACTACCATGCAGGTGTAGTTTTACAAGGGAGATCAACCTAAATGCCAGGAGCTGCATTTGGGTTACTGGGGGAGGGGCAGGGTGGAGAAGATTAAAAGAGTTGCATGGAGATGTCGGTGGTAAGTGAGAATTCTTTTTTGAGATACTTTTATATTAGCTAGTCTATTCTGTTTAGCTGAAGCTACAAATAAAAGTACAAATAATTTGTTGAATGGGAGATCCTCTGTAAAAATTCCTCATTTTGTATAGAATAAACATAAACAAATTCATTCATATCAATATCTGATGTGAGTTCCCCCACCCTCCCCCTGAGATATTTTTTTAACAAAGAAAGACAACTCTAATTTTCATAAGAATTATTTGAATAAAGAAATAACTTGAGTAAGAAAAGATATGGATGTAACTGATCATAAGAGACTATCAAACACTACATTCAGCATTTCTCAGTCACAGTATCTACATCTATATATCTACATATTTACTGAAGAAACAATTCAGTCTGTTTCTGACTTTAATCACAGAAAATAAAACCAGAAATCACTTATATTTATCATTCAATCATGTATACAACATGAAGTTGTTTACATAGAAGAGGAACAAACTAGAATAAGCATGAAAACCAGCCTGGACAAAAGAAATTATTTTCTCTGAAAGCACAAGAACAAATAATAATTGTGTGATCCACTCCAAAATCTCTTATTTAATCTGACTGTGGCCAAAAGCATGTCCTCTGTAAGATATTCTAGAAAGGTGTCGTGCACACTAAATTAGATGTCTACTTTTTTATTTGAGATTCTTGTTACTGATTGGCTGAAATTATAGAAATAAATCTCCCCTCAATCTACTTTCAGAATTACAGGTACAAATTATTTGTTTAATACCTAGTACAAATGATGTATGTGAAATCTTCTACAAACATTCCTCATTTTATATTTACCTCTTAAAAATGTGGATGCTAATGGCAAATTCTTTTGTTTTGAATGGCTAAGCATTTTTTTAAGTAATTTTTCATTTATTAATGTAACTTTAAAGTTCTGTTCTGATACAAGTCCCAATGAATTATAATTTGATATAAATGATGTTTGTGTAAACACTGAAGAATTTAAGAAAATTAACAAAAATGTTAATTAAGAAGTAATTATTACCAGTTTGCTTTTTATAAAAAAAAAGGGTTTGTAGATACCAAAGGGGTAATGAAAATTATGTTAAAAAGAAATTTGTTAGATCGTATGGTAGTGGGTCCTCCACCAGTAAAACTGACTGCCACGATAAAACTGAAACACCATTAAAACAAACGAACAAAAACATAATTTGTTACATTTCGTGTTAAAATTATTAATATATATATATATATGATTCCATTATATGTTGCATATCATTAATGGATTGGTTGATTGACCGAAGTTTGTCAAGATAATGAGGAATAGTTTTTATCAATGGCTGATGCAATCGGTCAATTAAGTTATCGTCCATCAATTTTGGATCCATCACAAATCTGTCAACAATCAAACAGTTACAGTAGCTATTGCAAGGACTGTTGCACACTGTTATGCTTGACTGCTCACTCTACTGGATTTGTTACAGGCACTTCAATAAAAAATGACTGGCTAAGCTAGTTTTATAGGCTGCAGCTTCTATTCAAAAAGGGAGATAACTCATTTTATTTACATTGCTCATGATAAAAACTCTTCCAAATTAAAGGACAATCAACAAATCAATGATGTAATCCAGGTATGTTTTATATTAGAGGGTTACCACCAGAGAGGACCAACACATCCAAATGAGGATACAGACAGATCCTACCCAGAGGGCTTCCATCAGAAAGAACCAACACATCCAACAGAGGAGGATGCAGACAGACCCTACTCAGAGGGCTTCCATCAGATGAGACGACCACCAAACCATAAGAAATCAAAAGAGGAAACCGACAGACACTACATCAGAGAGGAACCAGCAGCCCCAGACCAGAGATTATCAACAGACACAACAGCTGAGCAAAATACATTAATAAAGGTGATTTATTGTAAAACAGCTTACTTAATTAGGTTAGGTTTATACAGGATTCCGGTTTATTCAGGGTTTGGTTAAGATGGGTGTATATATATAATATATGTACATTGTCTGACAATATAATATTTATTTGTATGAGCTTTAGAAATGGGAATAAAAGCAAGCTTCTGGTGAGTACAAAAGTATCATCCCCTATTGACCATTGGGATATGTATTCATCGGTACATTCGTCATGTAGCCGGCCTGAGTCGGGTCAATTTCCAATAAAGTTTGTGTTTAGCTTATATTTTGGATATACAGTGGAACCTGTGCGATCTGACATCTGAGTTTTAACTAATTGATTGGCAGGTAATTAGAGGCTCATTAGTAATGGTTAAAAGTAAGTTTACAAAGAATATATATGTAATAATCAAAATTTACAGTTAACTGTTTTCACTTTCTTTGTAAAGAACATGGCTACAACCATTATCTGATATATTATGAAATTGTTCTAAGCTTGTGTACACAAATAAATTACGATTTGAATTTATTGGTTAGAGACTCATTAATAAGGGTTAAAGTAAGTTTACCAAGAATATAATAATTAAAATTTTTCAGATAACTGTTTTCACTTTCTTTGTAAAGGGTATGGCTACAACCAAAAATTATCTGATCAGATTATGAAATTGTTTTAAATATATTAATTGTGTATCAATTAAATATTAAATGTATTTTCATCTACATTGTACACAATCCCTTTACATTGTAGTTCCAATTATCTAAATCATCCTACATAATCAAACATACACAATTTCTTCTCTTGTTAAATTTGGGCAAATGTCTGTTAACTAAAAAGAAAACCTGAGTTTTCCAACACCCTGTACAATCCGACACATTTCTCTGGTCCCTTGGTGTGTCGGATTAGACAGGTTCCACTGTTATTCATTTTCAGTATAATTGTCTTGAGTTGCAGGCTGAAATGGTGTATGACCAATTCCAACATACAGTCGACTATTATATATTCCATACAATTGAACACTGACACTATGTAGATAGTTTTTGTCTCTATGCTTATTAATGTCAAGCAATTACTTTCTTCTTCCTTTCATAGTCTTTTCATTAATGTTCTGTGTTTCACACATAACTTTATTTCTTGTTTTTTTTTGTAGACTTGATGCACTAAGAGCAGGAATATTGCAGCAAAGAAGTATTTTCGTGAAACTTCTGTATTCTATTGGTGAAGAACTCATTTTGACATGAACTGAGGTATTTATTTTTTATGGTTTATGTCTTCTTTTCTCTAGCTCTTTTTATAGAGTATACATTTATTGAGATATGTACCTACATTTGGTGCTTTTTAATTTTTTTTACTATCCCAAGGGCCCGGGTGGCTCATTGAGTTAGGTAGTTGGATTACCTAACAACTCATACAAGACTATCACCAATACGGCATGGGTTCCTACCCAGCTTTGTAAATTACAAAAAGGGGTGTACTCGACTCACAAAACTGGTCGCCATGCTATAGCTGAAATATTGCTGAAAGTGGCATTAAACACCAAAAATCAATCAATCAATCAATCTACTATCCCAACCATTTTCTTCATTGTCTAAATCCCACAATAATAGACCCTCACACTGTGGATAGGCTTGTCTGTGCTCGTATAACATGTAATTCCACATTTCCTCTATTTTTATGCAAACTGTCCTATGTAAATGTTAATCAGTTCTGAAATTTAAAAAATAGTCACTAAATTATCCTTGAATTAATGCCAATTTATATGACCGGAAAAAAATTGAAATTAGAGCTACCTCCCATTAACTAGTACAGATTTTTTACACATAAACTTGGAGTCTTAAAGAGTCATTAGCTATGATTTTGACCAAAATAATTATATGTTTTGGAAATTGGTAGATAGCTTTAAAATGATGAAATAAAGGTAAATGTTTCACATTAAACAGCTTATCGTACCTCTTTTCGCCTTTTGAGAACGAAAATTACCATCAATTTGTTATTTCTTTGCAAGCAAATAATTTGACCTCGCTTTCTCCATATGCAACTGACCTTACTAGTGACAGGTAAAAACAAATAATTTGTATTTTGTCGCTTATTAACTGCAAACTTGCATGGTTCTTTGTCCGTAATTAACGCAGACTAAAAGCAGATTCACCGAAAATAAGAAATAAGTGCATTGTTGTACTGATTTAATGACGATTCGGCAAACTCCGTAAACAATGCCGATAATTAATAAGATGGCGTCCATTTCTTGATCGATCTCAAAATTTAATTTATATTTGATTCTAAGAAATTATTTGCTATATAGCAAATCATTACCTCACCGACACCATTACCTGTCTTTTCTGCAATAGGAATTGCACCCATACACAAAAGTGATTTTATTTTACCTTACAAAACATGGTTGATATTACATTTATATAGTGATTTTTTTTTTAAAGTATTTACATTTGTTTATTATGTTCATAAACCTATAGTGAAAAGTAAACTTATCATAGTGGAAGTCGAAAAAATTCTCCTGCAAAAACGATAACTCACATAGAAAAACAAGATAATGTGGAATAACACTTGGATGAAACCGTCCTTGGATAGTCCTCAACAAAATTAATATTTTTTTGCGTAGATCGGAAATCAAAGATGGCCACCATGATTGACATAGTGCCCTACATGAAAATTAATAAATTTCAAAAACTAAGCTCTTGATTGACCCAAACCTGTACAGCAATAATCATTGGATAGCCCCTTAGAGTGTCATAATTTTTCCTATTTGTCAAAATTTCAAGATGGCTGCCACTGCATGACATAATTTATCATAGGACCATATGTGAAAATAAATAAAATGATTTTTTTAAACTAGATTTGACTGAGCACAAATAGACCATTTAAGCTTTTCTGAGTTTGATTCTAAAATTATACATTCAACAGGTGTTTAAAGCTGGCGAACATGTCCCCTTTCATGCAAAATTCAGTGAAAATTATATGTACCGGTTATTTATCCAATGATTTGTAAAAAAAATTATGTAACAACTTCTGAATTTTCTAGTTGCTATAAAACTAGCCTCAAATTCTGTTACAAGGTTCAACTATTTACAAATTATACAGTAAGTCCTTTCCATTGCCTTTGCTAGCTTTCACCATACATCCCCCCCCCCCTCCCCACTCCACTGCCTCTTGGAGCGATTATTTGTTGTCACTCATCAGGGGGACAATGACATTAACTAGACCTCGTACCATTTTGGCAGTCATAAGGGAAATTCAAATAGTTTGTATGAAAAAGTATTAAAACATATTATTTTAGAATCAAACCAGGTATGTGCAAAAAAAAAGGGGGTGTCAAATCATTATACGAAAAGCCTGACTGACTGGCTCATAGTGGGTAGTGTGTTTGTGGAATACCACACTTCCTGCATGTTAAAGACCTCTTTTTTAGAATTCAAGTAAAGAGTAAATACAGTCAAACCTGTATTAAGAGGCCACCTTTGAGACAAGGAAAAAGTCACCTTATAAGACAGGTGACCTCTTAAAAGAAGTTCAATTCTTATGACTTTTTCTATGACAGGACAAGAAAAAAGGTGACCTTTTAATACAAGTGTCTGCTTAATAGAGGTGACCACATAGTAGCAGGCACAATAGACTAAATTGTTTGTCCTACCTTTCCAGTGGCAGTTAAAAGTTGTTGATCAATCCCTTCCTTCATTTCTATATGCATGAAGGTTTTATATATTGCTGAGCTTGTTCTCATCCTAATAATATGTGAAATTCTGCTCGTTGGACATAATTAAAATATAGATAGCAAATTTAGTGTGCACAACACATCTCCAGAACAACCCCCACCAAGTACGCTCAAAATCAAAAGATTCAAAAACCAAATAATTTAATGTTTTGGGAGCAATAAAACCAAAGGGCCTAAACAGGATAGCCAAAATTGGCTACAGTAACCTATGCATGAGGGAGGGGACCCTTAGTAATTAATAATGAATCAATCAACGCATTTGTAAAGTGCTTTTCTTAAAACTATAAAACTGATTGAACCAAAACTGAACATTTATGATAAATGGATATCAAACAAATAATTTATAACCAGATGAATAATTTTAATACCTCATATGTGAAAGTATACAATATGGCATATCTAATATTTAGGCATTGGTCAGATGATTTGATATTGTCATTTAAAAACTAAAAGTAAAATGCTGAAAAAATTTAAAAGATGAATTACCTCCCTTTTTTGATAATTTCATGTCGTAATATAATTCAAGTTACAGATAGTGTAATATTTTGTTAATTGCTTGTTGAAGACTAATTATAATTTATATTTATCTTAATTAAAATACTTCGTATAAACAAATGGGACAACTTTTGCTCTCATCATTGATTATCATTTGTGAATGATGTACTGATGATACATGATTTTTTGAAAAATTAATCATTAAATTTATAGATTTGCTGTACATATACAAAACTGTATGTAAAGAACAACTAATCTAAAATTAAGGTATTGTCAATATTCTTTGAAACTGTAATTAGATAATATAATTATGCAAAATTATCAAATTTTGAATTTTTTTATAAGTTGAGTTACCTCCCCTTCCTGACAATTTTGAGCAATAATAAAAATGAATTTATGGTATATTCTGACTCCAAAATGATATTTTTTTCATCTTTTTATTTTGAAATAATCATAATTTACTAGATTTTTACAATATTTTAATCTAAGTTTATGATTTTAAAGAAATTGGTTTTGGACACTTAAGACTTGATCATTTTTGTCTTGGTGAAAAGCAAATTTTTCTGAAAGTTTTAAAAACAATAACTGCTATTATATATCTCTTATTGGTTTCATTTTTTTGTATTGCGGATATTGCATATAGGCCTTTAAAGGAATAATATGGAAAATAAGTCTTCTATGTGATTTTATAGTAAAAATTATTCATTTAGAATGCTGCCCATTCTTATACAACTATTGTGGCTTTAATCCCTTTTTCATAGTAATTTTTGGAATATTTCTTTAAAGTAAAACATATTAATTTTCTATATTATCATAGAAACGATAATAGTTAGTAGGTATATTTAGAAATACAGCTTTAATTGTTTATTGAAAATAATATTACAGTGTCATAATATGCCAGTAAATGTCATTTGTCTACAAAATTACTGCAAAAAATGACTGATCGAAACTTTGGTCAAGCATATCTCGAAAACTTCATAATCAATCATTTTGAAATTTTGTATGCTTGTTTACTGTATTTATTTGTATCCATAACTTTTTCATTATTTTTCAGCAACAACAGCTAAGAAAGACCAGACTTCTACCACCATAGATACCATGAAAGACAAGTGGCCCACACAAGAAGTAGACCAAGACCAACTAGCAATCAACAGACAGAAAACATACATATACCTTTTAAGAAAGTGAATCAATGGGCCACACAGGTTGTTTTTATTGAGAATTTAATTGAACTTTAAAGAGCACATTAGTGGAAATCAATAGATTTGACAGCCTCTACACCAGTGGAAACTTAGTACAAGATGACATACTAGTATAATGTATATCAGAGGATTACCATAAGAGGAGACCAACAAACATTACACCAGAGAATATCAAAGTGAGAAGACCAAAAGACTGGCACAAGAGAGTTAACAACAGATCTTAGATCAGAGGCTAACCAACAGACTGGCACAAGAGAGTTAACAACGGATCTTAGATCAGAGGCTAACCAACAGACTGGCACAAGAGAGTTAACAATAGATCTCAGTTCAGAGGCTAACCAACAGACTGGCACAAGAGAGTTAACAACAGATCTTAGTTCAGAGGCTAACCAACAGACTGGCACCAGAGAGTTAACAACAGATCTTAAATCAGAGGCTAACCAACAGACTAGCACCAGAGAGTTTTAACAACATATCTTAGATCAGAGGCTAACCAATAGACTGGCACAAGAGAGTTAACAACAGATCTTAATTCAGAGGCTAACCAACAGACTGGCACCAGAGAGTTAACAACAGATCTTAGATCAGAGGCTAACCAACAAACTAGCACCAGAGAGTTTTAACAACATATCTTAGATCAGAGGCTAACCAATAGACTGGCACAAGAGAGTTAATAACATATCTTAGTTCAGAGGCTAACCAACAGACTGGCACCAGAGAGTTAACAACAGATCTTAGATCAGAGGCTAACCATTAGACTGGCACCAGAGAGTTAACAACAGATATTAGTTCAGAGGCTAACCAACAGATTGGCACAAGAGAGTTAACAACAGATCTTAGTTCAGAGGTTAACCAACAGACTGGCACCAGAGAGTTAACATATCTTAGTTCAGAGGCTAACCAACAGACTGGCACCAGAGAGTTAACAACAGATCTTAGATCAGAGGCTAACCAATAGACTGGCACAAGAGAGTTAACAACAGATCTTAGTTCAAAGGTTAACCAACAGACTGGCACAAGACAGCTATTAACAGACCTTAGGTCAGAGGCTAACCAACAGATTGGCACAAGAGAGTTAACAACATATCTTAGATCTGAGGCTAACCAATAGACTGGCACAAGAGAGTTAACATATCTTAGTTCAGAGGCTAACCAACAGATTGGCACAAGAGAGTTAACAACAGGTCTTAGATCAGAGGCTAACCAATAGACTGGCACAAGAGAGTTAACAACAGATCTTGGTTCAAAGGCTAACCAACAGACTGGCACAAGACAGTTAACAATATATCTTAGTTCAGAGGTTAACCAACAGACTGGCACCAGAGAGTTAACAACATATCTTAGATCAGAGAGGCTAACCAATAGACTGGCACAAGAGAGTTAACAACAGATCTTAGTTCAGAGGTTAACCAACAGACTGGCACCAGAGAGTTAACAACAGATCTTAGATCAGAGGCTAACCAATAGACTGGCACAAGAGAGTTAACAACAGATCTTAGTTCAGAGGCTAACCAACAGACTGGCACCAGAGAGTTAACAACAGATCTTAGTTCAGAGGCTAACCAACAGATTGGCACAAGAGAGTTAACAACATATCTTAGTTCAGAGGTTAACCAACAGACTGGCACCAGAGAGTTAACAACAGATCTTAGTTCAGAGGCTAACCAACAGATTGGCACAAGAGAGTTAACAACAGATCTTAGATCAGAGGCTAACCAACAGACTGGCACCAGAGAGTTAACAACAGATCTTAGTTCAGAGGTTAACCAACAGACTGGCACCAGAGAGTTAACAAATCTTAGTTCAGAGGCTAACCGACAGACTGGCACCAGAGAGTTAACAACATATCTTAGATCAGAGGCTAACCAATAGACTGGCACAAGAGAGTTAACAACAGATCTTAGTTCAGAGGCTAACCAACAGATTGGCACAAGAGAGTTAACAACATATCTTAGTTCAGAGGTTAACCAACAGACTGGCACCAGAGAGTTAACAACAGATCTTAGTTCAGAGGCTAACCAACAGACTGGCACAAGAGAGTTAACAACAGATCTTAGTTCAGAGGCTAACCAACAGACTGGCACCAGAGAGATAACAGATCTTAGATCAGAGGCTAACCAATAGACTGGCACCAGAGAGTTAACAACAGATCTTAGATGAGAGGCTAACCAACAGACTGGCATCAGTGAGTTACAAACAGATCTTAGATCAGAGGCTAATCAACAAACTGGCACAAGAGAGTTAATAGCAGATCTTAGTTCAGAGGCTAACCAACAGACTGGCACCAGAGAGATAACAGATCTTAGATCAGAGGCTAACCAATAGACTGGCACCAGAGAGTTAACAACAGATCTTAGATGAGAGGCTAACCAACAGACTGGCATCAGTGAGTTACAAACAGATCTTAGATCAGAGGCTAATCAACAAACTGGCACAAGAGAGTTAACAGCAGATCTTAGTTCAGAGGCTAACCAACAGATTGGCACAAGAGAGTTAACAACAGATCTTAGTTCAGAGGTTAACCAACAGACTGGCACCAGAGAGTTAACAACAGATCTTAGTTCAGAGGCTAACCAACAGACTGGCGCAAGACAGTTAACAACAGATCTTAGTTCAGAGGCTAACCAACAGACTGGCACCAGAGAGTTAACAACAGATCTTAGATCAGAGGCTAACCAACAGACTGGCACCAGAGAGATAACAGATCTTAGATCAGAGGCTAACCAATAGACTGGCACCAGAGAGTTAACAACAGATCTTAGATCAGAGGCTAACCAACAGACTGGCACCAGTGAGTTACAAACAGATCTTAGATCAGAGGCTAATCAACAAACTGGCACAAGAGAGTTAACAGCAGATCTTAGTTCAAAGGCTAACCAACAGACTGGCACAAGAGAGTTAACAACAGATCTTAGTTCAGAGGCTAACCAACAGATTGGCACAAGAGAGTTAACAACAGATCTTAGTTCAGAGGTTAACCAACAGACTGGCACCAGAGAGTTAACAACAGATCTTAGTTCAGAGGCTAACCAACAAACTGGTACAAGACAGTTAACAACAGATCTTAGTTTAGAGGCTAACCAACAGACTGGCACCAGAGAGTTAACAACAGATCTTAGATCAGAGGCTAACCAACAGACTGGCACCAGAGAGTTAACAACAGATCTTAGATCAGAGGCTAACCAACAGACTGGCACAAGAGAGTTAACAGATCTTAGATCAGAGGCTAACCAATAGACTGGCACCAGAGAGTTAACAACAGATCTTAGATCAGAGGCTAACCAACAGACTGGCACCAGTGAGTTACAAACAGATCTTAGATCAAAGGCTAGACCAACAGACTGACACAAGAGATTTGACAACATATCTTAGATCAGAGGCTAACCAACAGACTGGTACAAGAGAGTTACAAACATATCTTAGATCAGAGACTTATAAACACTGGCACAAGAGAGTTGACAACATATCTTAGATCAGAGGCTAATCGCCACACTGGCACAAGAAAGTACCCAACATATCTTAGATCAGAGGCTAACCAACAGACTGGCTCCAGAGAGTTAACAACAGATCTTAGATCAGAGGCTAACCAACAGACTGGCACCAGAGAGTTACAAACAGATCTTAGATCAAAGGCTAATCAACAAACTGGCACAAGAGAGTTAACAACAGATCTTAGATCAGAGGCTAGACCAACAGACTGACACAAGAGATTTGACAACAAATCTTAGATCAGAGGCTAACCAACAGACTGGCACAAGAGAGTTGACAACATATCTTACATCAGAGAGTAATCAACAGACTGACACAAGAGAGTTGACAACAGATCTTAGATCAGAGGCTAAACCAACAGACTGGCACAAGAGAGTTGACAACAGATCTTAGATCAGAGGCTAAACCAACAAACTGGCACAAGAGATTTAACAACAGATCTTAGATCAGAGACTAATCAACAGACTGACACCAGAGAGCTACGAGCATATCTTAGATCAGAGGCTTATCAACACTGGCACAAGAGAGTTGACAACATATCTTAGATCAGAGAGTAATCAACACACTTGCACCAAAGAGTTACAAATATATCTTAGACACAGGCTAATCAACAGACTGACAGAAGAGAGTTGACAACATATATTAGATCAAAAGCTAATCAGCAGACTGGCAGAAGAGAGTTGACAACATATATTAGATCAAAGGCTAATCAGCAGACCGACACAAGAGAGTTACCAATATATCGTAGATCATAGGCTAACCAACAGACTGACACAAGAGAGTTACCAGCATATATTAGATCAGAGGTTAACCAACAGACTGACACCAGATAGTTAACAACAGATCTCAGATCAGAGGATAACCAACAGACAGGCACCAGAGAGTTAACAACAGATCTCAGATCAGAGGATAACCAACAGACAGGTACCAGAGAGTTACAAACAGATCTTAGATCAGAGGCTAACCAATAGACCGGCACAAGAAAATTAAACAAACAGATCTTAGATCAGAGGCTAACCATCAGACTGGCACCAGAGAGTTACAAGCAGATCTTAGATCAGAGGCTAATCAACAGACTGGCACAAGAGAGTTGACAGCAGCTCTTAGATCAGAGGTTAATCAACAGACTGTCACAGGAGAGTTGACAACAGATCTTAGATCAGAGGCTAACCAACAGCCTGGCACCAGAGTTACAAACAGATCTTAGATCAGAGGCTAACCAACAGCCTGGCACCAGAGAGTTACAAACAGATCTTAGATCAGAGGCTAATCAACAGACTGGCACAAGAGAGTTACAAACAGATCTTAGATCAGAGGCTAATCAACAGACTGGCACCATAGATTTACAAACAGATCATAGATAAGAGAGTAACCAACAGACCCCACACTAGAACAAAATACATCAAGAAAGGTAATTTGTTGTATAATCTAATTAATCAGTGTTTCTAGAATTTAAATGGAAAGGATTTTATGAAAAGATAGTTTAAACAGTGATGGTTAACAATTCCAACAATATCAACAAAATGAACAATCACGTCTCATCTTAACTCATTGAACACTAAAAAGACCATGACATATGATGTTGTAAATCCAGGTCCTGGCTTGGGACAGGCACAAACATGCAGTGAGGTTAAATCGGTTAATGGGACCCCCCCCCCCACCCTCAACTCTTGATTTGAACAGTAATGATAACAATATCAACAATAACCTCTCACCTTTGAGTGTACATAAAAACAAACAAGGTATGAAACAGACACAAGAAAAGTTTGAAGAAACCAAAAGGATAATCATAAGTCGGAAATCAAAAGACAGACAATACAATGGCCAAAAGAAAAAAGAAAAAAAATGTTTAACATTTAAAAAAATAGTCAAAATAGAAATGACATTCTGTTCACTCAATTTACTAAAATATATTCCATATCTAGGAGATTAAAGCATTTTATTTTTGAAAAAAAAAACATGCATATATTTAATCTGAATAAAATCCTGTATTGAAACATTTTATTTATCAAGAAATTAGATATAGTGTTGAGTCATACAGTATTGTTAGTATAGAAATAAAAAGCTTCAACCATCTGTAAATTAAAGTTTCTAAACTTTTACCCCTATTGTGAATAAAGTAGAAAATGAACATTTAAAACCTTACAAGAATAATTTTATTATTTTTTTAGGGGAAATCAGTGTTACTGTGCACATCTTGTTTCAAATAGAACATATATATATATATATATACGTCTGAAAATTAAACCAAACAGTGTTAGAATTAGATTTTAGAGCTGTCAAATTTTTGTTCTTCCCTCGACGGGATTTGAACCCACACCATTGATACACTGCAGCACCATTTGCTTAGCCTTATGTCCAGCGCCCTAGACCACTCGACCACATATATATATACATATATAATATCTAAGATGAGTAAAATATTCAATGGGTTTTTTTTAAATCGTCAACAATCTGTAAATTAAATTATCTGAACTTATTCCCCAAATGTGGATAATGCAGATTATGAATATTGAAAATCTTACAAATATTGAAATACCAGTATACATGAAATTTACAAATATTCAAATACCAATATACCTGAAATTTACAAGAATTTGTTTAGATTTCTCATTTCATCTTTAAATAGAATGTATTTATTGTTGATATTAGAAAAAAAAAATCCTTTTATAGATATTACCTATACAATTGAGGAGCAAAAATACTTTCTGATGAATATATAATATAGCATTATCATAGAGTTGACATGTCTAAAATAACATAAAACAGTGGATTTTTTTTTCTTCAAAATATATAGTTTGTCATTTTTTGCTGCCTTTAAACCCAGAATTCACAAGAAGGACATCTAGAACCCAAATATGTTATGGTTTCCTTTGTTTCAGGTTTTCTTACAAATGTATGTTAAAAAAAATTCATATATACATTTTTTTAGGGGGATCCGTCGTGGTCGTGTGCCATCAGTGCCTATCACCACAAAAGTTGTGAGTTCGAACCCCGTCCATGGCAAGGTGTACTTGATGCAACATTATCTGATAACGTTTGTCAGTGACTTCCAATAGGTCAATGGTTTTCTCTGGGTACTCTAGTTTCCTTTACTAATAAGTACAATTTCCAAACCGAAATGGTCAAAACATTTTGCATATGATTATAACTTTTTTGTTCATTTACTGTAGTTAACAAATTAGAATAAAATATCGTCAAACATGCCTTCAAGGGCACCTCTATATAACAAATCACTTCCTGTAAAGGGCCGTCTCATTTTTCCCATTAATGAATAGAGCATATAATTTTAACCTGTATGTAAAGGGCAACTGCTCATAGTTGTATGTTCCCCTGAGTGGCCTTTATATAGTTTATGGTTATATAGTTACAATTTTGACACGGTATGATATCTATTATCAAGCAACTAGCATGATATTAACATAATATCAACATAATATCAACATGATATCAACATGATATTAACATAATATCAACATGATATCAACATAATATCAACATAATATCTCTATTTTTTAATGTGAGGTTTTAATGATGTCACTGACGTAACATTGTCAATTCCTCTATAAACATATTATCGTTGGTATGTTTTGCTTGAAATTGACTTCTCATCGTATCTCACATCTCGGGTTTCGCCTCCGAAGTGATATTGCTATGAGAAATCCATTCGTGCAAAGCAAATCATATAGTATATATTTACATTTCTTTAATTAAAATTATGTTAAAAATATAAACGGTCATATACATTTATTACGTTTTGTGTTAAAATTTAAGAGTGAGTGATTATTGTTTATGGCCAACTCTGCAATTGTTTACTTAGCCATCACCAATCAGTCAGCAATTAATCAGTCGAATAGTTATGATTACTGTCCCAAGGACTGTATGTATGATTGTAGACCATATAAACAATTGAAGACTTGAGGGATCAGTTGTTGTTATTGATGTAAAATAGCATTGAAATTTAAAGAAAATGCATCAATTTTATGATAACAATTACATGTATATTACAGGGCAAATGTAATATCTAGAACGGACAGATGTAATGGTATAAATTTATTGGATGAACAGCGTTATCTCCCCTTGGACAGATGTAATGGTAAAACACAGGTTGAACAGAGCTACCTCCACTTGGACAGATGTAATGGTAAAACATAGGATGAACAGAGCTACCTCCACTTGGACAAATGTAATGGTAAAACACAGGATGAACAGAGCTACTTCTACTACAACAGATGTAATGGGGGGAAATCACATGATGTACATAGTTATCTTCACTTGGTTTAAGAACTATTTTTTTGAATGTATCAGTTATGTTTGATATTTTATTACTCTGGTCTATATTTGGTAAAAATATTTAACCTTTGAGACTTATTCTAGTTAAAAATGAAGTTCAATATTTGAATGAGAAATTTAACACACATGAAATGTTTTAATTAAAGGCAAGCATAATTTCTACAACAATTTCTCAATTTTTACTAGGAGTACAAAATAACAAAACTATTTATGAACCTTCTTTTTTTTAACTTTGAAGATCACATTTCTACTTTTTAAATCTATAAAATGTTTGTCTCATTTGGGTTGAATTAATTGATTGCTTCTTAATTTTGTAAAAACAAATGTAATGATGAAGTTGATATGTATTAATTATAGTAAAAATATATACTGGCTGCTGTGTGTTCACTACTATCAGATGTCCTTATGAACAGGTAATGTGGTAAGAATGTCTACTTTGAAAAGAAATGAATCATATATGGATTGTTATGGTTTTCTATATACTATATCTCGCCTTATTATGCATCACATGCACATGCACATGCACTAAATAACCCTCTTCCTATATTAAAACAGTATAGCTCAACACTAGATATAATTTCACTGAGATGTACTTTTCCCACTCACTAAATAACCCTCCTCCTATATTAAAATGGTATAGCTCAACACTAGATATAATTTCACTGAGGTGTACTTTTCCCACTCACAGCATAACCTTCCTCCTATATTAACAGTATAGCTCAACACTAGATATAATTTCACTGAGGTGTACTTTTCTCACTCACTAAATAACCCTTCTCCTATATTAAAACGGTATAGCTCAACACTAGATATAATTTCACTGAGGTGTACTTCTCCCACTCACAACATAACCCTCCTCCTATATTAAAACAGTATAGCTCAACACTAGATATAATTTCACCGAGATGTACTTTTCCCACTCACTAAATAACCCTCCTCCTATATTAAAACAGTATAGCTCAACACTAGATATAATTTCACTGAGGTGTACTTCTCCCACTCACAACATAACCCTCCTCCTATATTAAAACAGTATAGCTCAACACTAGATATAATTTCACTGAGATGTACTTTTCCCACTCACTAAATAACCCTCCTCCTATATTAAAACAGTATAGCTCAACACTAGATATAATTTCACAGAGGTGTACTTTCCCACTCACAACATAACCCTCCTCCTATATTAAAACAGTATAGCTCAACACTAGATATAATTTCACTGAGGTGTACTTTTCCCACTCACTAAATAACCCTCCTCCTATATTAAAACGGTATAGCTCAACACTAGATATAATTTCACTGAGGTGTACTTTTCCCACTCACTAAATAACCCTCCTCCTATATTAAAAGAGTATAGCTCAACACTAGATATAATTTCACAGAGGTGTACTTTCCCACTCACAACATAACCCTCCTCCTATATTAAAACGGTATAGCTCAACACTAGATATAATTTCACTGAGGTGTACTTTTCCCACTCACTACATAACCCTCCTCCTATATTAAAACGGTATAGCTCAACACTAGATATAATTTCACTGAGGTGTACTCTTCCCACTCACAGCATAACCCTCCTCCTATATTAAAACGGTATAGCTCAACACTAGATATAATTTCACTGAGGTGTACTTTTCCCACTCACTACATAACCCTCCTCCTATATTAAAACGGTATAGCTCAACACTAGATATAATTTCACTGAGGTGTACTTTTCCCACTCACAGCATAACCCTCCTCCTATATTAAAACGGTATAGCTCAACACTAGATATAATTTCACTGAGGTGTACTTTTCCCACTCACTAAATAACCCTCCTCCTATATTAAAACAGTATAGCTCAACACTAGATATAATTTCACTGAGGTGTACTTTTCCCACTCACAGCATAACCCTCCTCCTATATTAATAGTATAGCTCAACACTAGATATAATTTCACTGAGGTGTACTTTTCTCACTCACTAAATAACCCTCCTCCTATATTAAAACGGTATAGCTCAACACTAGATATAATTTCACTGAGGTGTACTTCTCCCACTCACAACATAACCCTCCTCCTATATTAAAACAGTATATCTCAACACTAGATATAATTTCACTGAGGTGTACTTTTCCCACTCACTACATAACCCTCCTCCTATATTAAAACAGTATAGCTCAACACTAGATATAATTTCACTGAGGTGTACTTTTCTCACTCACTAAATAACCCTCCTCCTATATTAAAACAGTATAGCTCAACACTAGATATAATTTCACCGAGGTGTACTTTTCCCATTCACTAAATAACCCTCCTCCTATATTAAAATGGTATAGCTCAACACTAGATATAATTTCACTGAGGTGTACTTTTCCCACTCACAGCATGACCCTCCTATATTAACAGTATAGCTCAACACTAGATATAATTTCACTGAGGTGTACTTTTCTCACTCACTAAATAACCCTCCTCCTATATTAAAACGGTATAGCTCAACACTAGATATAATTTCACTGAGGTGTACTTATCCCCACTCACAGCATAACCTTCCTCCTATATTAACAGTATAGCTCAACACATCTAATATCACTGAGCTCTATATTTCTCTTGACACAGTATACCAGTTAAATGTTAACATACTAACTGTTTACAAAATCACAAATAATACATGTATGGTTCATAGTGTATTTTGGTTGAGATTGTTCTTACCACAAAATTTGTTCATTGATATGAAAACTGATTACCAGGCTCTTTGTTGTATGACTTTGTGTTCTAATATTGTGGTTATGTTTATTTTGTATGTCTGTGTTGAACTTATGATGAATAGTAACATGTTATATTAAAAGTTGTCATGCTTTAATGTTAATTGACTTGTGGTTGGTTGTTTTTAATTATCATGATGTTGGTTCATTAGAGTAATTGTACAAGTTTTTATATTAGAAATACAACCTTTTCTTTATTTATTAACATGTCTAATTAATTAGTTCTCTATTCAGAAATAATTTGTCTAAATTTTGAACAAGATTTCAAGATTGTATTTTACCTAGGATATAATAAACTGTAACATGAGAAAACAATTGGATGATGACTTTCAAAATGTGCAAGACATATAATTAAATGTAGCAGTTGTGAATATACATGTACTATATATAATATTATATATCATATGGAAATATAATGAAGAAAATATTAGTGATATATAATAGTTTCACAATATTTGTCAGAAAAATTGATAGTTATTCAATACTTTTTTGTTGCATAACGACAACATTCAGTTTTATTAATGATGAATTTTTAACAAAATACTGTGGGATATACTTTTTTCTCTCCTATTTGGATAACCTCATTTTGACCTAAGAATAGATAATGAAATTCATCTCCATGATGTGCTATTTAGAATATTTATATGAAATGCAATAAATATTTGTAATGTAGGATTAGACGTTACAATATTATATTTAATACATAACTTCAGAATTATATGTTTTGTAACTGAATTCTAACAGACCCTACCTTTACAGTGTTAATGATTCAGTCAAAAGTTATTAAATTATTCTTTACTCTAGGTGTGTTCTATATGGTCCAATGTTAGTAAAGTTGGGTTCGATCTGTCATTTGGCAAATATCAAATCTTGTTTCACTCATACATTCATGTCTTTGTTATTAATAAATATTGTAGGTTTTTGTATATTTATTCAACTCTATATATATATTGTTTATATAAAGGAGAAGATATTATAGGTTGTAATACTTGTATCTGATCATATTGTCAAGTTTTTGGACAATGAAATATGTTTAAACTAACATTTTATTGGATCAGTATGTAATCATGTGACCTTTTAATAGAATTATGCAGAAATAGAATGGTTGATTAAAACAAATTGATAATCTTAAAGATTAATATACAGTTGTGAATGTTAGATTTTATGCACAAACGTGTGTCCATTTTTGCCAGGATGCATACGATTGCATGGTAAATTGTCAGAAGGGAAAAGAGGTACTTATTTAGTGTAATCAACTATTGTTCATATGACACCTGTCCAACTTCCTTAAAGTAAAAAAATAATATTATATACATGTAGAAGTTATTCATGGTATATTACAGAAGTGTTTAAGAATTTTTCACTAATGTTTCCATATTTTGAATCTTAGTCATATTCTGCAGAGTATACATATTTTGTGTTTTCCCAGAAACTTTACAGACCATATTTATACATATTAACATTGTGCACCTCAATTCACAGAGACATTCAAGACTATTTTTCTATTTTTGTTGTTGAAATTTTCATTTTAGTCACATTTTCATAAGAAGATACATAGTCGCCATGATATTGCTGAAAGTGGCGTTAAAACACCAAAAATTAAAAAAAATGTTAACAGTCCCTCTCACAGTTTTAAGCATAAGGTGTCCATCAGCAGTTTATGTAATCAGCTCCTCTCACAGTTTTATGCATAAGGTGTTCACCAGTAGTTTATGTAAACAGCTCTCACAGTTTTAAGCATAAAGTGTCCACCCGTAGTTTATGTTAACAGCCCCTCTCACAGTTTTAGCCATAAGGTATCAACCAGTAGTTTATGATAGATAGCAGCTCCCCTTAAAGTTTTAAACATAAGGTGTACATCAGTGGTTTATGTTAACAGCCCCTCTCACAGATTTAAGCATGATGTGTCCACCAGTAGTTTATGTTAACAGCCCCTCTTACAGTTTTAAGCATAAGGTGTCCATCTGTAGTTTATGTTAGCAGCCCCTCTCACAGTTTTAAACATAGGTGTTCATCAGTAGTTTATGTTAACAGCCACTCTCACAGTTTCAAGCATAAGGTATCCACCAGTAGTGTATGTTAAGAGCAAATCTCACAGTTTTAAACATCAAATATCCACAAGTAATGTTAGCAGTCCCTCTCACAGTTTAAATATAAGGTGTCCATCAGTAGTTTATGTTAACAACTCCTCTCATAGTTTTAACCATAAGGTGTCCATCAGTAGTTTATGTTAACTATCCCTCTCACAGTTTTAAACATAAGATGACAATCAGTAGTTTATGTTAACAACCATTCTCACAGTTTTAATATATAAGGTGTCCATCAGTAGTTTATGTTAACAGCCCCTTTCACAGTTTTATGCATAAGGTGTCCATCAATAGTTTATATTAACATCCCCTCTCACAGTTTTGAACATAAGGTGACAATCAGTAGATTATGTTAACGACCCCTCTCACAGTTTTAAGCATAAGGTGTCCATCAGTACTTTATGTTAACAGCCGCTCTCACAGTTTTAAGCATACGGTGTCCATTAGTATTTTAGGTTAACAGCCCCTTGCACAGTTGTATGCATACAGTGTCCATCAGTAGTTTATGTTAGCGGCCCCTCTCACAGTTGTAAGCATAATGTTTCCACCAGTAGTTTATGTTAAGAGCCCTTCTCACAGCTTTAAAGATAAAGTGTCCATCAGTAGTTTATGTTAGCAGCCCCTCTCACAGTTTTAAACATAGGTGTTCATCAGTAGTTTATGCTAACAGCCACTCTCACAGTTTTAAGCATAAGGTATCCACCAGTAGTTTATGTTAACAGCCACTCTTACCGTTTTAAGCATAAGGTGCCCGTCAGTAGTTTATGCTACCAGCTCCTCTCACAATTGTAAACATAAGGTGTCTATCAGTAGTTTATGTTAATTACCCTCTCACAGTTTTAAACATAAGTTGTCCATCAGTAAATGATGTTAACAACCCTTCTCACAGTTTTAAATATAAGGTGTCCATCAGTAATTTTTGTTAACAGTCCCTTTCACAGTTTTATACATAAGGTGTCCATCAGTAGTTTATGTTAATGGCCGCTGTCACAGTTTTAAGCATAAGGCATCCAGCAGTAGTTTATGTTAGCAGCCCCTCTCACAGTTTTATACATAAGATGTCCATCAGTAGTTTATTTTAACAGCTCCTCTCACCATTTTAAGCATAAGGTATCCACCAGTGGTATACATTTGTTTGTTAACTAAAGTCCCTTTCACAGTTTTAAGCATACGGTGTCCATCAGTAGTTTATTTTAACAGCCCCTTTCACAGTTTTCAGCATAAGGTGTCCATCATTAGTTTATGATAGCAGCCCCTTTCCCAGTTTTATGCTTAAGGTGTCCATCAGTAGTTTATGTTAACAGCCCCTTTCCCAGTTTTATGCATAATGTGTCCATCAGTAGTTTATGTTAACAGCCCCTTTCACAGTTTTATGCATAATGTGTCCATCAGTAGTTTATGTTAACAGCCCCTTTCACAGTTTTAAGCATAAGGTGTCCATCAGTAGTTTATGTTAACAGCCCCTTTCCCAGTTTTATGCATAAGGTGTCCATCAATAGTTTATGTTAACTTCCCCTCTCACAGTTTTGAGCATAAGGTGACAATCCGTAGATTATGTTAAAGGCCCCTCTCACAATTTTAAACATAAGGTATCCATCAGTAGTTTATGTTAACAGCCGCTCTCACAGTTTTAAGCATAAGGTGGCCATTAGTATTTTAGGTTAACAGCCCCTTGCACAGTTTTATGCATACATTGTCCATCAGTAGTTTATGTTAACGGCCCCTCTCACAGTTGTAAGCATAAGGTTTCCACCAGTAGTTTATGTTAAGAGCCCTTCTCACAGTTTTAAAGATAACGTGTTCATCAGTAGTTTATGCTAACAGCCACTCTCACAGTTTAAAGCATAAGGTATCCACGAGTAGTTTATGTTAACAGCCACTCTTACAGTTTTAAGCATATGGTGTCCATCGCTAGTTTATACTAACCGCCACTCTCACAGTTTTAAGCATCAAATATCGACTAGTAATGTTAACAGTCCCTCTCACAGTTTAAATGTAAGGTGCCCATCAGTAATTTATGTTAACAACCCCTCTCATAGTTTTAACCATAACGTGTCCATCAGTAGCTTATGTCAACTATCCCTCTCACAGTTTTAAACATAAGATGACCATCAGTAATTTATGTTAATGGCCCCTCTCACAGTTTTACATATAATGTATCCACCAGTAGTATATGTTAACGGCCCCTCACACAGTTTTAAGGGTAAGGTGTTTATCAGTAGTTTATGTTAACAGCCCCTTTCACAGTTTTATGCATAAGGTGTCCATCAGTAGTTTATTTGAACAGACCCTCTCGCAGATTTAACATAAGTTGTCCATCAATAGTTTATGTTAACAGCATCTCTAGCGGTTTTAATCATAAGGTGTCCATCAGTAGTTTATGTTAGCAGCCCCTCCCACAGTTTTATGCATAATATATACATCAGTAGTTTATGTTAACATGCCCTCTCACAGTTTTAAGCATATGGTATCCACCAGTAGTTTATGTTAGCATCCCCTCTCACAGTTTTGAACATAGGGTGACAATCAGTAGTTTATGTTAACGTCCCCTCTCATAGTTTGAAACAGAAGGTGTCCATCATATGTTAACAGCCCCTTTCCCAGTTGTATGCATAAGGTGTCCATCAGTAGGTTATGTTAACAGCCCCTTTCCCAGTTGTATGCATAAGGTGTCCATCAGTAGGTTATGTTAACAGCCCCTTTCACAGTTTTAAACATAAGGTGTCCATCAGTAGGTTATGTTTACAGCCCCTCTCACAGTTTTAAGCATAAGGTGTCCATCAGTAGTTTATTTTAGCAGCCCCTTTCACAGTTTTATGCATAAAGTGTCCATCAATAGTTTCTGTTAACAACCCCTCTCACAGTTTTAAACATAAGGTGTCCATCAGTATTTTATGTTAGCGACCCCTTTCACAGTTTTATGCATAAGGTGTCCATCATTAGTTTGTGTTAGCAGCCCCTCTCACAGTTTTTATCACACGGTGTCGATCAGTAGTTTATTTTAGCAGCCCTTCTCACAGTTTTAAGCATAAGGTGTCCATCAATATTTGATGTTAACAGACCCTCTCAGTTTTAGGCATAAGGTGTCCATGAATAGTTGATGTTAACAGACCCTCTCACAGTTTTAATAGTTTATGTTAACAGCCTCTCTCAGTTTTAGGCATAAGGTGTCCATCAGTAGTTTATGTTGACAGCCCCTCTCAGTAAGCATAAGGTATCCATCAGTAGTTTATGTTGACAGCCCCTCTCACGGTTTTAAACATAAGGTGACAATCAGTAGATTATGTTAACAACCCCTCTCACAGTTGTGAAGCATAAGGTGACCATCAGTAGTGTATGGTAACAACCCCTCTTACATTTTTAAACATAAGATGTCCATCGGTAGTTTATGTTAACAGCCCCTCTCACAGTTTTAAACATAAGGTGTCCATCTGTAGTTTATGTTAACAGCCACTTTCTCAGTTTTAAGCATAAGATATCCAGCGGTAGTTTTTGTTAACAGCCCCTCTCACAGTTTTGAATATAAGGTGTCCATCAGTAGTTTATGTTAGCATCCCCTCTCACAGTTTTGAACATAAGATGTCGATCGGTAGTTGATATTAAGAGCCCCTCTCAGTTTTAAGCATAAGGTGTCCATCAATAGTGTGTTAACAGCCCCTCTCACGGGTTTAAAAATAAAGTGTACATCAGTAGTTTATGTTATCAGCCCCTCTGACAGTTTTGAACATAAGGTATCCATCAGTAGTTTATGTTGACAGCCCCTCTTACGGTTTTAAGAATAAAGTGTCCATCAGAAGTTTATGTTAGCAGCCCCTCTCACAATTTTAAGCATAAGGTGTCCATCAGTAGTTTATGTTTACAGCCTCTTTCTCAGTTTTAAGCAAAAGGTGTCCATCAATAGTTTCTGTTAACAATCCCTCTCACAGTTTTATGCATAAGGTGTCCATCAATAGTTTATGTCAACAGCCCCTCTCACAGTTTTATGCATAAATTGTCCATCAGTAGTTTATGTTAGTGGCCCCTTTCACAGTTTTATGCATGAGGTGTTCACCAGTAGTTTATGTTAATATCCCCTCTCACAGTTTTAAGCATAAGCTGTCCATCATTAGTTTGTGTTAGCAGCCCCTCTCACAGTTTTAAGCATAAGGTGTCCATCAGTAGTTTATGTTAGCGGCCCCTTTCACAGTTGTATGCATAAGGTGTTCACCAGTAGTTTATGTTAATATCCCCACTCGCAGTTTTAAGCATAAGGTGTCCATCATTAGTTTGTGTTAGCAGCCCCTCTCACAATTTTAAGCATAAGGTGTCCATCATTAGTTTGTGTTAGCAGCCCCTCTCACAGTTTTAAGCATAAGGTGTTCATCAATAGTTTGTGTTAACATCCCCTCTCACAGTTTTGAACATAAGATGTCCATCGGTAGTTGATATTAAGAGCCCTCAGTTTTAAGCATAAGGTGTCCATCAGTAGTTTATTTTAACAGCCCTGCTCACAGTTTTAAACATAAGGTATCCATCAATAGTTGATGTTAACAACCCCTCTCACAGTTTTAAGCATAAGGTGTCCATCAGTAGTTGATGTTAACAGCCCCTCTCTCAGTTTTAATCATAATGTGTCCATCAATAGTTGATGTTAACAGCCCCTTTCAGTTTTAAGCATAATGTGTCCATCAATAGTTTATGTTAACAGCCCCTCTCAGTAAGCATAAGGTATCCATCAGTAGTTTATGTCGACAGCCCCTCTCACGGTTTTAAGCATAAGGTGTCCATCATTAGTTTGTGTTAACAGCCCCTCTCACAGTTTTAAGCATAAGGTGTCCATCATTAGTTTGTGTTAACATCCCCTCTCACAGTTTTGAACATGAGATGTCCATCGGTAGTTGATATTAAGAGCCCCTCTCAGTTTTAAGCATAAGGTATCAATCAGTAGTTTATTTTAACAGCCCTGCTCACAATTTTAAGCATAAGGTGTCCATCATTAGTTTGTGTTAGCAGCCCCTCTCACAGTTTTAAGCATAATGTGTCCATCATTAGTTTGTGTTAACATCCCCTCTCACAGTTTTGAACATAAGATGTCCATCGGTAGTTGATATTAAGAGCCCCTCTCAGTTTTAAGCATAAGGTGTCCATCAGTAGTTTATTTTAACAGCCCTGCTCACAGTTTTAAACATAAGGTATTCATCAATAGTTGATGTTAACAACCCCTCTTACAGTTTTAAGCATAAGGTGTCCATCAGTAGTTGATGTTAACAGCCCCTCTCTCAGTTTTATGCATAAGGTGTCCATCAATAGTTGATGGTAACAGCCCCTTTCAGTTTTAAGCATAATGTGTCCATCAATAGTTTATGTTAACAGCCCCTCTCAGTAGGCATAAGGTATCCATCAGTAGTTTATGTCGACAGCCTCTCTCACGGTTTTAAGCAAAAGGTGTCCATCATTAGTTTGTGTTAGCGGCCCCTCTCACAGTTTTAAGCATAATGTGTCCATCATTAGTTTGTTATAACATCCCCTCTCACAGTTTTGAACATAAGATGTCCATCGGTAGTTGATATTAAGAGCCCCTCTCAGTTTTAAGCATAAGGTGTCCATCAGTAGTTTATTTTAACAGCCCTGCTCACAGTTTTATGCATAAGGTGTCCATCAATAGTTTATGTTAACAGCCCCTCTGACAGTTTTAAGCATAAGGTGTCCATCAGTAGTTTATGTTAACAGCCGCTCTCACAGTTTTAATAGTTTATGTTAACAGCCCCTCTCACAGTTTTAATAGTTGATGTTAACAGCCTCTTTCAGTTTTAAGCATAATGTGTCCATCAATAGTTTATGTTAACAGCCCCTCTCAGTAAGCATAATGTATCCATCAGTAGTTTATGTTGACAGCCCCTTTCACGGTTTTAAAAATAAAGTGTACATCAGTAGTTTATGTTAACAACCCCTCTCACAGTTTTGAACATAAGGTGACAATCAGTAGATTATGTTAACAGCTCCTCGCACAGTTTTAAAAATAAAGTGTCCATCTGTATGTTATGTTAACAGCCCCTTTCTCAGTTTTAAGCATAAGGTATCCAGCAGTAGTTTATGTTAACAGCCACTCTCACAGTTTTGAATATAAGGTGACAATCAGTAGATTATGGTAACAGCCCCTCTCACAGAATTAAGCATAAAGTATCCATCAGTAGTTTATGTTAACAGCCCCTCTCACTGGTTTAAAAATAAAGTGTACATCAGTAGTTTATGTTAACAGTCTCTCTCACAGTTTTGAACATAAAGTATCCATCAGTAGTTTATGTTGACAGCCCATCTCACGGTTTTAATAATAAAGTGTCCATCAGTAGTTTATGTTAGCAGCCCCTCTCACAGTTTTAAGCATAATGTGCCCATCAGTAATTTATGTTAACAGCCCTTTTCACAGTACGTGTCCACCAGTATTTTGTGTAATACAATAAGAGGGTAATGTTTTGCTCTCAATTGTTTTTGTTGCTAGATATTTTAAGAACACGTTTTTGTTTGTATTGTAATAGGATTTTGTATTACAATTAAACTTGTTATTGTTTCATAAAAGATTGTATGAAGAAATTATCTGTGTCAAATCTAGTAACAATTTCAATTTTGCAATCACTTGTCATCCGTTGTGTGTCCTTAATTTTTTTCCATTATCCTTCACTACCGCATTTTAAGTCACGATGAGCTCAAATTTGTGACACATATATTCCTGATTTTCCGTTGGGTGGACTCTAATTTAATATACAGATTGTACAACTTAGGCTTATTTTGATTTTTAAAATCATACCAAAGTCTTCTCATCAGAAACAATTGATTCAAATTATACTAAATGGAGAAATCAGAAAGAGTTTGAGTTTTAACTTATTTGGATTTATATGTTTCGAATTTTTGTGTAATATTTTGAAATCTGAAAATGAAAACCAGGCGAGCGATTGCATGATTATTGGATACTGTGAACCACTGGTTTTTAATATCCATGGTTACTTATTATGGGTATATGTGTAATTGAATTATGGAAACTAATGCTTTTCTAGAGTTTTTCTCCTCATAGGGTTTTATCTCTAGTTTTTAATGCAAAGTTTCCTCAGTTTTGATATATGATATATGATAAAGACTTTTATATTGTATTAATATTTGATTGTAAAGGTTAACTTGCTTTATATTTCACCTAATGTTCCCAATGTTTGTACACAGCATTAACATTTGATATAAAACATATATGTTTTCTATATTGCTTTATTATAATTTCAATTGAAATGCATTAACATGTATTTATGTGCTTAAGGGTTAAGGTTATTATGTTTAATGCCACTTTCAATAATATTTCAGTTATATTGTGGCAGACAGTTTTATTGATCGGTGAAACCGGAGAAAACTATCGACCTGTTGCAAGTCTTTAGGAAACTTGATCACATAATGTTGTATTGAGTACACCTCGCCACGAGCGGGATTCGAACTCAAAACTTAAGTGATGATAAGCACTGATTGCACAGATAGTAAATCCAACTACTATACAACGCGACCATGATGGCTCCTTATTTGCTGAAGAAATGTTTGAAGATACCAAAAGGGGTAATTAGAAGCCGTTAATTGAAGGACAGACATTACAATGGCCAAAAGAAAAAGGACAAAAGGACAAACAATGATACACAAAACATTACACAGAAAACTAAAGATTAAGACAAATGAAACCCACTACAAATCGGGGAAATATTCCGATGCTCCGGAAGGATAAGCAGTTCCTGCTCTAGATGTGACACCTGTCTTGTTACTATATGTTCATATATAGTGAGTTGTGTATACAAAAAAAATAATGCAATTAAAAAACATTCTGAATATTTAACACTGATCCATTGAGATTCAGTATAACTAACCATGATATTATACTGTTTACATTCATAGAGGTTAACATGATCGCCTCAAGTGGAGTTGATTGGGAGTTCGAACCCCGGTCAGATCAATCCAAATGACTATAAAATTGGTGTTTTATGCTTCTTCTCTAAACTTGCATCAATAAGAAGTAAGAGCAAAGGCTGGTGGGCTCGAAATCAGAATAATGTGTCCGAATGGAGTGACATATACAGACTAGTTTTGGTGTGTCAACACTATAAAAGTCCAGGTAAGCGTGTTGGTCTAGTACAAAGAGGATATCATCATTAAGTCATCGAAATGTACCTAAACAGCAATTAATCAACCATTTATAGGATTCCATTTGTTTACTTTGTTTTTTTTTAATTCATGCACATTACAGAACAATATTATTTATACTTTAATTGTGAAAAGAAAGTTTAAGTACCAATACCAACAAAACGAACAATCACCCTTCAGTTAAATTGAACACACTGAACACTGATATGACGTTGGAAATCCAGGTTCTGGCTTGGTGTAGGCACAAACATGTGGCGGGTTTAAACCTGTTACTGGGATCCCAATCCTCCCTTCTTGATAACTGGATCTCCAACGGCAATACATATATAAACAAACGATAAAAAAAACCTGCACAGGTTCGCTTCCACTCGATGAAGACCACATACTATCACAAAAATGGATGACAACATAAGCATGGACAGTACAATAGTAGGGACAATGAATGCTTAGTGTATTGGCAACAAAGATGCAATTACACAGAATACACCAGAAATTTTTTTATGATGAATACGCACTTCGTATTCATAGTGCAAAAAACGAAGCGGAATATATATTCCTGCTAACAAAATCAACTCCCCCCCTATTTATGTCTGTATTAAAGACTTAAAAGTTGCTTAAATGGCATGGTTTAGTTACCTCCTGATCACGATAGTACCATCCAGTTAACTCCATACGCGTAGTAAGACTAATAGGTTCTTACACGAGTCCCTATTGAAGATCTGGGATTTCTTCCGCGAGTGTGAGAAATGCGTCTTTTCACGAGTTCATTGTAACGGAACGAGTGGAAAGACGCTGAATTTCTCTCACGAGTGGAAGAAATCCCAAATCTTCAATAAGGACGAGTGCAAGTACCTGTTTCTTCCGTTTCAACTTAAAAACAAAGCATGTCCATTTCATTCATTCATTGGCATGTCAATGTCATGTTTACTACACAAAATATTACAACGCCACGTGCAATGCAGTAAATACACATTTATTTAAAACCGCATTAAATCTATTAGGGAAAATCAGTTAAAATTCAGGTGATATTGATATTTGAAGCTTTTTTAGATCTATTAAGACGACAATTTATCTTACTACAGCAGTCGTAGAAGCGGACTCCATTGATTATACTCGGCCGATTGGATTGGCTGGCAATGCCATGTAAGACAAGGTCACGCGCAGCTGTCTTTATGGCTTGTTTTACATAGAAAACGCATCAAAACGGAAGAAACATGGTTTAGTTACGTCCTGATCACGATAGTACCATCCAGTTAACTCCATACGTGTAGTAAGACACATGGTGTAGTTACGTCCTGATCACGATAGTACCATCCAGTTAACTCCATACGTGTAGTAAGACACATGGTTTAGTTACGTCCTGATCACGACAGTACCATCCAGTTAACTCCATACGTGTAGTAAGACACGTGGTGTAGTTACGTCCTGATCACGATAGTACCATCCAGTTAACTCCATACGTGTATTAAGACACATGGTTTAGTTACGTCATGATCACGATAGTACCATCCAGTTAACTCCATACGTGTAGTATGACACATGTCTTAGTTACGTCCTGATCACGATAGTACCATCCAGTTAACTCCATACGTGTAATAAGACACATGGTTTAGTTACGTCCTGATCACGACAGTACCATCCAGTTAATTCCATACGTGTAGTAAGACACATGGTTTAGTTACGTCCTGATCATGATAGTACCATCCAGTTAACTCCATACGTGTAGTAAGACACGTGGTGTAGTTACGTCCTGATCACGACAGTACCATTGAGTTAACTCCATATGTGAAGTAAGACACGTGGTGTAGTTACGTCCTGATCACGATAGTACCATCCAGTTAACTCCATACGTGAAGTAAGACACAAGGTTTAGTTACGTCCTGATCACGACAGTACCATCCAGTTAACTCCATACGTGAAGTAAGACACTTGGTGTAGTTACGTCCTGATCACGACAGTACCATCCAGTTAACTCCATACGTGTAGTAAGACACATGGTTTAGTTACGTCCTGATCACGACAGTACCATCCAGTTAACTCCATACGTGAAGTAAGACACATGGTGTAGTTACGTCCTGATCACGACAGAACCATCCAGTTAACTCCATACGTGAAGTAAGACACATGGTTTAGTTATGTCCTGATCACGACAGTACCATCCAGTTAACTCCATACGTGTAGTAAGACACATGGTGTAGTTACGTCCTGATCACGACAGTACCATCCAGTTAACTCCATACGTGAAGTAAGACACATGGTTTAGTTACGTCCTGATCACGACAGTACCATCCAGTTAACTCCATACGTGAAGTAAGACACATGGTTTAGTTACGTCCTGATCACGACAGTACCATCCAGTTAACTCCATACGTGAAGTAAGACACATGGTGTAGTTACGTCCTGATCACGACAGTACCATCCAGTTAACTCCATACGTGTAGTAAGACACATGGTTTAGTTACGTCCTGATCACGACAGTACCATCCAGTTAACTCCATACGTGAAGTAAGCCACGTGGTGTAGTTACGTCCTGATCACGACAGTACCATCCAGTTAACTCCATACGTGTAGTAAGACACATGGTGTAGTTACGTCCTGATCACGACAGTACCATCCAGTTAACTCCATACGTGTAGTAAGACACATGGTTTAGCTACGTCCTGATCACGACAGTACCATCCAGTTAACTCCATACGTGTAGTAAGACATATGGTTTAGGTACGTCCTGATCACGATAGTACCATCCAGTTAACTCCATACGTGAAGTAAGACACATGGTTTAGTTACGTCCTGATCACGACAGTACCATCCAGTTAACTCCATACGTGTAGTAAGACATATGGTTTAGCTACGTCCTAATCACGACAGTACCATCGAGTTAACTCCATACGTGAAGTAAGACACATGGTTTAGTTACGTCCTGATCACGACAGTACCATCCAGTTAACTCCATACGTGAAGTAAGACACATGATTTAGTTACGTCCTGATCACGACAGTACCATCCAGTTAACTCCATACGTGAAGTAAGACACATGGTGTAGTTACGTCCTGATCACGACAGTACCATCCAGTAAACTCCATACGTGTAGTAAGACACATGGTTTAGTTACGTCCTGATCACGACAGTACCATCCAGTTAACTCCATACGTGTAGTAAGACACATGGTGTAGTTACGTCCTGATCACGACAGTACCATCCAGTTAACTCCATACGTGAAGTAAGACACGTGGTGTAGTTACGTCCTGATCACGACAGTACCATCCAGTTAACTCCATACGTGAAGTAAGACAAATGATTTAGTTACGTCCTGATCACGACAGTACCATCCAGTTAACTCCATACGTGAAGTAAGACTCATGGTGTAGTTACGTCCTGATCACGACAGTACCATCCAGTTAACTCCATACGTGAAGTAAGACACATGGTGTAGTTACGTCCTGATCACGACAGAACCATCCAGTTAACTCCATACGTGAAGTAAGACACATGGTTTAGTTATGTCCTGATCACGACAGTACCATCCAGTTAACTCCATACGTGTAGTAAAACACATGGTGTAGTTACGTCCTGATCACGACAGTACCATCCAGTTAACTCCATACGTGAAGTAAGACACGTGGTGTAGTTACGTCCTGATCACGACAGTACCATCCAGTTAACTCCATACGTGAAGTAAGACACATGGTTTAGTTACGTCCTGATCACGACAGTACCATCCAGTTAACTCCATACGTGAAGTAAGACACATGGTTTAGTTACGTCCTGATCACGACAGTACCATCCAGTTAACTCCATACGTGAAGTAAGACACATGGTGTAGTTACGTCCTGATCACGACAGTACCATCCAGTTAACTCCATACGTGTAGTAAGACACATGGTTTAGTTACGTCCTGATCACGACAGTACCATCCAGTTAACTCCATACGAGTAGTAAGACACATGGTTTAGTTACGTCCTGATCACGACAGTACCATCCAGTTAACTCCATACGTGAAGTAAGCCACGTGGTGTAGTTACGTCCTGATCACGACAGTACCATCCAGTTAACTCCATACGTGTAGTAAGACACATGGTGTAGTTACGTCCTGATCACGACAGTACCATCCAGTTAACTCCATACGTGTAGTAAGACACATGGTTTAGCTACGTCCTGATCACGACAGTACCATCCAGTTAACTCCATACGTGTAGTAAGACATATGGTTTAGGTACGTCCTGATCACGATAGTACCATCCAGTTAACTCCATACGTGAAGTAAGACACATGGTTTAGTTACGTCCTGATCACGACAGTACCATCCAGTTAACTCCATACGTGTAGTAAGACATATGGTTTAGCTACGTCCTGATCACGACAGTACCATCGAGTTAACTCCATACGTGAAGTAAGACACATGGTTTAGTTACGTCCTGATCACGACAGTACCATCCAGTTAACTCCATTCGTGAAGTAAGACACATGATTTAGTTACGTCCTGATCACGACAGTACCATCCAGTTAACTCCATACGTGAAGTAAGACACATGGTGTAGTTACGTCCTGATCACGACAGTACCATCCAGTAAACTCCATACGTGTAGTAAGACACATGGTTTAGTTACGTCCTGATCACGACAGTACCATCCAGTTAACTCCATACGTGTAGTAAGACACATGGTGTAGTTACGTCCTGATCACGACAGTACCATCCAGTTAACTCCATACGTGAAGTAAGACACGTGGTGTAGTTACGTCCTGATCACGACAGTACCATCCAGTTAACTCCATACGTGAAGTAAGACAAATGATTTAGTTACGTCCTGATCACGACAGTACCATCCAGTTAACTCCATACGTGTAGTAAGACACGTGGTGTAGTTACGTCCTGATCACGACAGTACCATTGAGTTAACTCCATACGTGAAGTAAGACACGTGGTGTAGTTACGTCCTGATCACGATAGTACCATCCAGTTAACTCCATACGTGAAGTAAGACACATGGTTTAGTTACGTCCTGATCACGACAGTACCATCCAGTTAACTCCATACGTGAAGTAAGACACATGGTGTAGTTACGTCCTGATCACGACAGTACCATCCAGTTAACTCCATACGTGTAGTAAGACACATGGTTTAGTTACGTCCTGATCACGACAGTACCATCCAGTTAACTCCATACGTGAAGTAAGACACATGGTGTAGTTACGTCCTGATCACGACAGAACCATCCAGTTAACTCCATACGTGAAGTAAGACACATGGTTTAGTTATGTCCTGATCACGACAGTACCATCCAGTTAACTCCATACGTGTAGTAAGACACATGGTGTAGTTACGTCCTGATCACGACAGTACCATCCAGTTAACTCCATACGTGTAGTAAGACACGTGGTGTAGTTACGTCCTGATCACGACAGTACCATCCAGTTAACTCCATACGTGAAGTAAGACACATGGTTTAGTTACGTCCTGATCACGACAGTACCATCCAGTTAACTCCATACGTGAAGTAAGACACATGGTTTAGTTACGTCCTGATCACGACAGTACCATCCAGTTAACTCCATACGTGAAGTAAGACACATGGTGTAGTTACGTCCTGATCACGACAGTACCATCCAGTTAACTCCATACGTGTAGTAAGACACATGGTTTAGTTACGTCCTGATCACGACAGTACCATCCAGTTAACTCCATACGTGAAGTAAGCCACGTGGTGTAGTTACGTCCTGATCACGACAGTACCATCCAGTTAACTCCATACGTGTAGTAAGACACATGGTGTAGTTACGTCCTGATCACGACAGTACCATCCAGTTAACTCCATACGTGTAGTAAGACACATGGTTTAGCTACGTCCTGATCACGACAGTACCATCCAGTTATCTCCATACGTGTAGTAAGACATATGGTTTAGGTACGTCCTGATCACGATAGTACCATCCAGTTAACTCCATACGTGAAGTAAGACACATGGTTTAGTTACGTCCTGATCACGACAGTACCATCCAGTTAACTCCATACGTGTAGTAAGACATATGGTTTAGCTACGTCCTAATCACGACAGTACCATCGAGTTAACTCCATACGTGAAGTAAGACACATGGTTTAGTTACGTCCTGATCACGACAGTACCATCCAGTTAACTCCATACGTGAAGTAAGACACATGATTTAGTTACGTCCTGATCACGACAGTACCATCCAGTTAACTCCATACGTGAAGTAAGACACATGGTGTAGTTACGTCCTGATCACGACAGTACCATCCAGTAAACTCCATACGTGTAGTAAGACACATGGTTTAGTTACGTCCTGATCACGACAGTACCATCCAGTTAACTCCATACGTGTAGTAAGACACATGGTGTAGTTACGTCCTGATCACGACAGTACCATCCAGTTAACTCCATACGTGAAGTAAGACACGTGGTGTAGTTACGTCCTGATCACGACAGTACCATCCAGTTAACTCCATACGTGAAGTAAGACAAATGATTTAGTTACGTCCTGATCACGACAGTACCATCCAGTTAACTCCATACGTGAAGTAAGACTCATGGTGTAGTTACGTCCTGATCACGACAGTACCATCCAGTTAACTCCATACGTGAAGTAAGACACATGGTGTAGTTACGTCCTGATCACGACAGAACCATCCAGTTAACTCCATACGTGAAGTAAGACACATGGTTTAGTTATGTCCTGATCACGACAGTACCATCCAGTTAACTCCATACGTGTAGTAAAACACATGGTGTAGTTACGTCCTGATCACGACAGTACCATCCAGTTAACTCCATACGTGAAGTAAGACACGTGGTGTAGTTACGTCCTGATCACGACAGTACCATCCAGTTAACTCCATACGTGAAGTAAGACACATGGTTTAGTTACGTCCTGATCACGACAGTACCATCCAGTTAACTCCATACGTGAAGTAAGACACATGGTTTAGTTACGTCCTGATCACGACAGTACCATCCAGTTAACTCCATACGTGAAGTAAGACACATGGTGTAGTTACGTCCTGATCACGACAGTACCATCCAGTTAACTCCATACGTGTAGTAAGACACATGGTTTAGTTACGTCCTGATCACGACAGTACCATCCAGTTAACTCCATACGAGTAGTAAGACACATGGTTTAGTTACGTCCTGATCACGACAGTACCATCCAGTTAACTCCATACGTGAAGTAAGCCACGTGGTGTAGTTACGTCCTGATCACGACAGTACCATCCAGTTAACTCCATACGTGTAGTAAGACACATGGTGTAGTTACGTCCTGATCACGACAGTACCATCCAGTTAACTCCATACGTGTAGTAAGACACATGGTTTAGCTACGTCCTGATCACGACAGTACCATCCAGTTAACTCCATACGTGTAGTAAGACATATGGTTTAGGTACGTCCTGATCACGATAGTACCATCCAGTTAACTCCATACGTGAAGTAAGACACATGGTTTAGTTACGTCCTGATCACGACAGTACCATCCAGTTAACTCCATACGTGTAGTAAGACATATGGTTTAGCTACGTCCTGATCACGACAGTACCATCGAGTTAACTCCATACGTGAAGTAAGACACATGGTTTAGTTACGTCCTGATCACGACAGTACCATCCAGTTAACTCCATTCGTGAAGTAAGACACATGATTTAGTTACGTCCTGATCACGACAGTACCATCCAGTTAACTCCATACGTGAAGTAAGACACATGGTGTAGTTACGTCCTGATCACGACAGTACCATCCAGTAAACTCCATACGTGTAGTAAGACACATGGTTTAGTTACGTCCTGATCACGACAGTACCATCCAGTTAACTCCATACGTGTAGTAAGACACATGGTGTAGTTACGTCCTGATCACGACAGTACCATCCAGTTAACTCCATACGTGAAGTAAGACACGTGGTGTAGTTACGTCCTGATCACGACAGTACCATCCAGTTAACTCCATACGTGAAGTAAGACAAATGATTTAGTTACGTCCTGATCACGACAGTACCATCCAGTTAACTCCATACGTGTAGTAAGACACGTGGTGTAGTTACGTCCTGATCACGACAGTACCATTGAGTTAACTCCATACGTGAAGTAAGACACGTGGTGTAGTTACGTCCTGATCACGATAGTACCATCCAGTTAACTCCATACGTGAAGTAAGACACATGGTTTAGTTACGTCCTGATCACGACAGTACCATCCAGTTAACTCCATACGTGAAGTAAGACACATGGTGTAGTTACGTCCTGATCACGACAGTACCATCCAGTTAACTCCATACGTGTAGTAAGACACATGGTTTAGTTACGTCCTGATCACGACAGTACCATCCAGTTAACTCCATACGTGAAGTAAGACACATGGTGTAGTTACGTCCTGATCACGACAGAACCATCCAGTTAACTCCATACGTGAAGTAAGACACATGGTTTAGTTATGTCCTGATCACGACAGTACCATCCAGTTAACTCCATACGTGTAGTAAGACACATGGTGTAGTTACGTCCTGATCACGACAGTACCATCCAGTTAACTCCATACGTGAAGTAAGACACGTGGTGTAGTTACGTCCTGATCACGACAGTACCATCAAGTTAACTCCATACGTGAAGTAAGACACATGGTTTAGTTACGTCCTGATCACGACAGTACCATCCAGTTAACTCCATACGTGAAGTAAGACACATGGTTTAGTTACGTCCTGATCACGACAGTACCATCCAGTTAACTCCATACGTGAAGTAAGACATATGGTGTAGTTACGTCCTGATCACGACAGTACCATCCAGTTAACTCCATACGTGTAGTAAGACACATGGTTTAGTTACGTCCTGATCACGACAGTACCATCCAGTTAACTCCATACGTGTAGTAAGACACATGGTTTAGTTACGTCCTGATCACGACAGTACCATCCAGTTAACTCCATACGTGAAGTAAGCCACGTGGTGTAGTTACGTCCTGATCACGATAGTACCATCCAGTTAACTCCATACGTGAAGTAAGACACATGGTTTAGTTACGTCGTGATCACGACAGTACCATCCAGTTAACTCCATACGTGAAGTAAGACACATGGTGTAGTTACGTCCTGATCACGACAGTACCATCCAGTTAACTCCATACGTGTAGTAAGACACATGGTGTAGTTACGTCCTGATCACGACAGTACCATCCAGTTAACTCCATACGTGTAGTAAGACACATGGTTTAGCTACGTCCTGATCACGACAGTACCATCCAGTTAACTCCATACGTGTAGTAAGACATATGGTTTAGGTACGTCCTGATCACGATAGTACCATCCAGTTAACTCCATACGTGAAGTAAGACACATGGTTTAGTTACGTCCTGATCACGACAGTACCATCCAGTTAACTCCATACGTGTAGTAAGACATATGGTTTAGCTACGTCCTGATCACGACAGTACCATCGAGTTAACTCCATACGTGAAGTAAGACACATGGTTTAGTTACGTCCTGATCACGACAGTACCATCCAGTTAACTCCATACCTGAAGTAAGACACATGATTTAGTTACGTCCTGATCACGACAGTACCATCCAGTTAACTCCATACGTGAAGTAAGACACATGGTGTAGTTACGTCCTGATCACGACAGTACCATCCAGTAAACTCCATACGTGTAGTAAGACACATGGTTTAGTTACGTCCTGATCACGACAGTACCATCCAGTTAACTCCATACGTGAAGTAAGACACATGATTTAGTTACGTCCTGATCGCGACAGTACCATCCAGTTAACTCCATACGTGAAGTAAGACACATGGTGTAGTTACGTCCTGATCACGACAGTACCATCCAGTAAACTCCATACGTGAAGTAAGACACATGGTGTAGTTACGTCCTGATCACGACAGTACCATTCAGTAAACTCCATACGTGTAGTAAGACACATGGTTTAGTTACGTCCTGATCACGACAGTACCATCCAGTTAACTCCATACGTGAAGTAAGACACATGGTTTAGTTACGTCCTGATCACGACAGTACCATCCAGTTAACTCCATACGTGTAGTAAGACACATGGTGTAGTTACGAGCTGATCACGACAGTACCATCCAGTTAACTCCATACGTGAAGTAAGACACGTGGTGTAGTTACGTCCTGATCACGATAGTACCATCCAGTTAACTCCATACGTGAAGTAAGACACATGGTTTAGCAACGTCCTGATCACGACAGTACCATCCAGTTAACTCCATACGTGAAGTAAGACACATGGTTTAGCAACGTCCTGATCACGACAGTACCATCCAGTTAACTCCATACGTGAAGTAAGACACAGGATGTAGTTACGTCCTGATCACGACAGTACCATCCAGTTAACTCCATACGTGTAGTAAGACACATGGTTTAGTTACGTCCTGATCACGACAGTACCATCCAGTTAACTCCATACGTGAAGTAAGACACATGGTGTAGTTACGTCCTGATCACGACAGTACCATCCAGTTAACTCCATACGTGAAGTAAGACACATGGTTTAGTTACGTCCTGATCACGACAGTACCATCCAGTTAACTCCATACGTGTAGTAAGACACATGGTGTAGTTACGTCCTGATCACGACAGTACCATCCAGTTAACTCCATACGTGAAGTAAGACACGTGGTGTAGTTACGTCCTGATCACGACAGTGCCATCCAGTTAACTCCATACGTGAAGTAAGACACATGGTTTAGTTACGTCCTGATCACGACAGTACCATCCAGTTAACTCCATACGTGAGGTAAGACACATGGTGTAGTTACGTCCTGATCACGACAGTACCATCCAGTTAACTCCATACGTGTAGTAAGACACATGGTTTAGTTACGTCCTGATCACGACAGTACCATCCAGTTAACTCCATACGTGTAATAAGACACATGGTTTAGTTACGTCCTGATCACGACAGTACCATCCAGTTAACTCCATACGTGAAGTAAGACACGTGGTGTAGTTACGCCCTGATCACGACAGTACCATCCAGTTAACTCCATACGTGAAGTAAGACACATGGTTTAGTTACGTCGTGATCACGACAGTACCATCCAGTTAACTCCATACGTGTAGTAAGACATATGGTTTAGGTACGTCCTGATCACGATAGTACCATCCAGTTATCTCCATACGTGAAGTAAGACACATGGTTTAGTTACGTCCTGATCACGACAGTACCATCCAGTTAACTCCATACGTGTAGTAAGACATATGGTTTAGCTACGTCCTGATCACGACAGTACCATCCAGTTAACTCCATACGTGAAGTAAGACACATGGTTTAGTTACGTCCTGATCACGACAGTACCATCCAGTTAACTCCATACGTGTAGTAAGACACATGGTTTAGTTACGTCCTGATCACGACAGTACCATCCAGTTAACTCCATACGTGAAGTAAGACACATGGTTTAGTTACGTCCTGATCACGATAGTACCATCCAGTTTACTCCATACGTGTAGTAATACACATGGTTTGATTGATTGATTGATTTTTATTTTAAGACACATGAAACTTTCTATTAAATCAGTTATATTCATTTATTCGCTCACGTCAGATACAGCTTTCTAGTTGTCACAACATAATGTGTATTGTGATTAAAAAAGTTAGTAATTGAAATCTTTGCTTGTTTAATATATATATATTTTATTTAGAAAGCTACTCCTTTACAACGGGGGCAACCTCTACCGGGGTAGCAGAAGTTGTGTCTAAAAGTACATATTCAAAGTTCATCATTTACATATTGCATTAAAATTAAAATCAATATAAATACATTCAAAATATAACAGCTTGTTACTAAGTCTGCAAGTAGAGCACTGTCAGCTTTATACGCAAAATTTATTTCATGTGGTGGAATGACTTATTAAACAACATTATTAAGAACAAACTGGTAGAACGTGCTAATGTGGGTCACGGGTCACTGTAATCGGGTGCTGTATCGAGAAACAGATACGGTGTTGAAAAAACTGTTGATACTCATAAAATATTGATAAATGCAATACAATTTTATGCTTGTCTTCAAGAAATATGATAGACAAAACCATGTGTGAAGTTTTATGACGAAATATCTCCGATTACCATGTAAATTTACGAGTTGAAGTGGGGAAACATCCACAGGTAATTTTAGCGATGTATTTTTATCTTGGACAAGAATAATGAGCGCCTGATTGGATGACCGATTTAAAACACACTGACTCCGCATGGTAAACATATGCATGTAAAAGCAATCTATGTTATATTTATTCATTTGTTTGATTCTGGAATATTGTTGATCATTGATTTAAACAAGAAAAAAAGGAAAAAGGGGGGGATGTGAATTTTATTTGTGAATTTTACAGTTAAATAAATGTTGTTTCGACAGTTTAAAGAGAAAAATAAAAATTTATTGCGACTCAAGCTTAAATCAGCGTTAAAAATTGAACAAATATCAGTGGTTTTGTAAATGAGATTTATTTTAAATAGAAAATCTGAATTTATTATTTATTAATTTATTATTAATGATACAATTGTATATCCCTTGGGAGGGGGAGGGGGGCTATGATGAAAATTTGAAATAAAAACACAGGACCGGACTTTAAGCAAAAATAATAATCCAGGATTAGTTTTTTATTAAAAAAATCCAGGACTCCTGTGTCCATGAATTTTTTTTTTTCAGTTAATAATATGAAATATTGACATCCACACTTGCCTTTTGGACAGCACATTTCTGTGTCCACACTTGTGATGTTTATAATACACTACAAATCTTTAGTTGAGCCTGTACTTTATTATGGCACTGGTTTATGGGGTCATACGAACTGGAGGGAGGTATAGACTGTGCAAAACAAGGCATGTAGAATTGTTCTCGGCTGTTAGTTTAAATATATTTTATTAATTAATTCAATATAACATTACAATATTCAGCTATATACATTACATAATAAGAAGTAATTCATAGGATTGGGAAACAAGTTACAAGAACTTATATTAATCCCTATCCGTAGGAATAAATTTCATTTATAATATACTGTGAATCTCTAAGGGGAGAAGCAAATAGAACTAACTAATAATACTTCTCGGCTGTTGCGTCAAATGTTACCAGTCAAGGAGATATGGGATATTGTAGTTTCAAGTCAATTCAATCAATAGAAACATTTCGTCGTTTCTTACGACTGCGCATCACATGTGATACAAGATTAACTTATAAAATCCACATGTGGAGTATGAACATATCTAGGTCATGGGACAAAAAATGTATTGAAAAGGCTAATAACCTATATATTATGGATATAATAAATATTCCTTATTTCAATAGACATAAATTGCATAATATAAAAGCTAAACTTTGTAATATTAACAATACAGAATGGGTAAATAACTTGTTTTGATGATAGAAACGAACCAAATGGTAATAAGTTACGTACTTATAGAAAATTTAAAAGATTTTTAAATGTTAGTTCATATGTAAATGTTTTATCAAATTTTAGAAGTGGCTGTTTACCATTAGCAGTAGAGACAGGTCGATACACCAGGCCAAAAATTCCATTAAATGAACGGAAATGTATATTTTGTAACACAAATTCTGTTGAAGATGAAATTAATTTTTTATTAGATTGTGATTTTTATTCAGATTTACGATATGCTTTAACAGAAAATGCTTGTATTTTATTGGAAAATTTTGAAAATCTCATTTTAGAAGATAAATTCCTTTTTATCATGTCAAATGAAGAAATCCAACCTTTTTTTAGCAAAAACTTTATTTAATATGTTTTATAGAAGAAAGTATTGTTTGCAATAACATGTATTTTAATAAATCATAAATATCTTAGGTATGTGGTGTATATATTGACAGTGTCTCATATAAGCCATATGTGGCTGGGTACTAATATTATAATTGATACAATTTTATTGTGTACGTTTTTAATTGTTTTAAACATGTACAGATGTACGAAATGTTTTATATTGGTATGTGACACTATAATAAAATAAAGTATTTAGTATTCATATATGTAATATTTGGTATTAAAATAATACAATAGCACATGTTCGGACGTGTAAACCAGAACTATCAGAGAAAAATTGGTATTAACCTTAAAGAACTAATAGATAGATTTAATTGAATAATAGTATTCATTTTCAAATTTTTCAAACACTTTTTTTAACCGTACTTAATTCTTAACGGCAAACAATGTGATGATGTACTTCAGTACATTTTTACCGACTATTAAATAACAATATTGTCAGTGTGCGGGTGGAGACAAGTCCAATATCGCTTTTCATAATATGGAAATATTTAGGGAAATGGTGTGAAGCAAAATGTTTAATGTGTAACGATTGTAGCTAGGAACCTGTGAGAATTTTTTATTTTTGATAAACTGATAACAAGCCTTGAAATAAGAAATCCCATGGAAAGTGGTTGTCGATAGATAATTGTTTTACCATCAAGTATTTCATATATATTTATGATGAGAACAAGTTTACAACCATATGATAAATCATGTAGGTAAAATGTGTGTCGCGGCCATGGGTCTATGTATAATTGTTTTGATTGCCACTAGAAAAAGATGAGATGGTAGATATTATTTTGCCTTGTGACAGGCCAACAACAACACTCCTAATAAACTTGCTATCAGAATCTGCAGTAAGTTGTCTTTTACGTGTAAGGAGTGTGTCCTTTACATCCCGGGAGAAGGGGCGAATTAAATTCGTTCCTCACAGCTTTCTGGTGTTCCTTTCACACAAAGTCGGCGTTTTCCTAGAGGAAGCCATTTGTTATTTTATCTACTAGTATGCCAAATTATTTTATTATATTTTATGTAAATTTCCTGTCTTCTTATGGTTAAGGAGCGTGTGCCAATTTAGTCTATCAAATGGCAGAGTGTGATAATTTAGTCTATCACATGGCAGAGTTTATCTTATGTCAAAAATATCAAACTGGACTGAGGCATGGCATAGCTGACAAAATTGCTCACTTTTCATTTAAGAACACCCATCTGTATAAATCATACACCAAAATGGCAGAAAAATATTAACAAATACAAAAAATGAATGTAATCTTATTTATTACACATCATCAATATCACAGTTTAACACATTTAAAGACAACAGCAATTGAAATTCAGGCCATCAAAATCATAAAAAATAATGAAACAAGGAGAAAAGAACATTCAGTATAACAAAACAAATAACACATAGCTGAGAGGGTGGTAGAGCAGATTGTTACCCCTAGAAATTTCATTGTCGGCTTTGCCTCGGTTGACAATGAATTTCTCGGGGTAACAATCTGCTCTACCACCCTCTCAGCTATGTGTTATTTATATAATATTACATTACTTTGTTGTATGTTGAATGGCTTCAGACATAGCAAACATATTTCAAAATTTTGGTACAGAAAACATGATTTTGTTTTATGTAGGGTTTCACAAAAATTCGTAACTATAGTCCTAACTTTTTCACTTAAGATTATCTTACGACAATTCCTAAGTCCTTTTCACAAAGATTATCTTACGACAAATTTTAATCTTACGACTAGAATTACACTTACGATAAAAAATTCTTCCTTAGGTGTACTCGATGCAATATTATGTGATAAAGTTTGTCAGTGATTTGCGACAGGTCAATGGTTTTCTCCGAGTACTCCAGGTTTCTCCACGAATAAAACTGACCGATATATTGTTGAAAGGGGCGTTAAACACCATAAACCATCTTCCTTAGCAACCTAGTTTCATTTCCATAGCACAACAAAGCATTTTTTTTAAATAAAGTTATTCTAAAAAATATCCCCGGCACTAATGTATAAGCAATTTTTATGCTATGATGTGTTTGTATGTTTATATTGAATTTGTATCTAATACAAAAAAATGTATATGAATCGGTCACCAATAACTGCAAAAAATATGAACGGGTATGATTTTCGTATAGAGGAACATTTCTAATGCATGTAAATTAAAATGATCTATAATAATTATCATTACTTGGAGTTGTGCGTCATCATCCACGCGTGGTTACTTTTGGTAGAAGTATTTTTTAAGGGAGTGCATCTGGAGTGTGAAAAAAACCCTATTCATATAATTCATTTTATTGGTTATTTGTCAGCAAAATATTTACCCCTTTTTTCCAATTAATCCCATCCCACATAAAATCAAAAGCTTGTTCTTTTACTGATGAAAATGTATCCCGATTTTTCTGAGATAACCCAAATAAAGATGTGTTTATCATCTATCAATCATGAAGACGAATAAATATCCCTGTTATATATTAATATTAATATAACAGAAGAATGTACACAAGTTTATGTATTGCCAGAGTGTTCGATGATCATCGAAGTTGCCAGAAATTAATAAATTATATTACTAATATAAAGGCAAAATCAAAACGATATCATTGGATCCAGAAAATTCCAGTCCTAAAGCGGCTGTTCATACAAAACTTTTGTAAGCGAAGTAGATGTCTAGAAGAAAATCCCGTATTCTGTTTTTATCCAAAAAAAAAATGAAAAAAAAAATTCTCCCCAAGTTTGCAAGTACATGTAGTCTTTCCGATTGTCGATCGTTCCCAATTTGAAATCTAAAATTAATGAGAATTATCCTGATTTTTTGGTCATGTAAACGATACACTGCTGCATTGAAGAGGTAAATGTACGGAATGCATCGTTATAGACAGACTCTGTTATTAGTCACGCCAAAAAGGAGTAAACAACAATGACATTTGTAGCGTCTGTTTGTATTAAACCATATTCATTTCAATAAACATTTATCAATATGTGTAAATAGGTTTGTCATACGGTCAGAGAAAATGCGCTAACGATGAATTGCTCTCTTATTTTCAAGTCGAAGCGCCAATACATCGTCCATCTTTTTTCTATTTTTTTCACTTACGATAAAAGATAAGACTAAAATTTCTCTTACGATCAAAATTTTACACTTAGGACAGGGTAGTTTTACACGTAAAGTTAGGACTATTTTTACACTTAAGATTATCGTAAGTATTTTTGTGAAACTCTTTTTAATCTTAGTTTTACACTTACGACAATTTTTTATCGTAAGTATTTTTGTGAAAAGGGCTACTGGACCCGATGGGGGCCTTAGGCAGCCCCCAGACCCCTCGCCGAAGTTCTTTGATTGCACATAGTTTTACTTCCAGCTACGCCCCTGACTTGTATCATAAACCAAAAAATACAGTGTAAACAGTGATATTACTCTGTATCATGCAACTTTTAGAAGTTGCATGATACACACTTTGGGATAGAACATGTTCTATTCTCTACAGCAAGGATCACGATACATTTGATCTCTGACCAATCAGAGATCTTGGTTTGAGGTCAGGAGGTTACAACATCATCAACAAATAAAAGCACATGGTCAGCACATGGTAAATAAAACATGACTGGAAAGGGGGGAAAAGTAGTGATGTTATTTGGTCAAAGGGACAGATGGAGAGTCTCCTCAATTTGTATGATAATGTCTTCATTGTCAGGATTCTCCATTTTGGCGGGAACAATTTGTAAACAAACTCTGCATGAAGCATGCTACTTGATTTAGTGTGTAAACTGACAAGGATCATGATACAAAAAGTTGCATGATACAAGTATCGCGATACTTGCTTTACCGTGTAACAGGGCCTTAATATTACCAACGAAAAGAAGCTAGACGTACATCCTTTAATTTCACATTCCGCTATATAAAACTGGTCTTATAAAACTAGTCAAGCTTTTTATTGAAGTGTTCGTGTAAGCGTACTTTTATTCCGGTGTGTAGAATTTCCGATGAGCAAATTTACACTAGTGTTGTCTTTCCATAAATAGTGTGAACTTTAAAAAACACAGGTAAGTTTTGTTTATTATGATTAACACACATGTTTATAAACGCGCTAATCACTCAGAACCAATTTTCCTATTGTCACCCGTGCGTATTATTTAATAGCATCTCATCAATTTATTCTAATATTATAATGACAAAGATTAAATATTAAAATATGTAGCAGGAGGAATATCAAGCAATTTTAATTTACCTGAACAACAAATCTTACAATCAAAATGTTTCTGAAAATGAAAAAAAGGAGAGGATTCGAGCTAGGAGTAGAAAATTCATGATCAAGAAAATAGACGGTTTGCAATATTTGTATACAAAAGACGCAAAAACTGTAGTAACTGAGGAGAACAAAAAGAATGAATAATGATTCTGCACTAGTGAGTCTAGTGTGGTTATTCGATATAGTAAACACTCTTTAATTTAGGTCTGTAATTTATTTATAGATAATTATACACCATGACAATTTAGTTTTGAATGGTGACTGAAGTAAAATTATTGATTTAATTCAGAATTCTTCAATTCTTGATTTTTAGCTATTGTTATTGATTCCGCCATAAACATTCTTTCCGAAATACAGAATACCCTAGAGTATAATTTCTCCATGACCTAAATGGCCTAGGGTATACTTTCCAATGGAATAAAGCACACTAGTGTATTTATTCTATGTGATTAGAAATCAACATAATATGGACATGATAGATGATCTACTCTAGGAAATGAATTTACACTTACACTGTACATTACATTACAAGGTAGTGTATTATTTCCTTGAAGAATAACTGCACTAGGTCATTTTTTCCAGGATAAATTATACTAGTGTATAATTTCCACATAACAATTCATTTTGAAATAATCACTTCAATATTTTTTAACCCCCCAATAAGCCCATGCCCCATTTTTTTTATAGTCCCCCTAAAAAATCCCTTTTAAGAGTGTTTTGGATACACAATTAAACAAAGGATAATTTACACTACGCATGGAAAAAATAACATAGTGCAATAATTCCTCTGGAAATTATACACTAGTGTAACTTGTCCTCAGGAAAGAATACACTGGTGGAAAGAAAACACTGATAATTGAGCGGTCGTGTTTTGTTGTTAGGGAACGACCATTTAACTTGAAAAGGGGGGGGTTATGTTTTTTTTTCTAAAATAATATTCTGATTCCCAATGTTGCTGAAGAAAATATTCTGAATTTGGTGGAGGAAAAAAAAATAATCTGATTCAGAGTTTTTGTCATATAACCTAATGTTAAATTCTGGAAAAAATATTCGCGCTTTGTGCGACAAAAAAAATAAATATTCTAACTCTTGTGTTGTCCGAAAAAAAATTTCTGAACCAAACAAAAAAACCATACCCCCCCCCCCCCCTCTTCAAGTTAAATGGTCGGTCCCTTAGTTGTATCCATTTTGTCCCTTTCTTCCATTTTCCTGTTGGATTTTGGAATTTTTCCCGCGTTGTATTTCTAGTTTATCATTTCATTGTTTTGAGATTCACAAGAGTTATCTCTCTTTGCATTGTATGATATAAGTTTTGATAAAGCGATGCAAGTCAAAGAACCTATAGAATTTTGATTCGACGTCAAGAAATTGGTAAATAATTCTAGTCCTTACATTTGCAGTTACTATGTCTTTTTGCAATAAATAAATAAATAAATAAATAAATAAATAAATAAATAAATAAATAAATAAATAAATAAATAAATAAATAAATAAATAAGGTCTGGAATTTTTCATGATATTTACCAAAGTCTGAACTGGAGTATTTAGAGGTCAAAATGTTGCTAGTAACAGATGGTGTTCTTCTGTATCCTGAATCATAAGATTGTCATGTACATAAGAAAGAAAACAGCGGGATTGTTTTGATCAATTTTCATTGAACCTGTTTCCGATAATGATGATTTTATAAACATTGTCCAACCCGGCTTCTGGAATCTTAAACAAACATTTTCACTAGAAACATTTTCCTTTTCTATCATAACCTCGAATTAACTGACTAACCATTACATCTTTCCCTGTCTCGGTTCGTATCTGTTACAAGGCGTAGACCATTTAATTTTTAAATGTGTTTTATAGAAAACAAATTAATTGACCTAAAAGATACAAGAAATAAATAATCTGACCCTGTAATTTTCAACGAGAAATGTTGGTGAAAAGAAATCCAGCTTTTCGAGTAAATCAGATTTTGTTTCGAGTGAATATATCTGATACAGGGGAGGGGGGAATACCCTTCATCTAAAGTTAAGATCTTTAGAATGAAATTTCACACAAAACATTGTTTTGATATTATTATCATCGCCTAGATGATACGTATTCATTTAACTTTTCCGTTAGTTTCAAACGTGTTACTGATATTGTATATTTATATGTATCATTTTGTCTCATTGTTACATAATAAACATATTAAATATCGCTTACAAAATATGAATGAGAGGTATGCATATCGCTGGGGTTTTTTTCTCACTCTGTTCTGTTATAACGTGAAGTATACAGCATACCATTGAAAACAGTTGGCATTTTCTGTTGCAACACAAACTTACACTTTCAACGTAACATGCTGAAAAATGAAACTATTTAAGAGATAAGCAGAAAATAAACTGTTTCTACGAACGTCATTTCAACAATATGTTGATGGGAAAATTTATGTAGTAAACAATAGTTGCATGACCGCATCATTTCACTAAGAGGGAAGGTTTGAGCCGATTAAACTAGCTTATTGAAGTGCCTGTATCAAGCCAGGAAAGTGAGCAGTCATGTATTGGTGTGTTAGGGTTATTGAAGTGCCTGTATCAAGCCAGGAAAGTGAGCAGTCATGTATTTGTGTGTTATGCTTACTGAAGTGCCTGTATCAAGCCAGGAAAGTGAGCAGTCATGTATTTGTGTGTTAGGCTTACTGAAGTGCCTGTCTCAAGCCAGGAAAGTGAGCAGTCATGTATTTGTGTGTTAGGCTTACTGAAGTGCCTGTATCAAGCCAGGAAAGTGAGCAGTCATGTATTTGTGTGTTAGGGTTACTGAAGTGCCTGTATCAAGCCAGGAAAGTGAGCAGTCATGTATTTGTGTGTTAGGGTTACTGAAGTGCCTGTTTCAAGCCAGGAAAGTGAGCAGTCATGTATTTGTGCGTTAGGCTTACTGAAGTGCCTGTCTCAAGCCAGGAAAGTGAACAGTCATGTATTTGTGTGTTAGGGTTACTGAAGTGCCTGTATCAAGCCAGGAAAGTGAGCAGTCATGTATTTGTGTGTTAGGGTTACTGAAGTGCCTGTATCAAGTCAGGAAAGTGAGCAGTCATGTATTGGTGTGTTAGGGTTACTGAAGTGCCTGTATCAAGTCAGGAAAGTGAGCAGTCATGTATTGGTGTGTTAGGGTTACTGAAGTGCCTGTATCAAGCCAGGAAAGTGAGCAGTCATGTATTTGTGTGTTAGGGTTACTGAAGTGCCTGTCTCAAGCCAGGAAAGTGAGCAGTCATGTATTTGTGTGTTAGGCTTATTGAAGTGCCTGTATCAAGCCAGGAAAGTGATCAGTCATGTATTTGTGTGTTAGGGTTACTGAAGTGCCTGTATCAAGTCAGGAAAGTGAGCGGTCATGTATTTGTGTGTTAGGGTTATTGAAGTGCCTGTATCAAGCCAGGAAAATGAGCAGTCATGTATTTGTGGGTTATGGTTACTGAAGTGCCTGTATCAAGCCAGGAAAGTGAGCAGTCATGTATTTGTGTGTTAGGCTTACTGAAGTGCCTGTATCAAGCCAGGAAAGTGAGCGGTCATGTATGTGTGTGTTAGGCTTACTGCAGTGCCTGTATCAAGCCAGGAAAGTGAGCGGTCATGTATTTGTGTGTTAGGGTTACTGAAGTGCTTGTACCAAGCCAGGAAAGTGAGCAGTCATGTATTTGTGTGTTAGGCTTACTGAAGTGCCTGTATCAAGCCAGGAAAGTGAGCAGTCATGTATGTGTGTGTTAGGCTTACTGCAGTGCCTGTATCAAGCCAGGAAAGTGAGCAGTCATGTATTTGTGTGTTAAGCTTACTGAAGTGCCTGTATCAAGCCAGGAAAGTGAGCAGTCATGTATGTGTGTGTTAGGCTTACTGCAGTGCCTGTATCAAGCCAGGAAAGTGAGCGGTCATGTATTTGTGTGTTAGGGTTACTGAAGTGCCTGTATCAAGCCAGGAAAGTGAGCAGTCATGTATTTGTGTGTTAGGGTTACTGAAGTGCCTGTATCAAGCCAGGAAAGTGAGCAGTCATGTATTTGTGTGTTAGGGTTACTGAAGTGCCTGTATCAAGTCAGGAAAGTGAGCAGTCATGTATTGGTGTGTTAGGGTTACTGAAGTGCCTGTATCAAGCCAGGAAAGTGAGCAGTCATGTATTTGTGTGTTAGGGTTACTGAAGTGCCTGTATCAAGCCAGGAAAGTGAGCAGTCATGTATTTGTGTGTTAGGCTTATTGAAGTGCCTGTATCAAGCCAGGAAAGTGAGCGGTCATGTATTTGTGTGTTAGGCTTAGTGAAGTGCCTGTATCAAGCCAAGAAAGTGAGCGGTCATGTATTTGTGTGTTTTGGGTATCGATTTTGTCACTTTCTGCGATTTTCTATTTAATTTTAGAAATGGTTTGACAGCTTTTTACTGTTCACTGTATTATTATCATTATTATTATATATATCTTTTTTTTTAAATTAATGCTCTTTTATACCCTTATAAGGTTGACGGCATAAAACAAACATACAAACATACAAATTATTGGTAATTCGATAACAATAGAGAAATTGGCTTGACAATTGCACAAACATGTGTCAGTTAAAATGATTAATTTGATTCACAGAATTCCTTTACTGAGATAACTAGATTTCAAGACTTGTAAACAAAACCAATCAAAACATTCACACGTTCGTTTCTTCTACAACAACACAATAATAGCGCAGAAATAGCATCAAAGGTGCAGCTATTTTTGACATCAAAGTGAAAATATTTGGATACTTTCCAGAACAGCACTGCACATCATCATTTTACAGATATAAGCATTTCAAATATAAATTGTATGTACGCTGAACAAACAGAAAAGAAAACGCAAATGTTCTTTTGGGGTATAATAAATTATTTCATTAGCTGGTTTTTTTATATCTAAAGTTAAAGTTTTGTTTATAGAAAGTTAAAGCCAATCAACCTTATAATAAAATTAGAACTTGACATGTTAATTACTAAGATTAATACATACATATATAACAAAATGTGAATTATTAATATCATTATTAATTTGTTAAAAATATAATTAATGAACTTGTCCACATATAGCGCTGCGAACTTCAACTTCATTTGTCCTTTGATGTGAAGTACCGTCACGCCAAACATAAACAACGCTGATGATTTATCTCGTACCGTCAAGCCAAACATAATAACAACGCTGATGCTTTATCTCGTACCGTCAAGCCAAACATAATAACAACGCTGATGCTTTATCTCGTACCGTCAAGCCAAACATAATAACAACGCTGATGCTTTATCTCGTACTGTCAAGCCAAACATGATACCAACGCTGATGCTTTATCTCGTACTGTCAAGCCAAACATGATAACAACCTGATGCTTTATATCGTACTGTCAAGCCAAACATGATAACAACGCTGATGCTTTATCTCGTACCGTCAAGCCAAACATAATAACAACGCTGATGCTTTATCTCGTACCGTCAAGCCAAACATAATAACAACGCTGATGCTTTATCTCGTACCGTCAAGCCAAACATAATAACAATGCTGATGCTTTATCTCGTATGTACAATACCGGACAAACTTGAACTTAGGGACCGACCATTTAACTTGAAGGGGAGGGTTATGGTTTTTTGTTTCGTTCAGAAATTTTTTTTCGGACATCACAAGAGTTAGAATATTTTTTTTTTTGTCGCGCAAAGCGCGAATTTTTTTTCCATAATTTAACATTAGGTTATATGGCAAAAACTCTGAATCAGATTATTTTTTTTTCCTTCACCAAAATCAGAATATTTTTTTCAGCAACATTGGGAATCAGAATCATTTTTTAGAAAAAAAACCATAACCCCCCCTCCCCCCTTCAAGTTAAATGGTCGTTCCCTTACTAGATCTGAAGATGTTAAGACATTGTTACAGAATTTTGCTACAGGAATGCTTAATCAGATTAAAGACTAATGAAAGAGTTCTGAACGATGTAGTGTTTTTTTTTTTTTTTTTTTATCATTATGTTAAACACAAATAATTTTATTGCACTAAATTGCTGTTAACAATTCATTAGGTTCATACAGCTTTTACTTAGTATCCCTAGTTGTTAATCACTAAATAGGAAGGCATTTGCTATATAGTGAAGCTTATTTCAAAATAAATATTTTTCGTACACATTTTAAAGATAATATACTTATCATATTGTAATTATGACATTTAATAAACATATTACTGCAATATAAATAATGATGTTTCAATTATTGATTATGTATTGTATCTAAGATGCCACAACCTTCTATGAAGCCAGTTATATGACGATTACAGACAAACCTTTACAGATACTAGTCATCGACTTTTTACATGGAAATGAAAATGTATTAGTTATTTGCTGGAGCAGTTCCAACAAAAGACCAAGAGGCTGAACTAGTAGCTAATGTTTTATTGAATGAATGGTTCTATATGTAAGGAGAACCTGAACGTTTACACTTCGATCAAGGTTGGAATTTCGAATCAGATGTTATTCGTCAACTTTGTAAGCATTACCAAATAGCTAGATCACGGACCACTCCATATCACCCGCAAGGAAATGCTCAATGTGAACGTGTTAACAGAACACTACACAATCTTTTAAAAGCTCTTCCGCCAGAAAAGAAGTATCTACCAGAACTTGTGTTTTCATACAACGTGCCACAGAACTCTACCACAAGCTACAGTCCGTATTATTTGTTCTTTGGTAAAAATCTAACATTACCAGTTGACGTTTTGCTTGGAATAAATCAGTCAGGTGATTCGGATGAACCTTTGCAGGAAAGGAATGATGCATATGAGGAACATTTGCGATATGCTTATGACAAAACTGGGGAGAGATCATGTTGAATACCGTAAAACTGTACATGATCACAAACGATTAAATCCAGATTTTAGTTTATAATTATTTTATTTGATCAATGATACACAAGTTTTACCAACTTATGGAGTCTTCTCCTATATATACAATCATTATTACATTATACTGAGAATGCACAAGAAAACAAGAAAAATACAATTTTATCTTATAATATAGCTGAAAATAGTAAACGAATAAAAAGAAATGAGGAAAAAGTATGTGTGTGTGTGCTTGGATGCTGGATGGTGTTTGGTTAGTACATTAAACGATTAGAAATCGCTTAGACCTTTTTATGAATCGAAAAACTGAATAAAAGATAAACCAATTATCTGCATAGCTTAAGGTTTCACTTCCTGATGTGAGAAGTGATGCATTGATCAATTGAGACAAATCGCTTATGTTGAGAAACAGATAATTTCTTATTAAATCCAGAGCTATGTGTTGATGATAAAGTATACGTTAGAAACTGTGGTGTTCGTGGACGAAACAAAATACAAGATACATGGGATTCTACAATTTACCGTGTATTACGTCTGTCAGAAAACACAGTTGTTGTAGAACCTGAAGATGGTGCTGGTGTGTCTAGAACTTTGAACCGTCAACATGTGATCAAATGTAATGTTCCACAATGTAAAGATCGTAACTCTGACGTAACATGCATATACCCAAAAAACTATACCATTATTATCTTCAGAATTGAAAGATCAAGTACTTTAAGAAAGTAATTTCACCATGGCCGGCGTTTTCATTGTTTTTCAAGTGAATGAGGCGAGTGATCGAGTGAGTGCTTGTTGTTTCACGCCACATGAACACGTCTTCAGCTATATCTCAGCTCAAATAAAGGGGTACAACGTAACGTTTGTGATGAATAAAAACAAGAAACATAAAGATTGAAGTAATAACATGCAGTGAGTGAGTGATTGTTGAACAACAAATGAGCAATATTTCAGCCATATCAGAGCGAAAACAAGTTAGATTTTGATGAAATGATGATGATGATGATCTCCGCTTTGTACTAGAACAATGCGCTACGTCTGATTTTTTTTATTGTGCTAGCACACTGAAGCTCACTGACCCGATATTCCGAGGGCCCGGGTGGCTTAATGAGTTAGGTAGTTGGATTACCTAACAACTCATACAAGCCTATCACCAATACGGCGTGGGTTCGCACCCGGCTTTGTAAATTACAAAAAGGATACACTCGACTCGCAGCCGCAAGTGATAAAGTTTACCAGTTGCTTTCCCATGAACGGTGGTTCTAGCCGGGTACTCCGGCTTCTGCCACCACTACAACTGGTCACCATGATATAGCTGAAATATTGCTGAAAGTGGCGTTAAACACAATAAATCATCATTAAATCACCCGATAGTCCGCAAGTAGAAATGTCGCTCCACTCAGACACATTATCCTGACTCCGAGACAACCAGTCCTTGACCTTACTATTTAATGATACTTAGCGCAGAAGCAATAAATACCAATGTTATAGTCTTTGGTTTGACCTGATCGAGTCTCGAACACACAATTTACTGCATTCGAGGCAAGTACGGTAATCATCACACCTCCGCTTGCGAATGGGTCGTCACCTAAAATCATGTAAAATATGTATTATGAATATTTATGTACACAAGTTGTATTGCCTCAACCAATCACTGAAAACTAAATTATTTATATGAATAAAACATTTTTTTGTGAAATATTATAATACTAAAATAGTAGTGTTTGCAAATCTCGGTTTTTTTACTGTCATTATTTGAAAGTAAGACGATGCTTTAACATGGAAAGATAATAAAACAAAATAATACAACTTGTATTACGGTTTCTTGCTATTACAGATATATATACCTGACCTACATAGTCACTTGGTCAATATAAATACAGATGGCGTATTTCGGTAGAAACTCTCTACCATAATTCAGTACCACTTAGCGGAGAAGTATCAAATATCAATGTTGTAGGAGAGTTACAGAAGAGGGGGGGGGGGGGGGGGGGGGGTGTGATTGCGCTGTTTGTATCAGTGATCAAATGTTGATGATTGTTAATTTGCTCTACCGAATATTATATATCTAAATTATAAGGAGCTAAGCCCATATTGTCTGATTACCTTTTCTTTCATTTAAACTCAGTAAATGTACATTTTCCTGGCTCGTTGATAATGTTTATTGTGTTGATAAATGATAATTGAATTAACAGGAGAAGTAGTGACGTCACTAGCCTTGTGAATATGGCAGCTGCGTTGCCGACGAAAAACTTATAATGTTTCAATTTTCAGTTTACTGCGATTTTCTTTAAAATCAGAAAATATAGGTTTTTTTTTACCGTAATGGAATATCTGTGTCACAAATGACCACGGATATGTTCCACTTGTCGTAAACACTTCCTGATTCTCTCCTCATTCATGACTTATCACTGGGTCTGTAACTAGATTAACACGACGGGTACCACTAGTGGAGCAGGAGCTGCCTACCCATCCGGAGTACTCGAGTTCACTCACGGTTTTTAGTGGGTTCCTGTTACTAGATCGTTATCTTTATATGTATGTTTTGTAGATCGTTCTTTGTCTTTTTGTACTTTTTCTTTTGGCCATTGTGTAGTCTGTTTTTGTCTTCGATATACGGATTCTGATTACCCCTTTGGTATCTTCAAACTCTTCCTAAATAAGTAATTACGTTGTTTTAACAGTACATTATAATTGGGTTCACCCTTTATGTAATGAGAACACTGATATTGTACATGTGTTTTAACCAAACAAATTTACCTAAATAATACCAATCATATCATGTATATTTCTGTTGTGGCTATTTGCTATAGATCTTTCTATTTACAATCAATAAAGATTAGTTGCTAATAAAATTACAGGGGTCCGTTGTTGAACTTGTGATTAAGCTAATTACATGATTCATTCCTAATCACATAATTAGCTAATTCACTGATTAAATATGATTGGTTAATGCATTGATTAAATTTCAATTCAGCAACAAAATTTAATCATTGCATAAGCCAAGTATGGGATTAGGAATTAATTATGTAATTTTGGCTAATCATCTGGTTAGTTTAATCACAAATTCAACAAGAATTTTAAAATAACAAGAGTTATCTCTCTTCCGCTGACCGGTACGTACTGAAATTATGACAAAACATGAAATCTTTTCCCCCCTTTTCTTTCGTTATACTGTTTAATCTGCATCATCCATGTTCCAATTTGAAGTTGTTATGAAATCAGGTTTTGATTGAAACACTATATTTACACATAGAAATGCCATGATCATCTGAGAGCTACAAATAACCTTTCTATCTAGGATATAATTAAAAATATTTCCAGCATAACGGAACATACCTACGCATTCTGAAGCCTGCAAGGACAATAGCCCTACTGCAAAATAAATAATTATTTGTTTTTGGTACATCACAAGAAATATGCCTAATAAGTCATTGAATTTTAAGATACTACACGGCTTGATAAAAAAAAACACTAATGAAAGCAATATTCCTAGTTACTTAGCAACTACTTACTCTTCGGGTTCAACCCGGTTTGTTTTTTGGGGGGATGGGGTCCGAGAGTCTCGTTTGTTTTTGTTTTCTGTTAAGTATTTATTCTGTGTCTTTCGTTCTGTGTACTGCTCTCAATGTTTTTGTTTTCTGTTAAGTATTTATTCTCTGTCTTTCGTTGTGTGTACTGCTCTCAATGTTTTTGTTTTCTGTTAAGTATTTATTCTTTGTCTTTCGTTCTATGTACTGCTCTCAATGTTTTTGTTTTCTGTTAAGTATTTATTCTTTGTCTTTCGTTCTGTGTACTGCTCTCAATGTTTTTGTTTTCTGTTAAGTATTTATTCTTTGTCTTTCGTTCTGTGTACTGCTCTCAATGTTTTTGTTTTCTGTTAAGTATTTATTCTTTGTCTTTCGTTCTGTGTACTGCTCTCAATGGTTTTGTTCTGTTAAGTATTTATTCTTTGTCTTTCGTTCTGTGTACTGCTCTCAATGTTTTTGTTTTCTGTTAAGTATTTATTCTGTGTCTTTCGTTCTGTGTACTGCTCTCAATGTTTTTGTTTTCTGTTAAGTATGTATTCCTTGTCTTTCGTTGTGTGTACTGCTCTCAATGTTTTTGTTTTCTGTTAAGTATTTATTCTTTGTCTTTCGTTCTGTGTACTGCTCTCAATGTTTTTGTTTTCTGTTAAGTATTTATTCCTTGTCTTTCGTTCTGTGTACTGCTCTCAATGTTTTTGTTTTCTGTTAAGTATTTATTCGTTGTCTTTCGTTCTGTGTACTGCTCTCAATGTTTTTGTTTTCTGTTAAGTATTTATTCTTTGTCTTTCATTCTGTGTACTGCTCTCAATGTTTTTGTTTTCTGTTAAGTATTTATTCTTTGTCTTTCGTTCTGTGTACTGCTCTCAATGTTTTTGTTTTCTGTTAAGTATTTATTCTTTGTCTTTCGTTGTGTGTACTGCTCTCAATGTTTTTGTTTTCTGATAAGTATTTATTCTTTGTCTTTCGTTCTGTGTACTGCTCTCAATGTTTTTGTTTTCTGTTAAGTATTTATTCTTTGTCTTTCGTTCTGTGTACTGCTCTCAATGTTTTTATTTTCTGTTAAGTATTTATTCTGTGTCTTTCGTTCTGTGTACTGCTCTCAATGTTTTTGTTTTCTGTTAAGTATTTATTCCTTGTCTTTCGTTGTGTGTACTGCTCTCAATGTTTTTGTTTTCTGTTAAGTATTTATTCTTTGTCTTTCGTTCTGTGTACTGCTCTCAATGTTTTTGTTTTCTGTTAAGTATTTATTCCTTGTCTTTCGTTCTGTGTACTGCTCTCAATGTTTTTGTTTTCTGTTAAGTATTTATTCTTTGTCTTTCGTTCTGTGTACTGCTCTCAATGATTTTGTTTTCTGTTAAGTATTTATTCTTTGTCTTTCGTTCTGTGTACTGCTCTCAATGTTTTTCTTTTCTGTTAAGTATTTATTCCTTGTCTTTCGTTGTGTGTACTGCTCTCAATGTTTTTGTTTTCTGTTAAGTATTTATTCTTTGTCTTTCGTTCTGTGTACTGCTCTATGTTTTTGTTTTCTGTTAAGTATTTATTCTGTGTCTTTCGTTCTGTGTACTGCTCTCAATGTTTTTGTTTTCTGTTAAGTATTTATTCTTTGTCTTTCGTTCTGTATACTGCTCTCAAAGTTTTTGTTTTCTGTTAAGTATTTATTCTTTGTCTTTCGTTGTGTGTACTGCTCTCAATGTTTTTGTTTTCTGTTAAGTATTTATTCTTTGTCTTTCGTTCTGTGTACTGCTCTCAATGTTTTTGTTTTCTGTTAAGTATTTATTCTCTGTCTTTCGTTGTGTGTACTGCTCTCAATGTTTTTGTTTTCTGTTAAGTATTTATTATTTGTCTTTCGTTCTGTATACTGCTCTCAATGTTTTTCTTTTCTGTTAAGTATTTATTCCTTGTCTTTCGTTGTGTGTACTGCTCTCAATGTTTTTGTTTTCTGTTAAGTATTTATTCTTTGTCTTTCGTTCTGTGTACTGCTCTCAATGTTTTTGTTTTCTGTTAAGTATTTATTCTGTGTCTTTCGTTCTGTGTACTGCTCTCAATGTTTTTGTTTTCTGTTAAGTATTTATTCTTTGTCTTTCGTTCTGTGTACTGCTCTCAATGTTTTTGTTTTCTGTTAAGTATTTATTCTTTGTCTTTCGTTGTGTGTACTGCTCTCAATGTTTTTGTTTTCCGTTAAGTATTTATTCTTTGTCTTTCGTTCTGTGTACTGCTCTCAATGTTTTTGTTTTCTGTTAAGTATTTATTCTTTGTCTTTCGTTGTGTGTACTGCTCTCAATGTTTTTGTTTTCTGTTAAGTATTTATTCTCTGTCTTTCGTTCTGTGTACTGCTCTCAATGTTGTTGTTTTCTGTTAAGTATTTATTCTTTGTCTTTCGTTCTGTGTACTGCTCTCAATGTTTTTGTTTTCTGTTAAGTATTTATTCTTTGTCTTTCGTTCTGTGTACTGCTCTCAATGTTTTTCTTTTCTGTTAAGTATTTATTCCTTGTCTTTCGTTGTGTGTACTGCTCTCAATGTTTTTGTTTTCTGTTAAGTATTTATTCTTTGTCTTTCGTTCTGTGTACTACTCTCAATGTTTTTCTTTTCTGTTAAGTATTTATTCCTTGTCTTTCGTTGTGTGTACTGCTCTCAATGTTTTTGTTTTCTGTTAAGTATTTATTCTGTGTCTTTCGTTCTGTGTACTGCTCTCAATGTTTTTGTTTTCTGTTAAGTATTTATTCTTTGTCTTTCGTTCTGTGTACTGCTCTCAATGTTTTTGTTTTCTGTTAAGTATTTATTCTTTGTCTTTCGTTGTGTGTACTGCTCTCAATGTTTTTGTTTTCCGTTAAGGATTTATTCTTTGTCTTTCGTTCTGTGTACTGCTCTCAATGTTTTTGTTTTCTGTTAAGTATTTATTCTGTGTCTTTCGTTGTGTGTACTGCTCTCAATGTTTTTGTTTTCTGTTAAGTATTTATTCTTTGTCTTTCGTTCTGTGTACTGCTCTCAATGTTTTTGTTTTCTGTTAAGTATTTATTCCTTGTCTTTCGTTGTGTGTACTGCTCTCAATGTTTTTGTTTTCTGTTAAGTATTTATTCTTTGTCTTTCGTTCTGTGTACTGCTCTCAATGTTTTTGTTTTCTGTTAAGTATTTATTCTGTGTCTTTCGTTCTGTGTACTGCTCTCAATGTTTTTGTTTTCTGTTAAGTATTTATTCTTTGTCTTTCGTTCTGTGTACTGCTCTCAATGTTTTTGTTTTCTGTTAAGTATTTATTCTTTGTCTTTCGTTGTGTGTACTGCTCTCAATGTTTTTGTTTTCTGTTAAGTATTTATTCTTTGTCTTTCGTTGTGTGTACTGCTCTCAATGTTTTTGTTTTCTGTTAAGTATTTATTCTTTGTCTTTCGTTCTGTGTACTGCTCTCAATGTTTTTGTTTTCTGTTAAGTATTTATTCTGTGTCTTTCGTTGTGTGTACTGCTCTTAATGTTTTTGTTTTCTGTTAAGTATTTATTCTCTGTCTTTCGTTCTGTGTACTGCTCTCAATGTTTTTGTTTTCTGTTAAGTATTTATACTTTGTCTTTCGTTCTGTGTACTGCTCTCAATGTTTTTGTTCTGTTAAGTATTTATTCTTTGTCTTTCGTTCTGTGTACTGCTCTCAATGTTTTTGTTTTCTGTTAAGTATTTATTCTTTGTCTTTCGTTCTGTGTACTGCTCTCAATGTTTTTGTTTTCTGTTAAGTATTTATTCTTTGTCTTTCGTTCTGTGTACTGCTCTCATTGTTTTTGTTTTCTGTTAAGTATTTATTCTCTGTCTTTCGTTCTGTGTACTGCTCTCAATGTTGTTGTTTTCTGTTAAGTATTTATTCTTTGTCTTTCGTTCTGTGTACTGCTCTTAATGTTTTTGTTTTCTGTTAAGTATTTATTCTTTGTCTTTCGCGCTGTGTACTGCTCTCAATGTTTTTGTTTTCTGTTAAGTATTTATTCTTTGTCTTTCGTTCTGTGTACTGCTCTCAATGTTTTTGTTTTCTGTTAAGTATTTATTCTTTGTCTTTCGTTCTGTGTACTGCTCTCAATGTTTTTGTTTTCTGTTAAGTATTTATTCTTTGTCTTTCGTTCTGTGTACTGCTCTCAATGTTGTTGTTTTCTGTTAAGTATTTATTCTCTGTCTTTCGTTCTGTGTACTGCTCTCAATGTTTTTGTTTTCTGTTAAGTATTTATTCTTTGTCTTTCGTTCTGTGTACTGCTCTCAATGTTTTTGTTTTCTGTTAAGTATTTATTCTTTGTCTTTCGTTCTGTGTACTGCTCTCAATGTTTTTGTTTTCTGTTAAGTATTTATTCTTTGTCTTTCGTTCTGTGTACTGCTCTCAATGTTTTTGCTTTCTGTTAAGTATTTATTCTTTGTCTTTCGTTCTGTGTACTGCACTCAATGGTTTTTTTCTGTTAAGTATTTATTCTTTGTCTTTCGTTCTGTGTACTGCTCTCAATGGTTTTGTTCTGTTAAGTATTTATTCTTTATCTTTCGTTCTGTGTACTGCTCTCACTGGTTTTGTTCTGTTAAGTATTTATTCTTTATCTTTCGTTCTGTGTACTGCTCTCAATGGTTTTTTTTCTGTTAAGTATTTATTCTTTGTCTTTCGTTCTGTGTACTGCTCTCAATGTTGTTGTTTTCTGTTAAGTATTTATTCTCTGTCTTTCGTTTTGTGTACTGCTCTCAATGGTTTTGTTCTGTTAAGTATTTATTCTTTGTCTTTCGTTCTGTGTACTGCTCTCAATGTTTTTGTTTTCTGTTAAGTATTTATTCTTTGTCTTTCGTTCTGTGTACTGCTCTCAATGGTTTTGTTCTGTTAAGTATTTATTCTCTGTCTTTCGTTCTGTGTACTGCTCTCAATGTTGTTGTTTTCTGTTAAGTATTTATTCTTTGTCTTTCGTTCTGTGTACTGCTCTCAATGGTTTTGTTCTGTTAAGTATTTATTCTTTATCTTTCGTTCTGTGTACTGCTCTCACTGGTTTTGTTCTGTTAAGTATTTATTCTTTATCTTTCGTTCTGTGTACTGCACTCAATGGTTTTTTTTCTGTTAAGTATTTATTCTTTGTCTTTCGTTCTGTGTACTGCTCTCAATGTTTTTGTTTTCTGTTAAGTATTTATTCTTTGTCTTTCGTTCTGTGTACTGCTCTCAATGGTTTTGTTCTGTTAAGTATTTATTCTCTGTCTTTCGTTCTGTGTACTGCTCTCAATGTTGTTGTTTTCTGTTAAGTATTTATTCTTTGTCTTTCGTTCTGTGTACTGCTCTCAATGGTTTTGTTCTGTTAAGTATTTATTCTTTATCTTTCGTTCTGTGTACTGCTCTCACTGGTTTTGTTCTGTTAAGTATTTATTCTTTATCTTTCGTTCTGTGTACTGCACTCAATGGTTTTTTTTCTGTTAAGTATTTATTCTTTGTCTTTCGTTCTGTGTACTGCTCTCAATGTTGTTGTTTTCTGTTAAGTATTTATTCCTTGTCTTTCGTTGTGTGTACTGCTCTCAATGTTTTTGTTCTGTTAAGTATTTATTCTTTGTCTTTCGCGCTGTGTACTGCTCTCAATGGTTTTGTTCTGTTAAGTATTTATTCTTTATCTTTCGTTCTGTGTACTGCACTCAATGGTTTTTTTTCTGTTAAGTATTTATTCTTTGTCTTTCGTTCTGTGTACTGCTCTCAATGTTTTTGTTTTCTGTTAAGTATTTATTCTTTGTCTTTCGTTCTGTGTACTGATCTCAATGTTTTTGTTTACTGTTAAGTATTTATTCTTTGTCTTTCGTTCTGTGTACTGCTCTCAATGGTTTTGTTCTGTTAAGTATTTATTCTTTGTCTTTCGTTGTGTGTACTGCTCTCAATGGTTTTGTTCTGTTAAGTATTTATTCTTTATCTTTCGTTCTGTGTACTGCTCTCAATGGTTTTTTTTCTGTTAAGTATTTATTCTTTGTCTTTCGTTTTGTGTACTGCTCCCAAAGTTGCCCGTGTCTCTGGATCGTCCCTTCGGTTCTCTAACGTTTATTTATATTGTCTAATGTCATTGCTTATCCTCTTATATGTACAACTTTCTTTAAAGGGACTACTGCCTTTATTAAGCTTCATTTTCTGCAATTTTTAAGTTGCTTGAAATTATTAACATGCACTACAGTTGTCAAAAGTAAAGTTTGGCTTTTGAGGACCATCGAGGGGGGAATCCCTTAGATTTACACAGTTTTTGGAGACCATCGGGTAGAGGCGGTATATAAAAGTTTTAGGAGATCGAGAGGGTGGTAGATAAAAGCTAGGTTTAAACCCTTTGGATGGACATTGAGGGATTCAGTTAAATTTTAAGAAGCTTTAGAGGAAAACTGGAAGATTTAGATACAAGAACCAGATCACAGACCTGTGTTCAGAGAGAAGCTGCTCATTTTACAAGGAGTGGAGACATCGGTCAATAAAACTAGCATAACCCGCCACTTTTAATTGAAGGGCTGTACCAAGCCATGAAAGCGAGCAGTCATGTATGTGTGTGTTAGGGGATATCAATTTTTGTCTCTGTTTCTACGATTTTGAGATTAGAGTTTGGAACTGTTCCGACAGATTGGTAATATCTGATTTCCATTTTTATGGAAAATACTTTTGACCATTGTGTTGTCTGTACTTCTTCGATATACAGATTCTGATTACCCCTTTGGTATTTTCAAACTCTTCTTCTATATCAAAAATAAACCATTATACACAAACTATAATATTTATATACAGCATGTAATCTGTTTCACGTCAGTTACTATGGCACATCTAATTATATGGTTGTTTTTCTACAATTAGAATATTATTTTTATTTTTAGACTCACCATGACGGCTGTTAGGATTTCTGGCACACAGACAGATTTATATTTATATATTTTAACGTTACGTGATGTTGTAAGACTAGCTGATGCGGCAACAATTTCACCAGACATTATACAAACAACTGATACATGTCAGGGGCGGATCCAGGATTAAAAGTTAGGGGGGGGGCGCACTTAAAAAAATTGCGCCGAGCGGAGGGGGGCACGAAAAATGTTGAGGTATTTTGTGTGAAAAATCACGATTTTACACCAAAAAATCATCTTTTTTCCGATTTTAGGGGGGGGGGGGGCGCGCCGGGTGCGCCCCCCCCCCCCTGGATCCGCCCCTGCATGTGTATACAATCAAATGTGTTTTACTATTATTTACTGTATGCATTATGTGGGTCATTATTCTGTTGCAATAAAAATAAACAAAAATACCACACCGTCGGAACAGTTCCAAAATAGAATAGAACAAATCGTAGAAATAATAGTTACAGGTATGCAATAATCTTGATTGTGTTGATAAAAACAGAAATACTACATGTTAGTGGTTACTTTGGTTGTTTTTATTAGAACACAAGTACCATAGGTATACAGACATCTAGGTTGATTTAATTGAAGCATGAATAATATAAGGATTAGGGGGTTACGAATGTATCTACGGCTTTTCTATTGGATCACAACATTGAAAATGCATGGAACTGTTCCGATATTGTGGTATTTTTCCCCCATTTTATAGGTATACAGTAATACTGGTTGTTTTCATTACTAAACGTTAGAGAACACCGAAGCAGCAATCAAAAATGGACAGTCCAGAGAAACTGGCAACATATGATACACAAAGCGAAGAAACAAAAACAAAAACACAACACAATATGTGTTGGACATCACTATACGCCAACAAGCACAGATAACGTAAATAAAACATGAGCTATATTGGTACTCAGTAATATTGTGTTACTATATTGGTACTCAGTAATATTGTGTTACTATATTGGTACTCAGTAATATTGTGTTGCTATATTGGTACTCAGTAATATTGTGTTGCTATATTGGTACTCAGTAATATTGTGTTGCTATATTGGTACTCAGTAATATTGTGTTACTATATTGGTACTCAGTAATATTGTGTTACTATATTGGTACTCAGTAATATTGTGTTGCTATATTGTTACTCAGTAATATTGTGTTGCTATATTGGTACTCAGTAATATTGTGTTGCTATATTGTTACTCAGTAATATTGTGTTGCTATATTGGTACTCAGTAATATTGTGTTGCTATATTGTTACTCAGTAATATTGTGTTGCTATATTGTTACTCAGTAATATTGTGTTACTATATTGGTACTCAGTAATATTGTGTTACTATATTGGTACTCAGTAATATTGTGTTACTATATTGGTACTCAGTAATATTGTGTTGCTATATTGGTACTCAGTAATATTGTGTTGCTATATTGTTACTCAGTAATATTGTGTTGCTATATTGGTACTCAGTAATATTGTGTTACTATATTGGTACTCAGTAATATTGTGTTACTATATTGGTACTCAGTAATATTGTGTTGCTATATTGGTACTCAGTAATATTGTGTTGCTATATTGTTACTCAGTAATATTGTGTTGCTATATTGGTACTCAGTAATATTGTGTTGCTATATTGGTACTCAGTAATATTGTGTTGCTATATTGGTACTCAGTAATATTGTGTTACTATATTGGTACTCAGTAATATTGTGTTACTATATTGGTACTCAGTAATATTGTGTTGCTATATTGTTACTCAGTAATATTGTGTTGCTATATTGGTACTCAGTAATATTGTGTTGCTATATTGTTACTCAGTTATATTGTGTTGCTATATTGGTACTCAGTAATATTGTGTTGCTATATTGTTACTCAGTAATATTGTGTTGCTATATTGTTACTCAGTAATATTGTGTTACTATATTGGTACTCAGTAATATTGTGTTACTATATTGGTACTCAGTAATATTGTGTTACTATATTGGTACTCAGTAATATTGTGTTGCTATATTGGTACTCAGTAATATTGTGTTGCTATATTGTTACTCAGTAATATTGTGTTGCTATATTGGTACTCAGTAATATTGTGTTACTATATTGGTACTCAGTAATATTGTGTTACTATATTGGTACTCAGTAATATTGTGTTGCTATATTGGTACTCAGTAATATTGTGTTGCTATATTGTTACTCAGTAATATTGTGTTGCTATATTGGTACTCAGTAATATTGTGTTGCTATATTGTTACTCAGTAATATTGTGTTACTATATTGGTACTCAGTAATATTGTGTTACTATATTGGTACTCAGTAATATTGTGTTACTATATTGGTACTCAGTAATATTGTGTTGCTATATTGTTACTCAGTAATATTGTGTTGCTATATTGGTACTCAGTAATATTGTGTTGCTATATTGTTACTCAGTAATATTGTGTTGCTATATTGTTACTCAGTAATATTGTGTTGCTATATTGGTACTCAGTAATATTGTGTTGCTATATTGTTACTCAGTAATATTGTGTTGCTATATTGGTACTCAGTAATATTGTGTTGCTATATTGTTACTCAGTAATATTGTGTTGCTATATTGGTACTCAGTAATATTGTGTTGCTATATTGTTACTCAGTAATATTGTGTTGCTATATTGTTACTCAGTAATATTGTGTTGCTATATTGGTACTCAGTAATATTGTGTTGCTATATTGTTACTCAGTAATATTGTGTTGCTATATTGTTACTCAGTAATATTGTGTTGCTATATTGTTACTCAGTAATATTGTGTTGCTATATTGTTACTCAGTAATATTGTGTTGCTATATTGGTACTCAGTAATATTGTGTTGCTATATTGTTACTCAGTAATATTGTGTTGCTATATTGGTACTCAGTAATATTGTGTTGCTATATTGTTACTCAGTAATATTGTGTTGCTATATTGTTACTCAGTAATATTGTGTTGCTATATTGGTACTCAGTAATATTGTGTTGCTATATTGGTACTCAGTAATATTGTGTTGCTATATTGGTACTCAGTAATATTGTGTTGCTATATTGGTACTCAGTAATATTGTGTTGCTATATTGGTACTCAGTAATATTGTGTTGCTTGATGGATCCTGATTAGGCCCTTTGATTGTGTTAGCTACCATAGATATTTATATTATTTGACTTTCCAATCTGTCTATTTTCAGCGTACCTGGTGAAGGTTATTCCAGAAACGCGTCGTGTCCGCTAAATTAGATATCTACGTTTTTATTACTCAGGCATTGGCAACACGGAATTTCTAAATTACACATTTATGATTAATGTTCAAAGTTTGATAACCACATCGGAAGTGTAATAGTTAGCATGCTCGCCTCGAGTGTGGTGGGTCGTGGGTTCGAGTCCTGATAGAGTCGAACCTAAGGCTATAAAACTGTTTTTTATGCTTCTCCGCTAAGCACGTAGCATTAAGGAGAAAGAGCAAAGACTGGGTGGCTCGGTATCAGCATAATGTGTCCGAGTGGAGCAAAATGTCTGTCTATGGACTGTTGTTTCATGAGTTAGCACTATAAAACATCCAACCAATGGATGGGCCTAATACAAAGCGGACCTCTTCATCAGCTAATTGAAAATTAACATGTTCTCGCCATGATATAGCTGAAAAATTGTTGAGTTGACGTTAAACAACAATCAGTCAATCACTCAAAGTTTGACATTTACTCTTCACATTAGATAAAAGCTTAGAACGTGCAGTCTCATTGTAACGTACAAAAGTATTTAAAAGAGTAATAGTTTCGTATATGTACTACATGTGTCGATTAGCACCAATGGGGATCTCATGAAAAGAAAGTTTAAACAGTGATGGTCAACAATTCCACCAATATCAACAAAGTCAGCAATCATTTATCATCTTAAGCTACTACACTCTACAAAGAACCACGACATATGACGCTGGAAATCAAGGTGATGGCTTGGGACAGGCACGCAAATATGGCGGGAATAAACCGGTTAATGTGATCGCAATCTTTTGCCTTGTTAACTGGAACTCCAACAGCAATACATATTTAAACAAGCGATAACAAAGCTGCACAATCTCGCTTGAACCACTTCAAAAGAACACATACTATCACAAAAATGAATCAAAACATAAACATGGACAGTACAATAGCAGGGTCAATGATTGCTCGCAGTTAACAGACTACTAGCAAGGACGTTAGAATATGTTGGATAAAGACCATTACTCCCTCGACAAGATGAAAACAGACATACCAAGTGCTATCCCAAAATTCGTCGTTTTGTTCAGAATTAGGACAACACAGTTAATGAAGTATGCAGTATACTACGTACCACACATATATCATGAAACATCAATAACGATTGTGTTAATGTAATATATATATATATATATATATATACCTATCAGAGATCAAGATAAAAAAGAATGCTTACATTAACGCTCTTAAAATTGAATACATATCGGTTAAGTGTTTTCTAAATTTAGAGTCAAAGCTGGAATATAAAAACGGATTTGCAACATTATTAAGTAAATAAAGTCTTAATCCTATTAAATACACGACATGCTGTGTATTTGACATATTCCGTTCATACGACTCGTCAACACTATACAGTACTAGTATCACAATATAGGGAAGAAAACTTACTATGAACAAAAGTGTGATGGTAAAAAGCACTTTAGTGATGCGTTTTTCTCGGTCACTTATACTCTTTTCAGCTTTAGAGATTAGTGGATTTGAACCGGCCTCCCGTCCTGTGATGTTCCGGAATGCTTTCTGTAGTCCTTTCATGTTACACACATGTATATTTTTTTCTCTTTTCCTTTTTAATGTTAGTAATGACTTCTTTGATGGATGTGATGGTGATTTATTCGTCGTCACAGCAACGTTTGTTTGTTCCGATGTTGATATCTTTGTTGTATTTCCATTATGCGTTTCAATAATTATATCATCGGTTTTCGGTGATACTCCATTTTCGCTACTTATTTTTAATCGGAAGGAATCGCGGGCAAGATATACATCCTCGAGCGTCTCCTCTTCAATAACTTCAAGTTTTATAGGTTCTTTTAATTTATACTTTTCCCGTATATTTTTTGTCATTTTCGTAGTGTGTCTCCATAAATATTTACCCACAATTCCATAGAGAACAATAAGTGCAACCATGCATGCAATTACTATCAATATAGTTGATCCATAGAAAATATATCCAATAATAGATCCATTCAGATGGTCACCCCACGTACATTCCGTTCCGATCATATCGAATCCTGGAATTTGTATTGATTTTTTGCCGTAAATATACAAAACCGGAAGTGTAGCACCGAAAGCACATGCCACGACACCAATCAGCGCATACAGTGATTCCTTTTCATTGAGTTGTTTCCCTTGGGGTCTACAAATTCGTCGATATCGTTCCGATGCTATGACAACAAGCATTAATCCAGTAGTGATAGCTAGCGTAAAATTTACAAAGCGGAACACTTTGCACGCAATTTCATCTTGGAATATATAAGGATTTAACTCGTCTGATATTTCGAATGGCATAGAAATAACACAACTGACCATATCTATTACAGCTAATGATAGAACGAAAATCCGATAAGTCGAAGTGGTAAAAAATCGATAATAGATGTAGATTACATGTACATTTCCCATAATTCCCAGCAAAATAAGAACAGATATAAATATAATCACAGGTAATCGATTCAAAGCTTCCTCAGAATTTAATTCTAACAGAGTTTTTGAATTTGTCCAATTAGAATCCAGTAATTCTGTTGTGTTATTCATTTCATTCGTAAGAGTTTAAATGTCTAAATTACTGTGATTTTATAACTTAATATATAACATAAAACGTCAATGTTTTATTGACGTTGCTGCACTATATTAAACAATCTAGATAAACAAACATGTTGTAGCTTCTCTATAATAGTAACATCAATGACATCTGTTACGTAATATGAAAAATTATACAACCGATGCAAGCCAATCAGGTGGGTTTCTTACGGTTTTTTTTATCTTTTATCTTTTTATCAATGAATCCTGGATGTTTATTCAGCTGTGTTTCAACACAATGACAAATAGCTAACGTATATCCTATATTAATTCGTTCCTCGAAGTTAATTCAGCTGCAACACAATAACAAATATTTTTAATTCGATCAGATGCACACAAGAATCAATAAGTAATTATCTATATACTTATGGTAACCTGCTACTTTAATTATATCATGTACTTTTATATAATATTTATTAGTGACACACCGTCATTTGTCAGCCTCTTTACTGACGTTGATGTAAAGTATATGACATTTGTCACTTCCAGAATGTCTCCTTAAGAAGTACATGTAATACGTTCAACCAGAATTATATATAAACACAAAAACGCATCAATATATTTCTATATATATAGAACAAAAATACGTTAAAATAAACCTACCGACACGTGAATTAACATCCATTGAATTAATTAACATCCATTTGATTAATTAACATTCAATTAATAAATTAACACCCAATAATTAATTAACATCCATTTGATTAATTAACATCCAATTAATAAATTAACACCCAATAATTAATTAACATCCATTTGATTAATTAGCATCCAATTAATAAATTAACACCCGATAATTAATTAACATCCAAATAATTAATTAGCATCCTTTTGAAACACAGACATATTTATTTCATTTCATATCGAAACTAGAAACTGAACGTATGGTGTTATGTCAACAGATGTTCATTCCAATTGAGAAATAAAACCTCTCTGAAAATTAGCACTCACAGACAACGAATGTATATAATATGTCTATTTCTAACTAAAATCGTATTTTTGATTTATTTATTATATTTTTATAGCTCCAGGATTTTATTTATTTCCAGTTTTTTTAATTAGAACTCACATACAACGAATGTATGTCTAGTTCAAACAGCAATCATTAAATCATTTATTATATTTTAATTGATCCAGACTAAAGCTGTAACATTTTATGTATATCCACAGTTTTAACGTCTTAGCTGTGTTTTAATAGATCCAGACAAGAGCTGTAACATTTTATTTCCATCGCCTATTTTAACGTCTTAGCTGTGTTTTTGTTGATCCAGACTAAAGCTTTAACACTTTATTTGTATCGACAGTTTTGTTTATTTTGATCACGTTGGTATTTCATTCACGCTGTGTTTTACTCTTTGTAACATTCCATAGCCTACACAACATTGTTTACTGCACCAATTGTTTTTGTCTTCTAAGTAAACATAATTTACGTTTCTCCACGTGTATTAGTAGTTGTGTATTCGTACTTAAATTCATACATTTTGATTCCATCACGTGTACACAAACATTGAATTACGGTTAATTAATTATCCACATCAATAGTCAATACATCAATACACAAAATGCAATAGAAAAATATTAAAGATGTTGAATTCCGCCGTGTATACATCACATGGTTTACTAGATAAATATATTCTATATATAATAGTTACTTGTTTATTAATTCATACGCTGCAGACAAACATGGGAAATTACTGTTTCCCATAGCATAAATATATATCTGATTTGTAGCATATATATATATAATGCGACATTTTTACTGTAATAGGCTTTGCTAATTAATTTCAATAAACTTAACCGAGGTCCTGAAATAAAAATTAATCTGAAAGGTTGAATTAAAAATATAAATTCATTGATAGACAATTGCTTTCTAACAAGGACGTTAAACACCAACCAACCAATCAATCAATCAATCTAACAAGGAAGTTACTGAATCAATAGTTCATAGTGGTTAAGTTGAAGTCATCGTTTTAAAGGTTTAACGGTTGCCACATTGATTTGTTTCACCGTTATGGAATATCTATTTCACAAATGGCCACGAATCACAATCCAGTCCTTTTATCACCGGGTATGTAACAAGAGTAACATGACGTGTGTCATTAGTCATGCAGGAACTGTGACCCTTCCGGAGTACTTGAGTTCACTCCTGGTTTTTAGTGAATTAGATAACAAGAGTAACATGACGTGTGTCATTAGTGATGCAGGAATTGTGACCCTTCCGGAGTACTCGAGTTCACTCCTGGTTTTTAGTGAATTAGGTAACAAGAGTAACATGACGTGTGTCATTAGTGATGCACGAACTGTGACCCTTCCGGAGTACTTGAGTTCACTCCTGGTTTTTAGTGAATTAGATAACAAGAGTAACATGACGTGTGTCATTAGTGATGCAGGAACTGTGACCCTTCCGGAGTACTTGAGTTCACTCCTGGTTTTTAGTGAATTAGGTAACAAGAGTAACATGACGTGTGTCATTATTGATGCAGGAACTGTGACCCTTCCGGAGTACTTGAGTTCACTCCTGGTTTTTAGTGAATTAGGTAACAAGAGTAACATGACGTGTGTCATTATTGATGCAGGAACTGTTACCCTTCCGGAGTACTTGAGTTCACTCCTGGTTTTTAGTGAATTAGGTAACAAGAGTAGCATGACGTGTGTCATTAGTGATGCAGGAACTGTGACCCTTCCGGAGTACTTGAGTTCACTCCTGGTTTTTAGTGAATTAGGTAACAAGAGTAACATGACGTGTGTCATTAGTGATGCAGGAACTGTGACCCTTCCGGAGTACTCGAGTTCACACCTGGCTTTTAGTGAATTAGGTTTAACTCAATCTTTAGTTTCCTTTGTAGTGTTTTGTAGATCACTGTCCTTTTGTCTTATTTTTCGGTTGACCATTGTGTTGACCATTGTGTTGTCCTTCGATTTGGCGACATCTGATTATTCCTTCGGTATCTTCCAACCATTATTACATAAAGACTTTAATCTTAATTAATCAAACTGAATACGTTTACGAATTTCACCTTCGTTATTTAAAGCGTGTACTTTGTCATATATTAACACGTCAATAATTGTGCTGCACTTTATTAGAGTACGGTTACGTCGTCGTGACCTCGATCTTATTGTTCTTGGATGGTAATATAGGGACCGTTCATGTAGCGTTTTTTCCCGGCTAAAGAAATTGTCATATTCAGACGAAGCAAAATAAGATGATTTTCTTACATGATTCTTCAAATTGTTTCAAATTTCTTCTTTAAAAATGCAGCGTCGGATTATTTATTTCTTTTGCATTGTTAGGGTCCAAATATTGTATCAATAAAACTTGACGACAGTAAAGCATATTGCCCCCCCCCCCCCCTAAAAGATTAAATGGCCGTACCCTTACCTTTAAACAAGTAATGTAGATCGCCACTAGAATTCAACAACGTCAGTTCTACTCACGTTAACGCCATGAAATCATTGATACAGCTCCAAGTTTGTCATCGAGTTACGAAAAGACGTTGTAGCAGGTTACGACAGGTCGTTGGATCTTTTCCTGGTATTCTGGTTGTCTCCATCAATGAAATTGTCCACCATGACGCTTACGTAACCATGATATTATCATAGGTGACGTCTAACGCCGCTCCGGAGTCTTATCTCGTATTTATTTGACTTTCCAATCTGTCGATTTTGAGCGTACCTGATGAAAGGTTGTGCGCACTAAATTTAATATCTAAGTATTTTATTATTTGATCTAAACTGCCCCTGTGTCAGATGATATATATTTATAAGTAACTAACTGTATTTAATTTATATTATTTCAGCATGATAACAGCAACAGCTGTTTTTACGTGTTTGTGTTGTTTAGTATGAACGTGATAATTGGTTTACAGATATTGTAAAGGTCAGTTTTAACTGTTAAACTGAACATTGAAATAGCTTAGTATGGCGTTGTTTTTTTGTTTTTTTTTGTGTTATTTTGTTTTGTTTTCCGACCATTTCCTTGTTCCTTCTAGCCTGTCTGAATAACACGTTTCTTCATTGGCTAACGTTTACCGCCAAATCCACAAATGACATGCCGTAGCTCAGGGTTCTATGTACGTATGAACCGCCATATTGAATTCTTGAAACCCAACATGTCAATAAGAACAATATGATAAAAGAAAAAAGCCCAAAGACATGGCCTACATTTGAAATAATTTCTTGTTGGATTTTATGAAATATTTTTAGCAGCTATAATGTGCATACTCTCTTCCGGAATTTAAAACAGTGGTCATTACTGTGCACGGTCCATGGCATTCTTTACACACGTTTCTCACTATGGTGCACATTTAGACGTTCCATAGTAATACTCAACAACCCCAAATGGGCTTCCCATATCCACCACATGGCGTCATTCTAGACAGGTTTGTGGTTTGAGTCATGTGGACCTCTTCAAGTACTATAGGATAAAATGCATAATTTGTAAGATTTAAATTCTTATATAAATGAAACAAGCCTGGTCTACATTTAAGGGTTTTGAAGTAAGATATCACCGAATTGGTCAGCTGTAACTTTATCATCAGAGGTCTTCTGTTGAAAACCACAGCATAAATCTATGATGTCAAATAGTGCATAGACTTTGAGTATACCCCCAGCGTCAAAGGGGCTACAAACGAGATATCCTACACAGGTGAGTAATATGTCATTGCAAAGGCATATCACATCAAAAGTTCAATGATACATTAGTTAGAAAACAAGATCATTTAACAGTTTAAATACAAATTCAAGCGCGAACAATTGATAAGATTTACCAGATGCAATTTTTTGAATCAAAATGTAGATATCAAGTATAGTGCGCACGACGCTTTTCTGTGATAATCTTCATCAGGTACGCGTAAAGTAGAATTTTCGAAAAGTCAAATAATATAAAAATAGTTGGGAGCAATAAAACCAAAGGACCTAAACAAGACAGCCAAAATCGGCTAAGGTCACCTATGTCTGAGGTAGGAGGCTCAGGTCACCTATGTCTGAGGTAGGAGGCTAAGGTCATATATGTCTGAGGTAGGAGGCTAAGGTCACCTATGTCTGAGGTAGGAGGCTAAGGTCACCTATGTCTGAGGTAGGAGACTAAGGTCACCTATGCCTGAGATAGGAGGCTCAGTTCACCTATGTCTGAGGTAGGAGGCTCAGGTCACCTATGTCTGAGGTAGGAGGCTAAGGTCACATATGTCTGAGGTAGGAGGCTAAGGTCACCTATGTCTGAGGTAGGAGGCTCAGGTCACCTATGTCTGAGGTAGGAGGCTCCGGTCACCTATGTCTGAGGTAGGAGGCTCAGGTCACCTATGTCTGAGGTAGGAGGCTAAGGTCACCTATGTCTGAGGTAGGAGGCTCAGGTCACCTATGTCTGAGGTAGGAGGCTAAGGTCACCTATGCCTGAGGTAGGAGGCTAAGGTCACCTATGTCTTAGGTAGGAGGCTAAGGTCGCCTATGTCTGAGGTAGGAGACTAGGGTCACCTATGTCTGAGGTAGGAGGCTAAGGTCACCTATGTCTGAGGTAGGAGGCTCAGGTCACCTATGTCTGAGGTAGGAGGCTCCGGTCACCTATGTCTGAGGTAGGAGGCTCAGGTCACCTATGTCTGAGGTAGGAGGCTAAGGTCACCTATGTCTGAGGTAGGAGGCTCAGGTCACCTATGTCTGAGGTAGGAGGCTAAGGTCACCTATGTCTGAGGTAGGAGGCTCAGGTCACCTATGTCTGAGGTAGGAGGCTAGGGTCACTTATGTCTGAGGTAGGAGGCTAAGGTCACCTATGTCTGAGGTAGGAGGCTCAGGTCACCTATGTCAGAGGTAGGAGGCTAAGGTCACCTATGTCTGAGGTAGGAGGCTCAGGTCACCTATGTCTGAGGTAGGAGGCTAAGGTCACCTATGTCTGAGGTAGGAGGCTAAGGTCACCTATGTCTGAGGTAGTAGGCTAAGGTCACCTATGTCTGAGGTAGGAGGCTAATATCACCTATGTCTGAGGTAGGAGGCTAAGGTCACCTATGTCTGAGGTAGGAGGCTCAGGTCACCTATGTCTGAGGTAGGAGGCTAAGGTCACCTATGTCTGAGGTAGGAGGCCAAGATCACCTATGTCTGAGGTAGGAGGCTAAGGTCACCTATGTCTGAGGTAGGAGGCTAAGGTCACCTATGCCTGAGGAAGGACAATCTTAGTTTTAATAATAATTACACTATTTAGAAACTGTAAATTTCAATACTGTAATCAGTATATCTAATAAATAAGGATAATAACAAAATTACCAAACTCCGAACAATCTTCCAAAGTGAAAGTCAAAACTCGTAAGTATATAAACAGACAAAATCAGTCAACAACAATAAACTATGTTAGTGCAAAAATACTTACTACTGGGCAGATGATACGACGTACAGCTTGTTCTTTACCTCTAGTTATTTGTAGGAGGATGCATGTCTGTCATATTTTCGATATAAACACTGACTACTGGGCAGATGATACGACGTACAGTTCGTTCTTTACCTCTAGTTATTTGTAGGAGGATGCATGTCTGTCATATTTTCGCTATAAACACTGACTACTGGGCAGATGATACGACGTACAGTTCGTTCTTTACCTCTAGTTATTTGTAGGAGGATGCATTGTCTGTCTTATTTTCGCTATTTCTGTTAGCTTGCGTATGCTGGTGTCCAACACATATGGTGTTGTGTTTTTGCTTGGTCTTCTTAGTGCCCTATGTTGCCAGTTTCTCTGGATTGTTCTTTTTTATTGACTCTTCGGTATTCTAACGTTTATTATTATCTACAACGTGAGCTTTGATTGTGTTAAACTCTATATACATGGAATTCCTATCTCGAATTCAATCACGATATTGGAATCTGAGATGTATTGACTCATGTTCAATGATGAATCAAAACCTTTTAAACCAACCACCTTAAGGGTGTATTCATTGTGTCGTACAAATGCATTGTTCCTGAACATCGACTCATTCTGGAAGAAGCCATTATCTTATTGTATTTATGCGCTAAAGAGTTGAAGGAACGCGTGAATTCCCAGCAGGTTGTGTTATCTGTATAAGCAATATAATATACTAGTCTGGTATTTATATTATAAAAAGGTTCCAAACTTCCATAATGATACAATGAAAACAAAATTATTACTTAACAGTAAATCGGTGCGAATTAGCAAATTATGCACAGACTTTATATCAAATCTGTAAAAAATTAGAAAAGATAGTATATCTTAATACAGTTATGTCATAAAATTGTTATTTATGTTGTTAATTTAGTATATATTGCATATATACATATTCTTATTGAGGGGGAGAACTGGGGGAAGGGAGACAAGTAGAAAGGGGGGTGGGAGAAAGGAGAAAGGTGGTGGGAGAAAGGAGAAATGGGCCTTTACCAATTATAGTAATTGCGTTTGTGCCAATACAATATTGTCTATTATTGTCTATTGTCTATATAGTTCAAGTTAAAACAATAAAAGCATGTTAATATGCGTCCTGCACTCCGGTTTATGTAAGCACACCTTTATATTTAACTCCAATAATACTGCGCCCTCTATCGACACTTTCGCTGGATGAGGGCTTGAACGCGCTTAATGGAAAAACTCTGTCAGCTACTATCTGGTTCACACGACCAATCAAATGTCAGATATTAGCGCGTATGCGCATTAGTGACTTCCGTTTGCAATATTGACAAAACAAACATGGAAAATGATAACCCGAATAATCCAGAATGATTGTGCCTTAGCAAATTTAGAAAACAAATACACCTTTAAATTCAAAGAAAAACAAAAAGTGGCAGTATAATCTATACTACACGCTCCATTGGACATTATTTACAAACACTTGCTTAGCTCCTTCTATTTTACGCGCCATTCATGCCTAATGGCGATGTCGTAATACCCATAAGTCATAGCGATTTACTATTTCCGGTTTGACGGATGTTATCAATGAATGTATCCAGGCGTTAATGTAGCGACCAGCGGGAGCGTAATATAACGACTGGATTATTTGGGTTAATCTTTATATCAATAAAATATACTAGACTGGAATTTAATTCAAATAAAAACGGGTTAATATGTGTTCTGCACTCCGGTCTGTGTAAACACATCTTTATAAGCAATACAATATACTAGATTTGAATTTAATTCAAATTAAAACAATAAAAACAGGTTAATATGTGTCCTGCATCCCGGTCTGTATAAACTCATCTTTGTAAGCAATGAAATAAACTAGACTGGTATGCAATTCAAATAAAAAAAGGGCTAAAATGTGTCTTGCACTCCGGTCTGTGTAAGCAAATTTACTATCATCGATTAATTTATTTACCTTGCCTTATTTCTTCGTCAATTTGCTTCATTTCTCTCTAGTAATGTCTGTTTCATATGATCTTGTCTTAATGCAATTTATTTAAACAATCGTTTAATGAACCCGTATTCATCATGTAAGAGAACTAATTGATTTCTAATTACTATGAATAAAACTAATTAAGAAGAGTTTGAAGATACCAGAGGGGTAATCAGAATCCGTAAATCGAAGAAGGATAGAAAATACAATGGCCAAAAGGAAAAGAGACGAAAGAACAATCAACGATCTACAAAACACAACAAAGAAAACTAAAGATCGAGTAACACGAACCCCATGAAAAACTTGGAGTGAACTCGGGTGCTCCGGAAGGGTGAGCAGTTCCTGCTACACTCAACTGTGATATATCAGCCATCCAAAATTATCGAGGTATTTTTATTCACTTCACAGTTAAATGTTTACGTGTTCATTTCACGTCGACTGGAAAAAACGCGAGTGTTTTTCACAACAAACACAGATTCGTCGAATCACCATGACAACCCCATCTTTTGTCATAAGCATTGTTGATAACTGTGAAATCATGCTGTGAATGTATCAATCAATTACAGGTACATAGATAAAACTACAAAATCAGACATCATTAGTTAACACCTTTTATTGTTTTGTGACGTCATCAGAAACAATCAAGGTGAAAGTGAGGTCTACTGAATGTAAACAACTATTACTGTTTAACTGATATAAGGCTTAAGCCAATCAAAATGGCCTAACTGTGCCTTATTTTATTGAAGTGTCTGTACCAAGCCCTGGGATTACAAATTAGCCTCTTTTTACGATGGTTTTTTTATTGGATTTTTTAACTATTCCGACAGTGGTATTTTGTGTTTTTCATTTTATTATCAGATCAGATAGTCATGAGGTATAAATAGTCCCTCCATTTAGATCAGATAGTCATGAGGTATAAATAGTCCTTCCATTTAGATCAGATAGTCATGAGGTATAAATAGTCCCTCCATTTAGATCGTATAGTCATGAGGTATATATAGTCCTTCCATTTAGATCAGATAGTCATGAGGTATAAATAGTCCTTCCATTTAGATCAGATAGTCATGAGGTATAAATAGTCATTCCATTTAGATCAGATAGTCATGGGGTATATATAGTCCCTCCATTTAGATCGTATAGTCATGAGGTATATATAGTCCTTCCATTTAGATCAGATAGTCATGAGGTATATATAGTCCCTCCATTTAGATCGTATAGTCATGAGGTATATATAGTCCTTCCATTTAGATCAGATAGTCATGAGGTATATATAGTCCCTCCATTTAGATCAGATAGTCATGAGGTATATATAGTCCCTCCATTTAGATCAGATAGTCATGAGGTATAAATAGTCCTTCCATTTAGATCAGATAGTCATGAGGTATAAATAGTCCCTCCATTTAGATCAGATAGTCATGAGGTATAAATAGTCCCTCCATTTAGATCAGATAGTCATGAGGTATAAATAGTCCTTCCATTTAGATCGGATAGTCATGAGGTATAAATAGTCCCTCCATTTAGATCAGATAGTCATGAGGTATAAATAGTCCCTCCATTTAGATCAGATAGTCATGAGGTATAAATAGTCCCTCCATTTAGATCAGATAGTCATGAGGTATAAATAGTCCTTCCATTTAGATCGGATAGTCATGAGGTATAAATAGTCCTTCCATTTAGATCAGATAGTCATGAGGTATAAATAGTCCTTCCATTTAGATCAGATAGTCATGAGGTATAAATAGTCCTTCCATTTAGTTCGGATAGTCATGAGATATAAATAGTCCTTCCATTTAGATCAGATATCAATGAGGTAAAAATAGTCCTTCCATTTAGATCAGATAGTCATGAGGTATAAATAGTCCTTCCATTTAGATCAGATAGTCATGAGGTATATATAGTCCTTCCATTTAAATCAGATAGTCATGAGGTATAAATAGTCCATCCATTTAGATCAGATAGTCATGAGGTATATATAGTCCTTCCATTTAGATCAGATAGTCATGAGGTATAAATAGTCCTTCCATTTAGATCAGATAGTCATGAGGTATATATAGTCCTTCCATTTAGATCGGATAGTCATGAGGTATATATAGTCCTTCCATTTAGATCGGATAGTCATGAGGTATATATAGTCCATCCATTTAGATCAGATAGTCATGAGGTATAAATAGTCCTTCCATTTAGATCAGATAGTCATGAGGTATAAATAGTCCTTCCATTTAGATCAGATAGTCATGAGGTATAAATAGTCCTTCCATTTAGATCAGATAGTCATGAGGTATATATAGTCCTTCCATTTAGATCAGATAGTCATGAGGTATAAATAGTCCTTCCATTTAGATCAGATAGTCATGAGGTATATATAGTCCTTCCATTTAGATCAGATAGTCATGAGGTATAAATAGTCCTTCCATTTAGATCAGATAGTCATGAGGTATATATAGTCCTTCCATTTAGATCGGATAGTCATGAGGTATATATAGTCCTTCCATTTAGATCGGATAGTCATGAGGTATATATAGTCCTTCCATTTAGATCAGATAGTCATGAGGTATATATAGTCCTTCCTTTTAGATCGGATAGTCATGAGGTATAAATAGTCCTTCCATTTAGATCAGATAGTCATGAGGTATAAATAGTCCTTCCATTTAGATCAGATAGTCATGAGGTATAAATAGTCCTTCCATTTAGATCAGATAGTCATGAGGTATAAATAGTCCTTCCATCTAGATCAGATAGTCATGAGGTATAAATAGTCCTTCCATTTAGATGAGATAGTCATGAGGTATAAATAGTCCTTCCATTTAGGTCAGATAGTCATGAGGTATAAATAGTCCTTCCATTTAGATCAGATAGTCATGAGGTATAAATAGTCCTTCCATTTAGATCAGATAGTCATGAGGTATATATAGTCCTTCCATTTAGATGAGATAGTCATGAGGTATAAATAGTCCTTCCATTTAGATCAGATAGTCATGAGGTATAAATAGTCCTTCCATTTAGATCAGATAGTCATGAGGTATATATAGTCCTTTCATTTAGATCAGATAGTCATGAGGTATAAATAGTCCTTCCATTTAGATCAGATAGTCATGAGGTATAAATAGTCCTTCCATTTAGATGAGATAGTCATGAGGTATAAATAGTCCTTCCATTTAGATGAGATAGTCATGAGGTATAAATAGTCCTTCCATCTCGATCAGATAGTCATGAGGTATAAATAGTCCTTCCATTTAGATGAGATAGTCATGAGGTATAAATAGTCCTTCCATTTAGATCAGATAGTCATGAGGTATAAATAGTCCTTCCATTTAGATCAGATAGGCATGAGGTATATATAGTCCTTCCATTTAGATCAGATAGTCATGAGGTATAAATAGTCCTTCCATTTAGATCAGATAGTCATGAGGTATAAATAGTCCTTCCATTTAGATCAGATAGTCATGAGGTATATATAGTCCTTCCATTTAGATCGGATAGTCATGAGGTATATATAGTCCTTCCATTTAGACCGGATAGTCATGAGGTATATATATAGTCCTTCCATTTAGATCGGATAGTCATGAGGTATATATATAGTCCTTCCATTTAGATCGGATAGTCATGAGGTATATATAGTCCTTCCATTTAGATCGGATAGTCATGAGGTATATATAGTCCTTCCATTTAGATCGGATAGTCATGAGGTATATATAGTCCTTCCATTTAGATCGGATAGTCATGAGGTATAAATAGTCCTTCCATTTAGATCGGTTAGTCATGAGGTATATATAGTCCTTCCATTTAGATCGGATAGTCATGAGGTATATATAGTCCTTCCATTTAGATCGGATAGTCATGAGGTATATATAGTCCTTCCATTTAGATCGGATAGTCATGAGGTATATATAGTCCTTCCATTTAGATCGGATAGTCATGAGGTGTATATAGTCCTTCCATTTAGATCGGATAGTCATGAGGTATATATAGTCCTTCCATTTAGATCGGATAGTCATGAGGTATATATAGTCCTTCCATTTAGATCGGATAGTCATGAGGTATAAATAGTCCTTCCATTTAGATCGGATAGTCATGAGGTATATATAGTCCTTCCATTTAGATCGGATAGTCATGAGGTATATATAGTCCTTCCATTTAGATCGGATAGTCATGAGGTATATATAGTCCTTCCATTTAGATCGGATAGTCATGAGGTATATATAGTCCTTCCATTTAGATCGGATAGTCATGAGGTGTATATAGTCCTTCCATTTAGATCGGATAGTCATGAGGTATATATAGTCCTTCCATTTAGATCGTATAGTCATGAGGTATATATAGTCCTTCCATTTAGATCGGATAGTCATGAGGTATATATAGTCCTTCCATTTAGATCGGATGGATAATATGAAGCAGCCGGCCACGATACTGGTATTACAATACTGGTACACAATACTGGTAATACCAGTATTTACCAGAATCTTCCAGTATCTGCAATACTGGTACAGATACTGGTAAATACTAGTATCCCAGTATCTTCCAGAATTTTCCAGTATCTGCAATACTAGAAGATACTGGGCATTGCCAAAATATGAGTATTGTAGATACTGGAAGATTCTGGAAAATACTGGTAATACCAGTATTGCAGATACTGGAAGATTCTGGAAAATACTGGTAATACCAGTATTGCAGATACTGGAAGATTAGGTATGAAGTTGCGGAATGTACTTTTATATTGGGGGGTATTTCAACACAGAAAAATCGTGACATACGCCATTACGGTAAATGGTTTGTGCAGCTATTGCTAACTCTCCTACAGTTTTCAACACAGATCTTTCAAACTTTGCAGAATGTTTGTATATATAATGAAGGTGTGCATATCACAGAATGACACTCGACAAGAGATATGATATGTCGGTCCAACAGGAAGCGTGGGGTATACATGTACTATTTTTTGTTTAATCAGTTATGTGCTATATACGAACTTTTGTGGTGACAGTTTGATGAACCATGGGGACCTTTAAGCAAGTGTGCATAAAGAACCATATTTGTAGAGGACCAGATGAAACCCATACAGTAGATACTGTAGAGAACAGAGTCATATGCCAAGACTGGCTTGTCATAACAAAATAATATTTATTGTCAACTAAATGTGTGTTTCAACATAAATAAATAAAACAGTTATAGAATAGTCCGTTTGATTTCTAAAAATCTCCATAAAACATAAATAATTATTTCGTACATCAATATACTTTCACAATTTTAGATGCGTAATTGCAAAGTTGTCCATTGCCATAATTTCTTTTATTAAAAATCAATCTAAAAATCTGAAATTAATTCTCAAAGTTTGTATACATTGCCAACATTCTCAAACGGACTATTAGTAACCACACTTTCATCTACTTAGTGGCTTTTACGAAGCACACCATGAGAGCTGCTACTCGGAGTTTCTCTGTGGTGCGCATGTCCATTTCCCCAACTGTCTGCAACTGGTCCAGGTGGCCTTGATTTTCCTGCAGGTACTGTTGTAGTTCTGGTTTACGCAGGCTCTGGACTCGGGCCAATTCCTCCTTGTGTGAATATACTGCATGCACCACAGCATCTATAAAAAAAAATATGTATCTGTTAAAAGGAGTTCATGTGTGTTTCTCTGTGCACGAATAATTACCCCGTATAACCGGTAATTTCTCCGGCGATCCAATTTCTGCGGTATTCTGCGGTTAACTCCGGACCGCAGAAATAAAAATCGCAGAATATAAATACTTAATGTCCAGTACAAAATACCTCCAATTCCGCCGTAAGTGTCAAATATTTAATTAGTCCTAATTACTATATACAGGTATATTGATGACGTTTTATCTATCAATAATTCTAGATTTGCAGAATTTCTTCCATTGATATATCCTCCAGAGCTGGAAGTTAAAGAGACCACCGATACAGCTTCGTCCGCATCATTTTTGGACTTGTACCTCGAATTTGACGACAGTGGTCAACTCAGTACTAAAATTGATGATAAACGGGACGACTTCAATTTTAAAATCATAAATTTTCCAAACATGTGCAGCAATATACCAGCTTCTCCTGCATATGGTGTTTACATCTCGCAATTGATTCGCTATGCAAGGGCCAGTAGCAATTATTCTGATTTCCTGAAACGTCATCTTCATCTGAGAAACAGGCTACTGGACCAGGGCTATAAAAAGATTCGCCTTATTCGATCTCTTAAAAAGTTTATATTCCGATACCAAGATCTTGTCGAAATATATTCCGTCTCTGCAGAAACGATTATAAGCGATGCATTTTCACATAGTGAAAATGTATAAAGATAAAGAAGTCAAGAAAAATGTCAAGGATATTTTTTTATCAATGTGTGACGTAAAAATATTTTTGACATTTACGTCACCGAATATGGTACTGCTTTGACAACTATTTTACCTATTTTGTTCCTGTATTTAAATACTGTTATAGTGACAGCCGGAACCTTTGAACCGTAATGAGAGCGGGAGGTTTGGCGCCTTAAAATCTGATTCAACCCACCATTTCTTTAGAAATGCCTGTACCAAGTCAGGGTCATTACGGTTTTCACAGTTTTCCGGTTGTTGACTGATTTTGTCTGTTTATATAATTATGAGTTTTGACTTTCCCTTTGTAAGATTGTTCGGAGTTCGGTAATTTTGTTATTACCCTTATATCCAAATAAAAAAAAAAGTTACTATATACATGTTTACACAACAATTAAAGGTAATTTAGCTGTGGCATGATGATTTTTAACTGTTAATTATTAATCCAGAAAAAGAAATATAATTGTACCAAGCTGACACCGACAATAATTGAAACAATCACATGATTAAATGTTTACAATCATAATAAAGTTTATTAAAGCAATATTTAGAATTGTTATTACATAAATTAACACTAGTGTTTTATTAATTGTTGTAATAGCTTCGAATTCGATTGAATAATATCAAACTGCGTGATCTCATGATTCATCTAAAAACCAAACAAATAGAAATGTACTGGTAGTAGAATTCCGGTTAACTCGAGTTTTTATGTCTACATTATATATATAAGAATTGATTTACCGTTAGAATTAGGCTCTGCCCACTCGTGTCAAATTGCCAGATACTAGAGTTTCCAGTATTGTGTGTTTTACAATACTAGTATTACCAGTGTTGCTGGATGAAGAATACTGGAGCTTCCAGTATTGTGTGTTTTACAATACTAGTATTACCAGTATTGCTGGATGAAGAATACTAGAGTTTCCAGTATTGTGTGCTTTACAATACTAGTATTACCAGTATTGTTGGATGAAGAATACTGGAGCTTCCGGTATAGATCAACGATTCTGGTATTCCAGTATTGTAAATGCACGATACTGGTACATCCAGTATTGTATATGTACGATACTGGTATTACCAGTATTGTAACATTACAATACTGGTATTTCTAGTATTGTACAGTGTTACAATACTGGTATTACCAGTATTGTTATATTTACAATACTGGTATTTCCAGTATTGTAAATATTACAATACTGGTAATACCAGTATCGCGGCCGGCTGCTTCATATTATCCGATCGGATAGTCATGAGGTATATATAGTCCTTCCATTTAGATCGGATAGTCATGAGGTATATATAGTCCTTCCATTTAGATCGGATAGTCATGAGGTATATATAGTCCTTCCAATTAGATCGGATAGTCATGAGGTATATATAGTCCTTCCATTTAGATCGGATAGTCATGAGGTATATATAGTCCTTCCATTTAGATCGGATAGTCATGAGGTTTGGACATCCTACCTTTTCGATTGTACATGTAATTTCATGATGTACATTCTAAAAAGAAGGTTTAATCAGTGATGGCCAACAATTCCACCAATATCAACAAAACGGACAATCATCTCTTACTCAACTAATTGAACAAAAAAAAGACAACGACATATTAGACGTAGGAAATTCTGGTCCTGGCTTCAAACAGCAAAAAAAATGTGGCGGTATTAAACCGGTTAATGTGGATCTCAACGCTCACCTCTTGATAAGTCGATATTAAACGGCAATGCATGCATAAACAAAACCGGTTGTGATGACGATAAATGGAACATATCCGTGGTCAATTTTGATACAGGTACTCATATTAATATTGTTTCGTCTAAAATCAAATTTCTATGGTAGAATTTAAGAAAACATGTGTTAATCGAAAGCTTTCTCGAACGTAAACTAAATAAAATATATGTTATCACTTCTCATCTTTACTTTATTCCTACGACAAAAGTAATAAAAATACTACATAATTTCTACAATTGTACCTATTTGTAAAGTTTAAATACATGCCTTTTTTAAATTTGATTTTAGAATGCATTCCAGCCGAACAAACCGCTTAAATTCGTGCGTTCGAACCACGTTCATGGCGAGGTGTACTCGATACAACATTATGTGATAAAGTTTGTCAGTGACTTGCGACAGGTTGGTGGTTTTCTCTGGGTACTCAAGTTTCCTCCACCATTAAAACTGACCGTAGCAATATAACTTAAATATTGTTGAAAGAGGCGTTCAACACCATAAACCAAATCATCAATGTATACGATGCACGGTTCACCAAAAATATTCAGTCAAGCCACTGTGTGACTTAATCCATAAGCTCTGGTTAATTGAATAGAAAACTATAAACGTGCATCAATAAGTCTTTTGTCCTGGCCAATGCATCTATTAAGCACAAAATGCAATTAATTTATAATAAATAAATTGAAGTCTCTGAAATTAGCTTTGAATTAATCAATGATTGAATTTGGTGTAATGATCGCAACATGCGTTGTTAATGTCCTTGATGTAAGGTCAGTGGACCGTGAAGTTAATTATTATCCAGGGTATAGAAACGTTTTAACAGCACGATCAATGTCAGTTGAAATAAAGATTATTTGCTAACTAGATTAAATATCTGTAAAATATATTTTATATACAATTAATAGCACAATACTATATAATCCACGTCAATTAAAACTAAATTGTTACTGGTTCATTTCTGTATTTCTGTGTTAAACTTATTCTGGGTTCTGGGGTGATGGATGGCATTGAAGAACAGGAAGCAACACAAATGTCCTGGTCTACGGCCAACAACCCTAGTAAACAAAGACTACCATACTGTCGGAACAAAAATAGGATTGACAAATTGTAGGCACAGAGGTGAAATCAATACTACTAAGTGAACGACCATTTACCTTGGGGGGTGGGGGGAGGGGGGGGGGGGGGGGTTATGGTTTTTTTCTAAAAAAATATTCTGATTTCCAATGTTGCTGAAAAAGTTATTCTGATTTTGGTGGAGGAAAAAAAAATAATGTGATTCAGAGTTTTTGTCATATAACCTAATGTTGAATTCTGGAAAAAGATATCGCGCTTTGCGCGACAAAAATAGTAAATGTTCTAACTCTCGTGTTGTCCGAAAAAAAAATTCTGAACGAAACAAAAAACCATCCCCTCCTCCCTTGCAAGTTAAATGGTCGGTCCCTAATTCACATATTTCCTGGATGAGTTCAGTCACTTCAATACAAAGTGGCGGGGTTGAATTACTTGTATGGCCCTCTTATAGTTCTAATAGATTTTGATGGTGTTCTCTTGAAGTTCGCGCTTATACTGTTACTGTTTTTCTTACCATCGCACAACATGAATCAGGTACCAGAAAACTATGACTTGGTCAGAAACCGTATAAAACAAAAACTATCTGGTCAATGCAAATTGACTTCTGAAATAGAATCATCACGTGATAGCTTTGATATTACAGCTATTTATATAATTGTTTGTCAGAGTGTTGATTATAATGGTAGTTGAAATTAGATCTACCTCTGCAATCAGTGTCAATCATTGTTGAAGTTTTGAGTTCGATTCTCACCTATTATGAGGTGTACTCGATACAACATAATTATAAAGTTTGTCGATAATATGCAACAGGTCGATCGTTTCCTCCTGATAATCAAGTTTCTTATGACCAATAACACTGACCGCCTTGATATCAGAAATGTTTGAATATGTCAACCGGGTAATCAGAAGCGGTAAATCGAAGGACAGACAAAACGATGGCAAAATGACTGAAGAATTATTGAAAGAAGCTTTAAACACTTTTAACACCAAAAGCAACAAAAACCATTACGATATCACGACCAAGTTAATTTGAAAATAAAAATGTTATCTTTGTTTCTAACTTGACTGTTTATATAAATAATATTGTGATAAATTTCAAATCGCACATGCGTATTGCCGGACAAATTATGTACATTTGTACATAATTCCTGCGTGATGTCATGTATTTTTACAGGACTATGTTGCAAGAAGAGCTTAAAGATACCAAAGGGGTAATCAGAATCCGTAAATCGAAGAAGAATAGACAACACAATGGCCAAAAGATAAAGAACAAACGGACAAACAACGATTTACAAAACATATATATAAAACTAGAGATCGAGTAACACGAACCCCACTAAAAACCGAGGTGAACTCAGGTGCTCCAGGAGGGTAAGCAGTACCTGCTCCACTAATGGCACCTGTCATGTTCCTAAATAAAGTAATTATTATCAAAACTAAGGTCCCCCCCTACAACATAGGTGACCTCAGTCGAGTTTGGCTTTCGTGTTTTATTGCTTCCAAACACTTTTAAATGATTTGGTTTTCCAATCTTTTGATATTGAGCGTCACCTGATGAAGATTTTTACAGAAACCGTCTGATGCACACTAAATCTGATATCTACGTTTTTATTCGTATTTTTTTTCTTTACTTATTCATTTTGTCCAGCTAAGATATACTAAAGATAACAATTTGAATTTTGTAAATGTCGTCTGCCAATGGTGACGTTAGAAGGAACGTTGATGACATTTACACTATGTTATTGATTTAGTTTACTTGTTTATGTTGCTAGAATCAAAATGCCATTACATTGGAAAATGTTGGTAACTTAATATTACAACCAGAAGTATTTGTGTATATTAAAATAAAAACAACCATAAACATGTTGATTAGTGGCTTTGTTATGGGATGTATTTCCCTTTTCTTAAGATACTTCCATCCGCTCCACAACCACAGTTTGTGCGACATTTTAACATGGGTAGAATTATCTTCGCTACATTTTATCCCTTGTTCTCACGCGAAATTAATAATCATAATGAAGTATACAAGTAATCTTAGGTTTTCTACCAAATGTAAAAATATTTAGGGATGCTATGAAAGCATATTGTATGGAATACGACTTCATGTACATAGTTATATTATTTTAGTTGCAATATATAAATAACTCAGAACAAAAGAAGATTTTGAGGATACCAAAGGTTTAATCAAAATACGTTAATCGAACGACAGACAACAGAACGGCCAAGTGAAAACGGACAAACAACGATCTACAAAACTCTACTCAGAAAACAAATCATCGAGCACCACGAAACCCACTAAAGTTACACAGTTCCTGCTTATCGCTTTATGCCAGATATTTGTTTTCTCCAAAAGTATAGATGTAAATGATTGGAGCATTAAGGTGGTACCATACACTTAAGGTAAAATTTGACCTGCTCATTTAATTTTCTTATTTTTATTTTGGCAGTGTGTTTGAATATATCCACTGTAATAAATATCAAAATTTTAACAAATTCTAACCAACAGACTCAGAGCTATAAAGGACTATAAATTCACTAGCCACATAGTAGCTTTCTCTATGTGGTTTTGATCACCGAGATGCTTGAAATCTGCATACAAACATCATATGATCAAAACGTTCAACTGATTTTAAAGAGTTATCTCCCTGTAGTGTATGGTACCCCCTTAATATACCATAATAGCATAACCAGTTAGAGTCTGTTGTTGATTTCCTTGATAGAAGGTTGCTACAAACAAGGCAGTTACTGAACCAAGTGGCTGGGTTGAAGTTACCACTTCTGATGTATTTTCGTCACCACGATGAACCTTGTAACCGTTACGTAATATCTATGTCATAAATGGCCATCTTTTTACCATAATCACAATCTGGTCTTATATCCATTAATGACTTAGCACAGTGGTTTTAAAAGAGTATCACGACGTGTGCCTCTGGGGAATCAGTAACTACTTACCATTTCAGAACACATGAGTACATCCCCAGTTTTTTTTTTCTCGTAGAGTTCGTGTTGCTCAATCTTTAGTTTTCTGTAGAGATATCAAAGGAGTGAGAAGAAGCTGTAAATTGAAGGACAGACAATACAGCGGTCAAATGATCAAGTCCAAAACGGAACAAACAATGGCCTACATAATGCTACACAGAAAACTAATAATTGAGCAACACGAACCCACTAAAAACCGGGTGAATTGTCAAATTTAGGCTGTATCAGATTTAGTTAGTCACAACGCGAGTAATTTTAAGCTGTGTTCATTAACCGACCATTTTAGCTGACCCTGTAAAGATTGATGCAAAGCATAGGCCACACACAAATGTGTCTTCAAAATGAATGTAGATAGTGTCTACAATACATTAAAGGTCACCACGTGGAATACAAGGTCAATGTTCCCTCTCACATTTTAGTCTCGTCATTCATCGTCGTATTATAAAACTAGTTGTATGCTGATCATATAACATATTCTAATATGACGTGCTGTTTTGGCTTTGTAAACAAAAGGGTATAAAAATCCCTGATTTATTATGACTTACACGCGCTGATGATAATGACGTATTTGGCTGTTCTATTATACCCTTTTGTTTACAAAGCCAAAACATCACGTAATAGAAATAATTTATGGAAGGGGTAAATTTGTTGTAGATTTTAATATGGGAAGGGGTAAGTTAGTTGAAGATTGTAATGTGGGTACACAAAGGAATGTGGATTAAAAATTTACCGTATATGTCCTATTAGAATAGAAATAATTTATGGAAGGGGTAAGTTTGTTGGAGATTTTAATATGGGTAGCATTATCTGCACAAATTGTACCAACCGCTATCGCTCGGGGTAAAAATTTTACGCAGAAAATGTTACCCATATTAAAATCTCCAACAAACTTACCCCTTCCATAAATTATTCTTTAAATAGAAGTATGTAACGTTATGTTTAATGTAATTGTAAATTATGACATGTCATGTGCACAACTTGAAACACTTCGGGACCTTTTGACCTTTAGTAAGGGGGGGATTTTTTTCTCAGGAGTCAGAATTATTTTCACACGAAACGAAAATCAGATTATTTCTATTGCTCGGCATGAAAAATCCGTAATGTTTCTCATGATTTTATATAAGGTTGAAAACTGATGAGCCAAATTAATTATTTATTTCCATCTTTCATGTTAGTTTTTATCCTATAAAATTTCGGCCGCATCTATCTTTTTCGACGAAAAGCACACACACACACACCTCTAAGATTTAAATATCATTCTTCTGACTTCCTATTATTCGGCTTAGAATTGATCTTTATGTCTGTTTTGATGAAAAAAAATGGCAATGTTGTATATAGTATACTTTATAATATACATATAAAGCACTTTAAAATTAATTCATCTCTCTCAATTCCTTCCATTGTATCGACATATAATGGAATATGTTAAATATGTATAACACAGATAATGTATTACAATTATAGAATAGATTAGACAGAGATATCTCATTTTTTTATTTAGAATTTTAAATGAGTATCTTTTAGTTATGCATAGGAATATTCATGAGGCATTAATAGCATCCTTGAAAAAGACACAGTAGCAATGTAGCAATTCTATACAACTCTGTTGAATTAATTATAAAAAGATATTTTAAACAATCTTAATTAAGAATTCCACCAAATTAAAAATAAAATGAACTATTAGATCGCACCTCGAATAAAGAAACCCACAAAATAACCCCCCTGGCCGATGGAAGTCCGGTCCTTGCTTAACCCCCCCTGGCCGATGGAAGTCCGGTCCTTGCTTAAAAATGTGGCGAGGTTAAACCGTTAAGTTTGAGAAATATAACTTACATTGCTAGTGATAGGTTGATGTAAATATAACTCACATTGCTAGTGATAGTTTGATGTAAATATAACTCACATTGCTAGTGATAGGGTGATGTAAATATAACTCACATTGCTAGTGATAGGTTGATGTAAATATAACTCACATTGCTAGTGATAGGTTGATGTAAATATAACTCACATTGCTAGTGATAGGGTGATGTAAATATAATTCACATTGCTAGTGATAGGGTGATGTAAATATAACTCACATTGCTAGTGATAGGGTGATGTAAATATAACTCACATTGCTAGTGATAGGTTGCTGTAAATATAACTCACATTGATAGTGATAGGTTGATGTAAATATAACTCAAATTGCTAGTGATAGGGTGATGTAAATATAACTTACATTGCTAGTGATAGGGTGATGTAAATATAACTCACATTGCTAGTGATAGTTTGATGTAAATATAACTCACATTGCTAGTGATAGTTTGATGTAAATATAACTCACATTGCTAGTGATAGTTTGATGTAAATATAACTCACATTGCTAGTGATAGGGTGATGTAAATATAACTCACATTGCTAGTGAGAGGTTGATGTAAATATAACTCACATTGCTAGTGATAGGTTGATGTAAATATAACTCACATTGCTAGTGATAGGGTGATGTAAATATAATTCACATTGCTAGTGATAGGGTGATGTAAATATAACTCACATTGCTAGTGATAGGGTGATGTAAATATAACTCACATTGCTAGTGATAGGTTGCTGTAAATATAACTCACATTGATAGTGATAGGTTGATGTAAATATAACTCAAATTGCTAGTGATAGGGTGATGTAAATATAACTCACATTGCTAGTGATAGTTTGATGTAAATATAACTCACATTGCTAGTGATAGTTTGATGTAAATATAACTCACATTGCTAGTGATAGGTTGATGTAAATATAACTCACATTGCTAGTGAGAGGTTGATGTAAATATAACTCACATTGCTAGTGAGAGGTTGATGTAAATATAACTCACATTGCTAGTGATAGGTTGATGTAAATATAACTCACATTGCTAGTGAGAGGTTGATGTAAATATAACTCACATTGCTAGTGATAGGTTGATGTAAATATAACTCACATTGCTAGTGATAGGTTGATGTAAATATAACTCACATTGCTAGTGATAGGTTGATGTAAATATAACTCACATTGCTAGTGATAGGGTGGTGTAAATATAACTCACATTGCTAGTGAGAGGTTGATGTAAATATAACTCACATTGCTAGTGATAGGTTGATGTAAATATAACTCACATTGCTAGTGAGAGGTTGATGTAAATATAACTCACATTGCTAGTGATAGGTTGATGTAAATATAACTCACATTGCTAGTGATAGGTTGATGTAAATATAACTCACATTGCTAGTGATAGGTTGATGTAAATATAACTCACATTGCTAGTGATAGGGTGGTGTAAATATAACTCACATTGCTAGTGAGAGGTTGATGTAAATATAACTCACATTGCTAGTGATAGGTTGATGTAAATATAACTCACATTGCTAGTGATAGGTTGATGTAAATATAATTCACATTGTTAGTGATAGGGTGATGTAAATATAACTCACATTGCTAGTGATAGGTTGATGTAAATATAACTCACATTGCTAGTGATAGGTTGATGTAAATATAACTCACATTGCTAGTGATAGGTTGATGTAAATATAACTCACATTGCTAGTGATAGGGTGATGTAAATATAACTCACATTGCTAGTGATAGGTTGATGTAAATTCAACGATTGTGGTAATGTCGGCCCTGGTATCTGTATTGAAATGTTGACTATCTCCTCCAGATGTTTAGTGTATGCCAGGAACACAATATTGCAGTTTTTTTAGTGTATGCCAGGAACACAATATTGCAGTTTTTTTCATTGCGTTACATTCAATGTGTTAATGAATTTGAGGTAAACTGTATTTTAGTCCCTTTTTCCTCTTCTCTTTCTGTTATTTAATTTCCCAATGTTTCCTATTAATTTGTCAGTAATTTTAATCTTTGATGTTTGTTTTTATTAGATAAAATATACGTGACTTATATGTGTGATTTGACCTTCGATTTTCTCTTACGTTTACTTAAGAGAGAAAGTACTTAGCAAGTACTTAAGATTCGGAAACAATTAGGAAACAAAAACAAAAGAAAACAAATAGATTATTTCTTTATCGAAATATGTCTATCTGATGTCTGTTTGTAGTCACATGTTCATTTAATAGAGGTAATCAGAAGCCGTAAATCTTAGAAAGGTAAATATTACAATGGTCACAAAGTTTGAATATACCAAAGAGGTAATCAGAAGCCGTATATCTTAGAAAGGTAAATATTACAATGGTCACAAAGTTTGAAGATACCAAAGAGGTAATCAGAAACTGTAAATCTTAGAAAGGCAAATATTGCCATAGTCACAAAGTTTGAAGATACCAAAGAGGTAATCAGAAGCCGTAAATCTTAGAAAGGTAAATATTACAATGGTCACAAAGTTTGAAGATACCAAAGGGGTAATCAGAAACTGTAAATCTTAGAAAGGTAAATATTACAATGGTCACAAAGTTTGAATATACCAAAGAGGTAATCAGAAGCCGTAAATCTTAGAAAGGTAAATATTACAATGGTCACAAAGTTTGAAGATACCAAAGAGGTAATTAGAAGCCGTAAATCTTAGAAAGGTAAATATTACAATGGTCACAAAGTTTGAAGATACCAAAGAGGTAATCAGAAACTGTAAATCTTAGAAAGGTAAATATTACAATGGTCACAAAGTTTGAAGATACCAAAGAGGTAATCAGAAACTGTAAATCTTGGAAAGGCAAATATTGCCATAGTCACAAAGTTTGAAGATACCAAAGAGGTAATCAGAAACTGTAAATCTTAGAAAGGTAAATATTACAATGGTCACAAAGTTTGAAGATACCAAAGAGGTAATCAGAAACTGTAAATCTTAGAAAGGTAAATATTACAATGGTCACAAAGTTTGAAGATACCAAAGAGGTAATCAGAAGCGTAAATCTTAGAAAGGTAAATATTACAATGGTCACAAAGTTTGAATATACCAAAGAGGTAATTAGAAGCCGTAAATCTTAGAAAGGTAAATATTACAATGGTCACAAAGTTTGAATATACCAAAGAGGTAATCAGAAGCCGTAAATCTTAGAAAGGTAAATATTACAATGGTCACAAAGTTTGAATATACCAAAGAGGTAATCAGAAGCCGTAAATCTTAGAAAGGTAAATATTACAATGGTCACAAAGTTTGAAGATACCAAAGAAGTAATCAGAAACTGTAAATCTTGGAAAGGTAAATATTACAATGGTCACAAAGTTTGAAGATACCAAAGAAGTAATCAGAAACTGTAAATCTTGGAAAGGCAAATATTGCCATAGTCACACAGTTTGAATATACCAAAGAGGTAATCAGAAGCTGTAAATCTTAGAAAGGTAAATATTACAATGGTCACAAAGTTTGAAGATACCAAAGAGATAATCAGAAGCCGTAAATCTTAGAAAGGTAAATATTACAATGGTCACAAAGTTTGAATATACCAAAGAGGTAATCAGAAGCCGTAAATCTTAGAAAGGTAAATATTACAATGGTCACAAAGTTTGAATATACCAAAGAGGTAATCAGAAGCCGTAAATCTTAGAAAGGTAAATATTACAATGGTCACAAAGTTTGAATATACCAAAGAGGTAATCAGAAGCGTAAATCTTAGAAAGGGAAATATTGCAATGGTCACAAAGTTTGAATATACCAAAGAGGTAATCAGAAGCTGTAAATCTTAGAAAGGTAAATATTACAATGGTCACAAAGTTTGAATATACCAAAGAGGTAATCAGAAGCCGTAAATCTTAGAAAGGTAAATATTGCAATGGTCACAAAGTTTGAATATACCAAAGAGGTAATCAGAAGCTGTAAATCTTAGAAAGGTAAATATTACAATGGTCACAAAGTTTGAATATACCAAAGAGGTAATCAGAAGCCGTATATCTTAGAAAGGTAAATATTACAATGGTCACAAAGTTTGAATATACCAAAGAGGTAATCAGAAGCTGTAAATCTTAGAAAGGTAACTATTACAATGGTCACAAAGTTTGAATATACCAAAGAGGTAATCAGAAGCTGTAAATCTTAGAAAGGTAAATATTACAATGGTCACAAAGTTTGAATATACCAAAGAGGTAATCAGAAGCCGTAAATCTTAGAAAGGTAAATATTACAATGGTCACAAAGTTTGAAGATACCAAAGAGGTAATCAGAAACTGTAAATCTTGGAAAGGCAAATATTGCCATAGTCACAAAGTTTGAAGATACCAAAGAGGTAATCAGAAACTGTAAATCTTAGAAAGGTAAATATTACAATGGTCACAAAGTTTGAAGATACCAAAGAGGTAATCAGAAACTGTAAATCTTAGAAAGGTAAATATTACAATGGTCACAAAGTTTGAAGATACCAAAGAGGTAATCAGAAGCGTAAATCTTAGAAAGGTAAATATTACAATGGTCACAAAGTTTGAATATACCAAAGAGGTAATTAGAAGCCGTAAATCTTAGAAAGGTAAATATTACAATGGTCACAAAGTTTGAATATACCAAAGAGGTAATCAGAAGCCGTAAATCTTAGAAAGGTAAATATTACAATGGTCACAAAGTTTGAATATACCAAAGAGGTAATCAGAAGCCGTAAATCTTAGAAAGGTAAATATTACAATGGTCACAAAGTTTGAAGATACCAAAGAAGTAATCAGAAACTGTAAATCTTGGAAAGGCAAATATTGCCATAGTCACACAGTTTGAATATACCAAAGAGGTAATCAGAAGCTGTAAATCTTAGAAAGGTAAATATTACAATGGTCACAAAGTTTGAAGATACCAAAGAGATAATCAGAAGCCGTAAATCTTAGAAAGGTAAATATTACAATGGTCACAAAGTTTGAATATACCAAAGAGGTAATCAGAAGCCGTAAATCTTAGAAAGGTAAATATTACAATGGTCACAAAGTTTGAATATACCAAAGAGGTAATCAGAAGCCGTAAATCTTAGAAAGGTAAATATTACAATGGTCACAAAGTTTGAATATACCAAAGAGGTAATCAGAAGCGTAAATCTTAGAAAGGGAAATATTGCAATGGTCACAAAGTTTGAATATACCAAAGAGGTAATCAGAAGCTGTAAATCTTAGAAAGGTAAATATTACAATGGTCACAAAGTTTGAATATACCAAAGAGGTAATCAGAAGCCGTAAATCTTAGAAAGGTAAATATTGCAATGGTCACAAAGTTTGAATATACCAAAGAGGTAATCAGAAGCTGTAAATCTTAGAAAGGTAAATATTACAATGGTCACAAAGTTTGAATATACCAAAGAGGTAATCAGAAGCCGTATATCTTAGAAAGGTAAATATTACAATGGTCACAAAGTTTGAATATACCAAAGAGGTAATCAGAAGCTGTAAATCTTAGAAAGGTAACTATTACAATGGTCACAAAGTTTGAATATACCAAAGAGGTAATCAGAAGCTGTAAATCTTAGAAAGGTAAATATTACAATGGTCACAAAGTTTGAATATACCAAAGAGGTAATCAGAAGCCGTAAATCTTAGAAAGGTAAATATTACAATGGTCACAAAGTTTGAAGATACCAAAGAGGTAATCAGAAGCCGTAAATCTTAGAAAGGTAAATATTACAATGGTCACAAAGTTTGAAGATACCAAAGAGGTAATCAGAAACTGTAAATCTTAGAAAGGTAAATATTACAATGGTCACAAAGTTTGAATATACCAAAGAGGTAATCAGAAGCCGTAAATCTTAGAAAGGCAAATATTACAATGGTCACAAAGTTTGAAGATACCAAAGAGGTAATCAGAAGCTGTAAATCTTAGAAAGGTAAATATTACAATGGTCACAAAGTTTGAAGATACCAAAGAGGTAATCAGAAACTGTAAATCTTAGAAAGGTAAATATTACAATGGTCACAAAGTTTGAAGATACCAAAGAGGTAATCAGAAACTGTAAATCTTAGAAAGGTAAATATTACAATGGTCACAAAGTTTGAAGATACCAAAGATGTAATCAGAAACTGTAAATCTTAGAAAGGCAAATATTGCCATAGTCACAAAGTTTGAATATACCAAAGAGGTAATCAGAAGCTGTAAATCTTAGAAAGGTAAATATTACAATGGTCACAAAGTTTGAATATACCAAAGAGGTAATCAGAAGCTGTAAATCTTAGAAAGGTAAATATTACAATGGTCACAAAGTTTGAATATACCAAAGAGGTAATCAGAAGCCGTATATCTTAGAAAGGTAAATATTACAATGGTCACAAAGTTTGAATATACCAAAGAGGTAATTAGAAGCCGTAAATCTTAGAAAGGTAAATATTACAATGGTCACAAAGTTTGAATATACCAAAGAGGTAATCAGAAGCTGTAAATCTTAGAAAGGTAATGACAACAATGAATATAGGTTTGATAATGCCAAAATTGTAATCAGAAACCGTTAATCGAAGAAGGACCAACAATGCCATGGTCACAGGTTTGAAGATAATAAAGGGGTAATGAGACACAACCAATCCAAGAAGGACAGACACAACAATTGTCAAACGAAAAAGAACAAAAGGACAAACAATGTTTTGCCAACTATCACAGTGGAAACTAAAGATTGAACAACATGAACCCCACTAAAGCCGTCTTAAGGTGGTACCATACACTTCAGGTAAAATTTGATCTGCTCGTTTAATTTTCTTATTTTTTTGGCACTATGTTTGAATATATCCACTGTAATAAATATCAAAATTTTAACAAATTCCAACCAACAGACTCAGAGCTATGAATTCACTAGCCGCATAGCAGCTTTTCTCTCTGTGGTATTGATCACCGAGATGCTTGAAATCTGCATACAAACATCATATGATCAAAGCATGCAACTTATTTTAAAGAGTTATCTCCCTGTAGTGTATGGTACCTCCTTAAGTAACCCTTATACATTTTGCATACACGTATTATGTTATAATTTGGGGCATTCATCTTATCATACTGTAGAGATTTGTTTACATACAGTATTCTGATTGGATATTTTAGAAATACAAAAATGACACTGAAAAAACACATACATGTACTTTCATACAATTTACGACAACCTAAAAAAAAGATGGTATACAAACAGAGTCTGTGAATACTAGTAGCATGAACATTATGGTAAGCTTTATTTACGTATACTGGTACAAAACACACTCATTCTTGTATGCTCCGTGAGGCACCAGAAGGTTTTCTTACCGTTGGCATGACCGTCAGGATATGGAGAACATTAGAACTCGCATGTATTAGCAACGGCCATATTAGCAAAAAACTGTGACGTACAGAAGGTTACATACGACCACCACTGTGAACCCCTCGGGAGCCTCATGATTCACTTTCCTCACTTTGTAAAGCTCAGATGACAGTAAAATGTTAGCTCTCTGTAGTAACAAGATATTCATTTTAAAGGATTGGAGTGTATTATAAACATCGTCAGAGGTATAATATAAAATAAAAAGCCTTTAAATGGCTGGATTGTATTACGTTTATCATTAACTGTTACATGTCGTGTATTATAAACATCGTCAGAGGTATAATATAAAATAAAAAGCCTTTAAATGGCTGGATTGTATTACGTTTATCATTAACTGTTACATGTCGTGTATTATAAACATCGTCAGAGGTGTAATATAAAATAAAAAGCCTTTCAATGGCGTGATTGTATTACGTTTATAAATCATTAACTGTTACATGTCTAAATATCTACGATTTTATTACTGACTCCCAGGCGTCTAGTTTTCTAATATAAATGAACACGATAAACGGAAAAAACATGTATCGTCAGGTTCGTCCTTGCTTTGTTGATATTTGGAGGATATTGATGATGTTATCAGCTACATGTATCAGACACAAGCGTCAATCTACATGTTACTTGTTATTACATAAAGTTAAGAATGTACAAACCCAGTTCACCTGATTGTTCAATGTACATTTAAATAAGAAATTTTTTTTCAACAAATCCACATCCATTCAATCATTGTATTGTTATCAATGTTATCAATGTTTTTCCCTATTCTTACTCTCCTTTTAACCTTTTTCTTTCTCTCAAATGTTTACTACTTTTACTCCCCTTTCTTCTTTCAAATTTTGGTATAAACGTCTAAATATCAGTAATATTTAAAACTATGTTCATTTTGCATGCTTAGTATTGTTGTAAAATTGTATATAGGAGAAGACCTCGTAAGTACGTTGTACTTGTGTCCTATCCAATTTGTTATTTTGTGACAAATAGAATACGCTTAAACTAAATTAAACCTATCAGGAAAGACATTACATTATATAACTGACCAATCAATGATAACCTTTGTGATATAAAGAAAACCCAAGCAAAATTACCGGGCTTCTGCATATACTGTAATGCCAATGAATTATCTGATATCTATTAAAAACATCAAACATAGTAATCAAATGCACTTGTCCTTTGTAAACAATAAGTCTAATCTCCATTTTGTTTATGCCAGGTTTATTTTAGATTATGCGAATTCACAATTTTCTTGTCAACATAGAAGATTGCCATGTTAACTGAGGACGCCAGATACATATGTTTGTACATTTTGTATTGACTTATTAATTGGTTTGATAAAATGGAAGACGAAACGATACCACATTATCAGAATAATTAAAATAATCACAGAAAGAGGCAAAATCAATACAACTAACACACAAATATAACACGTGTCATTTTCCTGATTTGGTACAGGCAGTTCAATAAAAAGTAGCGGGTCAAACTAGTTTAAGGCCCCAAATCTCCTATATTAGTAAAATGATGAGATCATACAAGTGCCTTCCACGTCTAGCTGCCAAAATAGAATGCATGTTTAGACCAAGAACAAGTTCAACGATATATAAAGATGATACAAAAATGATGGGACAAAAAGAATATACGGGGAAAGTATGGAGTATTGGTGGAGAGATGGAATAATTTTGCCTTTTGTAGCGGCTAAAATGATTTGTATACATGTATCTGCAGAAGCGGTCTTTAGCATATGTGACTCTCTCCAAACATGTCATTCAATATTGAGTAAGGTCAGGCTTTCCATTGTAAAACATGACCCCCCCCCCTTTCCCATCGAGAGGACATCCCCAATCCATCACCCACGGATACGCTGTGAGCCCAGTAAATCATCACTAGTACACAGCCTATTAATTGGTGATCGACGTTAACAATTTGACCGTCAAGATGTAGATGGAAATTATGAAAACCAGGAAAATAATATTGTCCACAATTACTCATAAACGTTTTCATGTCAATTTTCTCATTATAAATTTCCCATTTTCAAGTAGTAAGAAGAGTTTGAGGATATTAAAGAGGGTAATCAGAATCCGTAAATCGAAGAAGAACAGACAACACAATGGCTAAAAGAAAAAGTACAAAAGGACAAACAACGATCTACAAAACATACACATAAAAATACAGAACGAGTAACACGAATCTCACTAAAACTGCTTCAGTTCTCATATTTATGTTCTACGTTTCACGGATGGCACATAATTAGAGTTTAATACACAGATGTACATTAAATTTATTATCCACAAACGTTTTCAATTATAAATAAAATCCATAGTGATAGAGTTGATATCATATATATTTTATTACTTTGGAGAGTTTTATATATAATACATTCACACTACATTTGATATCTACGTTTTTATTTGATTACTTTGGAGAGTTAAAATACTTATCTCTGATGGATGGAACAGAAATGACATTATATAAAGGTACATTGTTTACGTGCTGTCGCGGTAGCATAATTATTCCATGGTACATTGCTTAAAATCTGAGCTTAGAAGCCTACATAATTGAGTATATCGTTGGGATGAACTTAATTAAAAAATTACAAGAATCCCATTAATAACCAGTGGTGTACTCAGGTGCTCCGGAAGAGTTTTAAGTTCCTACTCAACTGATGGCACTCGTCGTTTCGCTCTTGTTGCAAACCCGGTATTAAATCATGAATGAGGAAAGGACCGCATTGTGATTACGACAAACAGAACATATCCGTAATCATTTGTCACATATATTCTGTAAATGTTAGTCGAAATATGTCATAACCGTATTTATCATATCAGTATATATTCATAGCATAAGGGGACTCGCGTGTGACCTGTAACTGGATTTCTTCAGATCTCCCACAACGCGACAGTAAAGTGGAGCAGGTGAGAGATTTAAACCAGATTGTAATTCATTGATCATTGTTCACGTCTTCTATTAATGTTTGTTTTATTTTTATTTTATTTTTCTTGCCTTATATAGTGGGTGGTTGTTGTATAATATCACGTGATCCATTTCTTGTCTTATATAGTGGGTGGTTGTTGTATAATATCACGTGATCCATTTCTTGTCTTATATAGTGGGTGGTTGTTGTATAATATCACGTGATCCATTTCTTGTCTTATATAGTGGGTGGTTGTTGTATAATATCACGTGATCCATTTCTTGTCTTATATAGTGGGTGGTTGTTGTATAGTATCACGTGATCCATTTCTTGTCTTATATAGTGGGTGGTTGTTGTATAATATCACGTGATCCATTTCTTGTCTTATATAGTGGGTGGTTGTTGTATAATATCACGTGATCCATTTTGCAACTATACCAATGGGTGAGCAAAATGATTAACACTCGTAGTTGATGAAATATTTTCCTAATAACAATGGCTGACATATTCATATATTACGTATTTTCCTAATAACAATGGCTGACATATTCATATATTACGTATTTTCCTAATAACAATGGCTGACATATTTATATATTACGTATTTTCCTAGTAACAATGGCTGACATATTCATATATTACGTATTTTCATAATAACAATGGCTGACATATTCATATATTACGTATTTTCCTAATAACAATGGCTGACATATTCATATATTACGTATTTTCCTAATAACAATGGCTGACATATTCATATATTACGTATTTTCCTAATAGCAATGGCTGACATATTCATATATTACGTATTTTCCTAATAACAATGGCTGACATATTCATATATTACGTATTTTCCTAGTAACAAAATATTCATTCAAAATGATTTACAGTGTTATATAAACATCCCCGTCTGACACATTATACAAAATCAGCGCCTTTCATTGCGTGGTAGGATTAAGTTTATCAAATACAACTGTTACAAACTGGAAAGAATTTGTTTTTGTATAGATACATACACGTTAAACGATAATTAACATGTTCCTTTTCCGGGAACTTTGGGAGCATGAGATTTATCTGTTTAACAAAATAATCACTCATCTGTCACGTTCTGATATTTGAAGTAGGTTCAATTTTAAGAGATAATTGTGACTAATACAGTAAACAGTATGAAAACAGCAAACACGAATAGAATTGTTTTTATTTTAGTAAATATTTTCCTGCTAGGACAGATGTCATGGCTACTCGGCTGTTGACATTTCTTTGTTTATATCATAATGTTAGTGCTACAAAACATAGAAAGGTTACTTTAGTTGTGTTACAATAATACACGTAATGTCAGGGCCCGGGTGGCTCAATGATTTAGGTAGTTGGATTACCTAACAACTCATACAAGCCTATCACCAATACGGCATAGGTTCGCACCCGGCTTTGTAAATTACAAAAAGGGTGCACTGGTCGCCATGATATAGCTGAAATGTTGCTGAAAGTGCCGTTAAGCACCAACAAATCAAATCAAATCAAATAATGTCAGTGTGTTTGTCATGTTGAAGCAATAATAGGTATTTTCAGTGTTAAATTTGTATTATTTATGTTGCATTGTGTGAGCTCTGTTGTAGGTCTTAAGAGAATCATCACTCATATATCACACGTGTGATAATTGTATATAATACTACAGTATTTAATTGAGATACAAATTTAATTCCTCAAATATTAATTATAACGTATAATATTAGCTCTACCGTGGACATACCTTGGTTGTGTAATACAATGGGTGGTATGCTAATCTTGAACATTGAAAATTGTATGCGTGACCGTTTTGATCCATTTCTCAAATGGCAATGGATCTTTTCCATTTTAACCTTACCATAAGTAACACAGTGGTTGTCTTGTAAGAACCAGGAACTACTGGTCAATCGCGAGCACCTGTGATCACCCTCCTGTTTTTTGTGGCTTGTTTTCTTTTTCTTATGGTGTCCATGTCGGACATCTTTTTAGTTTTCTGTGTTGTGTAGTGTTTTTTCTTCTTGTTTTCCTTTTTGTATTGTCTTCGTTCTGTGCCTTGTGGCCAACATTGTCTGTGTCTCTGAGTTGTGCTTTCTAACTTTCATTCGATAAGAATCAAACCATAGACTATGCAATTTATATTTGGTATTTCCCACGACTATTAGTCCCCGATGGCATTATCGGCTTAGTAGTTAGTGCTTCGGCACTGACATGGTTTATTATATATATTAAAAAGCCCTAAATAATGTTATTATTATTAGGACTAAGATCTCGTCTCTCAGGCAAGGGTGACCATAGCTGATTTTAGCTATCCTCTATATGTCCTGTAGTGTTCTTGCTCCCAAAGGTTTTTAAATGTTTGGCTTTCCATTGGCTCTGATGATTAATACATGACACAGAAGGAAGACAGATAAAACAAAAACACGCTTGTGCTAAGAATTGAATATATTTTTTTGTAGTTTTATTGGCGTGTAAAAGCGTGGACCGAAGCAGATTTTGTGTGAATGTCGCCATGGTTACGATTTAGCTAAGCGCCCTCTTTTCCCATCTGCCTAAAAGATTAAGATAAACTGATTCACCATGAACTAAACTCAAGTACGAAGTAATTAACAAGTACTTACATCACGGAAATCAGCAAAAGTGCTTACGTTTACGCAATATGTTTATACAATATATATGATAAAAACCTCATCTAAAAGTACACTGCTTACACATTGTTGCTTTTTAAGGTTTTAAGGTTGATATCGTCCTGATTGTAGGTTTTCAGACTCGGATACTCTCTGCTTGCAATTATCAATTTCTACCATATTTTCTAATGGATCATCCAGAGACAGTGGCAACATTGGACACACAAGAACAGGACGAGTTTGCCTCATTCATGACTTGTCACCAGGTTTGCAACAAGAGTAACAGGACGAGGATCACATGTGTAGCAGCGACTGCTATACATTTCCCTGGCCACCTTTATTCGCTTCTGGCATTTTAACTTGTCGTAGAGGTGTACGTGTTGTTCATTTTATCAAATTAAATGTCTTCACGTTTTTTGTTCCATGTTGTGATGTCCGCTACGATTTCCTCGTAAAAACGATCTTGAATTTGTCTTGACTCCCATTTGTTTTGTAGGGGGTTCATGCTTTATTTATGGTGTTTGCATTCATTTTCATATACTGGTGTCTAACACGATTGCCATATCAGATGATAACGTGTCGTTTAACAGTGATACGTACAGTGTCATATGTGAAGCAGGTACTGTCTACCCTTCAGGAGCACCCACTGTTTTTAGTGGGATTCATGTTGCTCGATCTATTGTTTTCTGAGTAATGTTTTGTAGATAGTTTTTTTGTCTTTTGGTTCTTTTTCTTTTGACCATTGTATTGTCTGTCCTTCGACGAATTACGGCTTCCTATTTCTTCTTTGATAACGTTTCTTCATAATTGATATCAAAAGATGATATACAGATACCTTTTCATTGCCACCACAGGTACATCTCCATGTACATATTCTAATGGAACAGGAACTGCCTACCTTCCGGAGTACCTGAGTTCACCCCGGTTTTTAGTGGTGTTCGTGTTACTCGATCTTTAGTTTTGTGTGTATGTTTTGAAGATCGTTGTTTGTCCTTTTGTACATTTTCTTTTGGCCATTATGTTGTCTGTTCTTTTTCGATTTACGGCTTCTGGTTACCCCTTTGGGATCTTCAAATTCGTCTAATAACATGTACATATATTGACAAACATGCTTGAAGGTTTAATTAGTGTGTGTTAACACCTGTGTTTGAAAATGCATGTTAGAATGTTTGGGATTGTCTACAAGATATATACAAATACCATCCTTTTGATTAGAATAAGCTTAAACACCAGCAGGTTGGGTAGCATTTGTAGAATTAATTTTGTGTCAGTAGTAACACTTGTTTATATTGCTGTATTATAGAATCAACTCTGTATTGTAAGCGTCGTGGAAAACAACTATAATACAGCTGATCATGTCAGCATCGTTTCTGATTGGACGGTGTCAAATTTTTATCGGAATCAATTATGGTTTTTTAAATAAGGTTTTTATCGAAATCTATAGTTCTTAAATCATGTAATTATTACTAAAATTGAGGTTCTCCTCCCTCATGCAGAGCTTACCTTAGCCAATTTGTGGCTGTCCCGTTCGTTTAGGCATTTCCGTTTTCTTGCTCCAAAATACTTTGAAATTTGTTGGCTTTCAAAATGTTTGTTTTTTAATAAACGATTGATGACGTAAACAAATCTGCTGCATACGATTTAAGGCTTAGTTTTCAAAAAATGTTTTTAAAAAATGTACTTAAATGAAATAAAATAAAAAACAAAACAAAAACCACACTGTTGGAACAATTCCAAAATCCAATCGGAAAATCTTTAGAAAGAGGTAAATTCTATACCCCTAACACATACATGACCGTGCACTGTCGTGGCTTGGTATTGACACACCAATAAACAGTGGCAATGTTAAGCTAGAGTTACGGACTTAACACATACATACATGACCGTGCACTGTCGTGGCTTGGTATAGACACCCCAATAAACAGTGGCAATGTTAAGCTAGAGTTACGGACTTGTCCATGGTCGGTAGTTCTCTCCGGGTACTCCGGCTTCTTCCACCACTAAAACTGGTCGCCATGATATAGCTGAAATATTGCTGAAAGTGGCGTGAAACACCAAAAATCAAATCAAATCAAATCGGACTTAAACCCATGTATTTGAACATTTGTTCCAGTTCTATCTAATACATTGTTTATGAGATTATCTCGTCTCTGTTACTGATTATTTGAGTGATCGAGTAAATTGTATTTATCGACAAGTGATCATTTCTGTAGCTATATCATGGAGATATGCAATTAATTTTGATAAGATGGTGATTATGTTTGTTTTGTACAACACCAACATGCTGAGTTGGTTTTGTATATGTGTGTATATTGTTAGCTCATTGACACAGTAGTTCATTGTTAAATACATTTAGGTTTGGTACTGCTTTGACAACTATTTTACCTATTTTGTTCCAGTATTTTTATAAATACTGTTATAGTGACAGCCGGAACCTTTGAGCCGTAATGAAAGCGGGAGGTTTGGCGCTTTAAAATCTGATTCAACCCACCATTTCTTTAGAAATATCAGTACCAAGTCAGGGTCATTACGATTTTCACAGTCTTCCGGTTGTTGACTGATTTTGTCTGTTTATATACTTATGAGTTTTGACTTTCCCTTTGTAAGATTGTTCGGAGTTCGGTAATTTTGTTATTACCCTTATTTACTTAGACACATTATTGTGATTCCCTGCTAACCAGTCCTTTGTTCTTCCTCATTAATTCTGAGTGCTTAGCTGGTAGGCAACACATACCAGTTTGATAGTCATTGGTATGCCTCGAGCGATGCTTGAACCCATGATATACAGCACGCGAGGCATGTGCGCTAATCATTACATCACCGCGACTGTTTCTACCAACTTGACGATGACTGTCCGATAAAGGACAATAATAATACCACTGTTATCTTTGTTTAACCTGGGAAACGGTCATCTTCACTTATAGGTAACTCCTGTCGTGTTACATTCTGGGTTATGATGGAAATGATTTCACTAGTGTCGTGATTTTGTGAACGTAAATCTATTAATTAATAAAAACAAATATTTTCTAAATTATCACGTCTTGTCTGTGTTTGTTGATATGGAAGAAATATTTGACTGCAGAAGAAGATAAAAGATGATACATCTCTTCCGTCTTAAAGACAAAAATATGACAAATAACAAATTATTATCTCTTCAGTCACGTCATCATTTTTGGTGAAGGCGTAAGAAGTCACGCTTTGTTTGCACGAGAAAAGTGAAATTCAAGATAATACAAGACGTCTGTGGTTATTGTGTTATTATGCATTTAAATCCCTCTTCCCCAATAAAAGGACAAAATAACAATTTGTGTACCCTGAAATATGTAATGATTATTGCAAACAAGGCACTCTTCCCTCAGGCATTGATGGTCTTAGATGATTTTGGCTATCCTGTTTAGATCCTGTGGTTTGCTTCCTCCCACGGCCGTAGGCCGGGTCTGAATAAAGTGAGACAAAGGGGGTGAATTTAGACAAATTTTTATTTTTCTTTATTTTTATTTGCTTTCAAAAGGTTACACTTGCCATTTCAAAAGTGAGGCATTTGCCTCATTTGCCTCCATTGCGCTACGGCCATGGCTCCCCACGACTTTTAAATTCTATGGCTTTCCAATATTTTGTCTTTGAATGTATCTGATGAAGGTTATTCTAGATACGTGTGCGTGTGCATTAAATCTGATATATCCTTGGGTGTGTACAGGTAAACAGCAAAACTCTAATTTACCATTAAATCTGATATCTCCTTGGATGTGTACAGGTAAACAGCAAAACTCTAATTTACCATTAAATCTGATATCTCCTTGGGTGTGTACAGGTAAACAGCAAAACTCTAATTTACCATTAAATCTGATATCTCCTTGGATGTGTACAGGTAAACAGCAAAACTCTAATTTACCATTAAATCTGATATCTCCTTGGGTGTGTACAGGTAAACAGCAAAACTCTAATTTACCATTAAATCTGATATCTCCTTGGATGTGTACAGGTAAACAGCAAAACTCTAATTTACCATTAAATCTGATATCTCCTTGGATGTGTACAGGTAAACAGCAAAACTCTAATTTACCATTAAATCTGATATCTCCTTGGATGTGTACAGGTAAACAGCAAAACTCTAATTTACCATTAAATCTGATATCTCCTTGGGTGTGTACAGGTAAACAGCAAAACTCTAATTTACCATTAAATCTGATATCTCCTTGGATGTGTACAGGTAAACAGCAAAACTCTAATTTACCATTAAATCTGATATCTCCTTGGGTATGTACAGGTAAACAGCAAAACTCTAATTTACCATTAAATCTGATATCTCCTTGGATGTGTACAGGTAAACAGCAAAACTCTAATTTACCATTAAATCTGATATCTCCTTGGATGTGTACAGGTAAACAGCAAAACTCTAATTTACCATTAAATCTGATATCTCCTTGGATGTGTACAGGTAAACAGCTAAACTCTAATTTACCATTAAATCTGATATCTCCTTGCATGTGTACAGGTAAACAGCAAAACTCTAATTTACCATTAAATCTGATATCTCCTTGGATGTGTACAGGTAAACAGCAAAACTCTAATTTACCATTAAATCTGATATCTCCTTGGATGTGTACAGGTAAACAGCAAAACTCTAATTTACCATTAAATCTGATATCTCCTTGGATGTGTACAGGTAAACAGCAAAACTCTAATTTACCATTAAATCTGATATCTCCTTGGATGTGTACAGGTAAACAGCAAAACTCTAATTTACCATTAAATCTGATATCTCCTTGGGTGTGTACAGGTAAACAGCAAAACTCTAATTTACCATTAAATCTGATATCTCCTTGGATGTGTACAGGTAAACAGCAAAACTCTAATTTACCATTAAATCTGATATCTCCTTGGGTATGTACAGGTAAACAGCAAAACTCTAATTTACCATTAAATCTGATATCTCCTTGGATGTGTACAGGTAAACAGCAAAACTCTAATTTACCATTAAATCTGATATCTCCTTGGATGTGTACAGGTAAACAGCAAAACTCTAATTTACCATTAAATCTGATATCTCCTTGGATGTGTACAGGTAAACAGCTAAACTCTAATTTACCATTAAATCTGATATCTCCTTGCATGTGTACAGGTAAACAGCAAAACTCTAATTTACCATTAAATCTGATATCTCCTTGGATGTGTACAGGTAAACAGCAAAACTCTAATTTACCATTAAATCTGATATCTCCTTGGATGTGTACAGGTAAACAGCAAAACTCTAATTTACCATTAAATCTGATATCTCCTTGGATGTGTACAGGTAAACAGCAAAACTCTAATTTACCATTAAATCTGATATCTCCTTGGATGTGTACAGGTAAACAGCAAAACTCTAATTTACCATTAAATCTGATATCTCCTTGGATGTGTACAGGTAAACAGCAAAACTCTAATTTACCATTAAATCTGATATCTCCTTGGATGTGTACAGGTAAACAGCAAAACTCTAATTTACCATTAAATCTGATATCTCCTTGGATGTGTACAGGTAAACAGCAAAACTCTAATTTACCATTAAATCTGATATCTCCTTGGGTGTGTACAGGTAAACAGCAAAACTCTAATTTACCATTAAATCTGATATCTCCTTGGATGTGTACAGGTAAACAGCAAAACTCTAATTTACCATTAAATCTGATATCTCCTTGGATGTGTACAGGTAAACAGCAAAACTCTAATTTACCATTAAATCTGATATCTCCTTGGATGTGTACAGGTAAACAGCAAAACTCTAATTTACCATTAAATCTGATATCTCCTTGGATGTGTACAGGTAAACAGCAAAACTCTAATTTACCATTAAATCTGATATCTCCTTGGATGTGTACAGGTAAACAGCAAACCTCTAATTTACCATTAAATCTGATATCTCCTTGGATGTGTACAGGTAAACAGCAAAACTCTAATTTACCATTAAATCTGATATCTCCTTGGATGTGTACAGGTAAACAGCAAAACTCTAATTTACCATTAAATCTGATATCTCCTTGGATGTGTACAGGTAAACAGCAAAATTCTAATTTTGCCTGAAAATTGAATCGTACATTGGCCAGGTAAAAATAATATGTTTATAGCCTCCATGCGGATGAATCTTAAAAAGGATGTATCTTGATTTACGTACATGGACACTTCAGTGAAGTAGCATTAGCTATATGTTTATATACACATATAAATAACACTGTCTACTTTGTGATTATAATGTACTTAATACAATGCTAGGGTTCACTCCCTATATCAAGGAATATTGAAACGTGCACATGGGTCGACTTTTTCAGCTTTTAAAATTTTGACCTTAATATATCAATAGGTGGCGATTTTGATGCTATGATATAAGTATGTCATATTTCCACAAATCCATTAGTGCTGTCTCTTTATTTCGAAGACAAACTCTACTAAAATAATGATGTAACTTAATATGAAAATCGATCTATGTGTGTTTATTTTGGCTTTTGCCTCATATACCAATAAGTAATTTGCATCCGGTTGTTTGTGGGAAGGATCGTGTCTTAATTACGTTATTTGTGCCCTGTGTTGCCCGTTTCTCTGGATTGTTCATTTTAATTGCCCCTTCGGTATTCTCTAATGTATATTAATGTATATGTATGCGAATGGTTTTAATGAGGGAAAATATGAATGGCTGTGTTTTCCAAATTCCAGCGGCACCATCATACTCAATTTTATCTGAAGTAACCCCCCGTGTCCTCCTTTGCGGTACCAAAATTATAAGTCGACGCCATATGAGTTGTTTCGTGCTAACCAAACATATAATTGGTCAGGAACGTACGCCCTGACTGTTTTAGCGAATTATCTGTTGCGATGTTGGAGATGTGGCTATAGGTATATGTCTGGAAGCCTTAAATATTGAGGTAATATGAAAGGGAGAGAACTCAGATCAGTAGTATTAGGGCTTGGAGTCAGATAACATTGACCACACGGCCAATCAAGCAGAATTACGGTAATTAATCCACTCTCGACCAATCAGAATCACGACAATTAATCCACTCGTTAAATCGTAATTACGGTAATACATTTAATCTACATTCAAAATTATCCGTTTTAACATGTTAGTCAAAATATAAAACAAATCAATATGTATGTATAGACCTTGTCCCAAGTTTAAATAAACGTTAGAGAAATCCGAAGGGACAATCATGAATGGACAATCAGAGAAAATGGCAACATTGAACACATAAGACACAGGACGAAGATAAATAAAATAATGATTGAATCATTCATAGTTTTCTGTAAAACGCTTAATTATAGGGAGTGTCAATATTATAAGATAATTCAATAGCATCCATGGTATTAATGAAATCCTTAAAGGAAGTGCAAGTTCTGGAATATCTATCAACTGAGAGGTATATACTTCAATAAACATACTCTTACCTCTTTATCATGATATAATTATTAGATCATAATATACCTCATTAGTTTATATCTAGGTCATGGCTGATTAGTGAGGCTACGAGACAAAATACAGAGATAAAAGCACGATTTGCTACCAATGCTTGTTATAAAAGGTTTTTCTCTCTTTGTTTTTTTTTTTTTTTCTTTTCAATATTTAAACTAACGTTTCACTGAACAAAAACCTATAATCGCAGACAAAAAGTGCTTAAATAGTTAAATTCAAAATGCAGAGATTTTCGCTTTGATTTGAAATTATTTCTTGCCCAGCTTAACTGAAAACGTTAATTGTTTCCGGTAGCGTTGTAAAATAACTGAATGTCTGCATTGATATTGTCTCAGCTCACTGGTTACAATTTAACATAGCTACATTATACGTAACCAGAAATAATCAATGACCAATATTACAACCATTATGTCACAATAAAACTCGTTTTACGTCGATAAAAATTGAGATAAAAACGAAATAAACAGATCATGTATGAAATTATCTGCTTTAACGGTGTTGTTTATTAGGAATGGTAAACACAAAATGAAATCTAAGGGGAAATCCAAAATGTGCAACTCCGAAACTCATGCAACAATGGACAAAATATAGAACGAAACAGAAAATACAACACAGACAACTAAGAAGAAGAGCAAAACCGACCAACAAAGAAAATCGATGTGGAACATATGTGTTCGTGAAGGGTAAGTAGTTCCTGTTTTGTCATAAGACACCCACCGTGTTACTCATGATCAAGTCATAAAGGTATATATGCAAACGTGTCGCTGGAATGGGTCGACTTTTTCAGTTTTCAGATATATGATAGGGTCGTAAATTGTCCATTTCAATATATCAATGGACGTGGATTTTCAAACTATAATATATCGTTAGGTCATATTTCTACAAACCAAAACAGCTGCTTTATTGCCAAGGCAATGTTTTATGAGTTCTGTGTTGTGATGTCCGTTAAGATTTCCGAAAAAAAACTATGTTCGGTTCGTCTTTACCTCAAGTTGTTTGTAGGAGGGACCATGGTTTTTTTTCTATTTACGTTATTTGTGTTTGTTTGCGCATAGTGGTGTCCAGCGCATATTGTGTTGTGTTTTTGTTTTGTTTTTCTATGTTGCCAGTGTCTCTAGATTGTCTAACGTTTATTTTTGATTGCCCCTTCGGTATACTCTAACGTTTATTTTTGATTGCCCCTTCGGTATTCTCTAACGTTTATTTTTGATTGCCTCTTCGGTATTCTCTAACGTTTATTTTTGATTGCCCCTTCGGTATACTCTAACGTCTATTTTTGATTGCCCCTTCGGTATTCTCTAACGTTTATTTTTGATTGCCCCTTCGGTATACTCTAACGTTTATTTTTGATTGCCCCTTCGGTATACTCTAACGTTTATTTTTGATTGCCCCTTCGGTATTCTCTAACGTTTATTTTTGATTGCCCCTTCGGTATTCTCTAACGTTTATTTTTGATTGCCCCTTCGGTATTCTCTAACGTTTATTTTTGATTGCCCCTTCGGTATTCTCTAACGTTTATTTTCAATAACTATGTTATAATTGAACATGATTATCAGATCATAAGGTACAAAATCTATGCTTGTGCATTTATTTTGGAATATAGTCTATTATACTGATGGATCACCAAAAACTGAAGGAAAAAAATAAAAAGGGAATAGTTTTCGTACTTTAATAAATGAATGGCATAGTTTTCATGCGGAGGGAGTATATAAATGGGTGTGTTTTTCAAGCCCAAATGGCACCATCGTACCAACTTTTACCATAATTAACCCCAAGTCCAGTAAGGTTTTGTCGGTGATAGAAGAAAGACAGATCTTAACGAACACTGAGTAGTCATGACTGATGTAAACATAGGGACGATCCGGATACAGTATAAAGCAAACGATTGATTGGTTATTGCTGACTGTCACGTGAGCAACCTAATATACCTCTTTCTGAAAGAAATGTTTGAATATACCAAAGGGGTCATCAGAAGCAATAAATCAATGTACAGACAATGCGAAAATACAATGGCCAGCGGAAAAATGACTACACCGAAATGGATAAGATTGAGCAACAGGAACATCCACTAAAAACCTGGGATGAACGAAACTTTACGACAAAAGAAATGGCTTCAATATTCCCATTGTGAACTTTCCATTTATATGTAGCAAGATCCCAGCAGCACCTGTATATGGAGTATATATCTCGCAGTTGATACGATATTCCAGAACTTGTAGTTCCTATCATTTTTTTTCCTTGATTAGGGGTTGCTGCAAACAAGGAAGCTACTAAACCAAGGGTTCTTAGTGGTTACAAAGTTTTAGAGTCGTCATAATGACCTAGTTAACCGTTACGGAGCACCTGTGCCACAAATGACCACGGGTATGTTTCGTTTGTTGTAATAACAATCCGGTCATTTCCTCATTCATGACTTATCGCCGGTTTTATAACATGACGGGTGCCACATGCCGAGCACGAACTGCTTACCCTTTCGGAGTACTTGAGTTCACCCTCGATTTCAGTGGGGTTCGTGCTATTGGATCTTTATTTGTCTGTGTAGTGCTTTGTTTGTATGTACTTTTGTCCTTTTTCGTTTGGTCATTTATTGTCTAATCTTCATCGATTTACAGCTTCTGATGACCCCTTTTGGTATATTCAAACTTTTCTCAAGGAAACTGTCGCTGCTACAAGTTGTCTTTTACGTAAAGCAATGTGATTCTGCAAACAGAGGGAATTCACTTACTAATTTACAATCCGTCCTTGTGATGTCTCCTGTTTCTGAGGTATTGCTCTGTGCCAGAGAAACTGTTTCATATTTCTATACACCAGAGTTCATAACATCAATCATCTTTATTCCTCATAATTTATAGATAACTTCAATCATGCAATGTTTATTTTTCCTCTTGAGAATATTATATTTGTAATGTAATAAATGTGATATAATCATGCAATTATTACACTTCAATGTGGTCGATATTATATTTGAATGCACATAGAAAACTACTATCGTATGTCAATGTAAGGGTCCCTATCGCCTTTCAGGATAGGGCAATATTACTATCATATGTTTGATAATAAAAAAGCAATCAACAAATTGAAGTTCATTATGTGTTTTATTAAGAGGGGGATCTATATAGTGTTATTAACTAAAAACATATCGTTACATTGTATTTGTCGATTGTCTGTTCTCTGGCAAAAACAAAATAATTAAATGTCTATATAAAAACAGTATCGATATTCATTTATTATCTGGGAGATTATTTCATAAAGTATTTTTCTGCTAAAACCAAATCTTTATTTTGTTTGTTTCTTTGTCCTTTTCGCCTTCTTCTTTTGTACATTGTATTGTCTGTCCTTCTTCTGTTGTACATTGTATTGTCTGTCCTTCTTCTTTTGTACATTGTATTGTCTGTCCTTCTTCTTTTGTACATTGTATTGTCTGTCCTTCTTCTTTTGGTCATTGTATTGTCTGTCCTTCTTCTTTTGTACATTGTATTGTCTGTCCTTCTTCTTTTGTACATTGTATTGTCTGTCCTTCTTCTTTTGGTCATTGTATTGTCTGTCCTTCTTCTTTTGTACATTGTATTGTCTGTCCTTCTTCTTTTGTACATTGTATTGTCTGTCCTTCTTCTTTTGTACATTGTATTGTCTGTCCTTCTTCTTTTGTACATTGTATTGTCTGTCCTTCTTCTTTTGTACATTGTATTGTCTGTCCTTCTTCTTTTGTACATTGTATTGTCTGTCCTTCTTCTTTTGTACATTGTATTGTCTGTCCTTCTTCTTTTGTACATTGTATTGTCTGTCCTTCTTCTTTTGTACATTGTATTGTCTGTCCTTCTTCTTTTGTACATTGTATTGTCTGTCCTTCTTCTTTTGTACATTGTATTGTCTGTCCTTCTTCTTTTGTACATTGTATTGTCTGTCCTTCTTCTTTTGTACATTGTATTGTCTGTCCTTCTTCTTTTGTACATTGTATTGTCTGTCCTTCTTCTTTTGTACATTGTAGTGTCTGTCCTTCTTCTTTTGTACATTGTATTGTCTGTCCTTCTTCTTTTGTACATTGTATTGTCTGTCCTTCTTCTTTTGTACATTGTATTGTCTGTCCTTCTTCTTTTGTACATTGTATTGTCTGTCCTTCTTCTTTTGTACATTGTATTGTCTGTCCTTCTTCTTTTGTACATTGTATTGTCTGTCCTTCTTCTTTTGTACATTGTATTGTCTGTCCTTCTTCTTTTGTACATTGTATTGTCTGTCCTTCTTCTTTTGTACATTGTATTGTCTGTCCTTCTTCTTTTGTACATTGTATTGTCTGTCCTTCTTCTTTTGTACATTGTATTGTCTGTCCTTCTTCTTTTGTACATTGTATTGTCTGTCCTTCTTCTTTTGTACATTGTATTGTCTGTCCTTCTTCTTTTGTACATTGTATTGTCTGTCCTTCTTCTTTTGTACATTGTAGTGTCTGTCCTTCTTCTTTTGTACATTGTATTGTCTGTCCTTCTTCTTTTGTACATTGTAGTGTCTGTCCTTCTTCTTTTGTACATTGTATTGTCTGTCCTTCTTCTTTTGTACATTGTATTGTCTGTCCTTCTTCTTTTGTACATTGTATTGTCTGTCCTTCTTCTTTTGTACATTGTAGTGTCTGTCCTTCTTCTTTTGTACATTGTATTGTCTGTCCTTCTTCTTTTGTACATTGTATTGTCTGTCCTTCTTCTTTTGTACATTGTATTGTCTGTCCTTCTTCTTTTGTACATTGTATTGTCTGTCCTTCTTCTTTTGTACATTGTATTGTCTGTCCTTCTTCTTTTGTACATTGTATTGTCTGTCCTTCTTCTTTTGTACATTGTAGTGTCTGTCCTTCTTCTTTTGTACATTGTATTGTCTGTCCTTCTTCTTTTGTACATTGTATTGTCTGTCCTTCTTCTTTTGTACATTGTATTGTCTGTCCTTCTTCTTTTGTACATTGTATTGTCTGTCCTTCTTCTTTTGTACATTGTATTGTCTGTCCTTCTTCTTTTGTACATTGTATTGTCTGTCCTTCTTCTTTTGTACATTGTAGTGTCTGTCCTTCTTCTTTTGTACATTGTATTGTCTGTCCTTCTTCTTTTGTACATTGTATTGTCTGTCCTTCTTCTTTTGTACATTGTATTGTCTGTCCTTCTTCTTTTGTACATTGTATTGTCTGTCCTTCTTCTTTTGTACATTGTAGTGTCTGTCCTTCTTCTTTTGTACATTGTATTGTCTGTCCTTCTTCTTTTGTACATTGTATTGTCTGTCCTTCTTCTTTTGTACATTGTATTGTCTGTCCTTCTTCTTTTGTACATTGTAGTGTCTGTCCTTCTTCTTTTGTACATTGTATTGTCTGTCCTTCTTCTTTTGTACATTGTATTGTCTGTCCTTCTTCTTTTGTACATTGTATTGTCTGTCCTTCTTCTTTTGTACATTGTATTGTCTGTCCTTCTTCTTTTGTACATTGTATTGTCTGTCCTTCTTCTTTTGTACATTGTATTGTCTGTCCTTCTTCTTTTGTACATTGTATTGTCTGTCCTTCTTCTTTTGTACATTGTATTGTCTGTCCTTCTTTCTTTTGTACATTGTATTGTCTGTCCTTCTTCTTTTGTACATTGTATTGTCTGTCCTTCTTCTTTTGTACATTGTATTGTCTGTCCTTCTTCTTTTGTACATTGTAGTGTCTGTCCTTCTTCTTTTGTACATTGTATTGTCTGTCCTTCTTCTTTTGTACATTGTATTGTCTGTCCTTCTTCTTTTGTACATTGTATTGTCTGTCCTTCTTCTTTTGTACATTGTATTGTCTGTCCTTCTTCTTTTGTACATTGTATTGTCTGTCCTTTTTCTTTTGTACATTGTATTGTCTGTCCTTCTTCTTTTGTACATTGTATTGTCTGTCCTTCTTCTTTTGTACATTGTATTGTCTGTCCTTCTTCTTTTGTACATTGTATTGTCTGTCCTTCTTCTTTTGTACATTGTATTGTCTGTCCTTCTTCCAGTTACATAAATTATTGTTACTGCTAACCCTTATCTTTATTTAATAACTCGAGGGAATAAGTCTTGTATTATCCTTTGTATGGTATTCAACCCCTTATGAAAATGACGTCTTGTGTGGTGTATAACATTGGGTAGATATGCCGTTTCACTCGGGCACATTGTCCTGATTCTGACACAATAGCAGTCTTTGTTCTTAATGATGTGTTCTTAACGAAGAAGAATCAAATACTAATCATTATAGTTTTTGGTTTGACCGAACCCACGATCAATCACGATCTATCACGATCTATCACGATCTATATTTTACCACATGCTTTACGTCCACTTAAATATAGGGTATCTGTTATTTTAGTTAATTCTCTGATGGAAATAGTTGATCTTGATTTTTGGATGTGCTATATATACCTTATGAAAATATAATATGAAAAACAAACCATAGGTCTACCTTGCACAGTATATAATCATAGTCGGTATCGGTAAACTGATTAAGATTATAATTTTCAAGTATTCTACGATGGATGGTCCTCTTGACTTTTCCATTGTGGCTTTCATTGGTTTGATGATGGATGTTAAACCTAAGCTAAGTGGAAATTATTTATTCTAATTTCATGAGAAGAACAAGCTTACAAAATGCAAATATATTAAATCTATGGAGGCACTGTAGATTACCTGAGAGAAAAGATGATCTAAAGGATCTATGGAGGCACTGTAGATTACCTGAGAGAAAAGATGATCTAAATGATAAGCTTTAGCAATTTGACTACCAACTACAACTCCACGAAAATCAGTTCAAAATGTGAAAAGGTTTACATACGACGCTAACGAAGACGGACACAATGTAATTAACACCTGACACTTTAAACTGACACAATGTAATTAACCTGACACTTTAAACTGACATTATGTTAAAGGGGTACATTCGGGAGCATCAATCCATGTTGTGTGGTAACATATAGTTAAAAGATATAAAACTCTAACATAATATTGTAAGTACAAGTTATTGTCAAAACAATAACGGCGCCATTATCAATTTAAAAGTTGTTTATCTCCCCTTTATGTGAATTTTATGTGGAATATCTTGTCATGTCTGTTCATATAGGAACATTAATTATCATTGAGGGAAAACAAACGATGTAAAGTTTTTCTGTCCTGGACAACCACTTTACTACAAGATATAAACCACGTCTTAATGACTTTTATGAAATAAGAAACTGACAGCCACTGAAACATTGACTTCACTATCTACTGGGTTAGCTGATTTTAAAAATACATTTTTGAAATACTTTTACCACATATCCCAAATGAATTACATTAATTACTAAGATTGCATACTAAGATCTATACACAGTAATTTATTCTTTTTAAATTGTTTAATTACTTCTGTATGTAAGACCAGAGAGCTTTTCAAACAGCATTCATGTTATCTCTTTTTATAACATAGAAGTGTAAGTCAAATATATAATTCGGCTTTTCTGTCTTTAAACCACTTGCATAAATCTAGATGAAAAATTTAAAGATGACACATTGCAACTGGGGCTTTAAAGTGAAATGTTCATGACAGACTAAACAAAAGAACATCTGTTGTATCGCTATTAATTCTGTTCTCTCTTTGTATTCTACTTCCTGTTTTAATAACCAGGATGTACTATTTGTATGTATACAATCCCATCATTTACCTCTTTGCTTACCACTGGATTTGACTTCTCTGGTATGAGATAAAAATCCTCAGAAAATGGAAGAAAGAACCCTAATAGCATCAATAAAATTAAAAACAAACAAAAAATACCACAGTTGGAAAAGTTCCAAAATTCAATAGAACAGTCGTAGAAAGAGGTAAAATCGATAACCACTAACACACAAATACATGACATCTAACACACAAATACATGACGTCTAACACACAAATACATGACATCTAACACACAAATACATGACATCTAACACACAAATACATGACCTCTAACACACAAATACATGACGTCTAACACACAAATACATGACATCTAACACACAAATACATGACATCTAACACACAAATACATGACCTCTAACACACAAATACATGACCTCTAACACACAAATACATGACCTCTAACACACAAATACATGACCTCTAACACACAAATACATGACGTCTAACACACAAATACATGACCTCTAGCACACAAATACATGACGTCTAACACACAAATACATGACATCTAACACACAAATACATGACATCTAACACACAAATACATGACCTCTAACACACAAATACATGACGTCTAACACACAAATACATGACATCTAACACACAAATACATGACATCTAACACACAAATACATGACCTCTAACACACAAATACATGACATCTAACACACAAATACATGACGTCTAACACACAAATACATGACCTCTAACACACAAATACATGACATCTAACACACAAATACATGACGTCTAACACACAAATACATGACATCTAACACACAAATACATGACCTCTAACACACAAATACATGACCTCTAACACACAAATACATGACGTCTAACACACAAATACATGACATCTAACACACAAATACATGACATCTAACACACAAATACATGACCTCTAACACACAAATACATGACCTCTAACACACAAATACATGACCTCTAACACACAAATACATGACCTCTAACACACAAATACATGACATCTAACACACAAATACATGACCTCTAACACACAAATACATTACTGCTCATTGTTCTGGCTTGGCACAGGCACTTATAAAGTTATATGGGTAATAACAAAATTACCGAACTCCGAACAATCTTCCAAAGGGAAAGTCAAAACTCATAAGTATATAAACAGACAAAATCAGTCAACAACCGGAAAACTGTGAAAACCGTAATGACCCTGACTTGGTACAGGCATTTCTAAAGAAATGGTGGGTTGAATCAGATTTTAAAGCGCCAAACCTCCCGCTTTCATTACAATTCAAAGGTTCCGGTTGTTACTATAACAGTATTTGTTATATGAGATATGATTATAGTTGTTGAACGCCACTTCTAACAAAATTAACTTGTTTCCATCCTGGAAATAGCTGAAAAACTGTACACTTGATGTTAAACAGCAACATAATTTAATTAAAAAGACCTCTCTAATGTCTAGACGGTAGATTTTATTGGTGAACGACACTACACTATTACCGGCAATCAGCATTCAGGAGTAACAGCCAAGACTGGTTGGGTGGGAATCAAGATAATGTGTGCGAGTGTATCGACATGTCGTGGACTCCTGTTTCAGTGAGCTAACACCATAAAACTCCAACAAAGCGTGTTGTTCTAGAGAAAAGTGGATATCATTATCATCTCAGGGATTGTAACTTGATCTCGCGATGATATGGCTGATAAATTGATCGAACAACAACTACACACTCACTAACACAATATCCATGTAAAGCACAATCTTCATGTTAGCATAGGAGATTTCTATTCTAAAACTGACCATCAAGCCTTCAATTTTGTTTTGATTATTTGTCTCTTTTCATTACAGTAAAACATGTCTAAACAGAACCCCTTGGTACCGGTTTTTGTGTTTGGAATAACCAGGTGTGTGTTCGGTTAATACAGTAGTTTGAAGATACCAAAGGAGCAATCAGAATCCGTAAATCGGAGAAGGACAGACAACACAATTACCAAAAGGACAAACAACGATCTACAAAATATACACATAAGACTAAATATCGAGTAACACGAACCCCACTAACAACCGGGGGTGAACTCAAGTGCTCCGGAAGGGGATAGTGACACCCGTCGTGTTAATCTAGTTACAAACCCGGTGATAAGTCATGAACGAGGAAAGGAACGGGAAGTGTTTACATGTTAATTTAACAACGATTTCCTACTTTTGGACTTTATGTAAAGTTTGATTGATACAGGATTTTTGTTTAAGCAGGTATCACCGTATTATCATTTGGTTTCTAAATCCTCCATTTTATTTTCAATATTTACTACTTAATCTGCCTTGGAGCAATTTATGCAAAAGTGGTTTCGCAAATAATTGTACGATTGAGATGTTATTGGTCAAATAAAGAATAACTAAAATCTTAATTTCCATATACAGGTAATATTTTAGTTTCCATGGTTATCTTCACACATACGTAAATATTTACAAAGTAAATTAAGATATCAATGTTTATTCATCTGGTGTTAATTTAACGATATTACCATGTTGATATTGCTTTAATATAATAACAAAACAAAGACGGATCAAGTTCCGCGTTATATGTAATAAGACAGCATTTAAATTAATTAATAATTGAACGCTATTTGCTATTGGTGGTTAACGTCACTTTTAACAATAGTTGTGTTGTTTCGCAGTGGTCAGTTCTATCACCGTGGTAGGGGTACTGTTATGTGTATTGCGGTGGTGAGTTCTATCACCGTGGTAGAGGTACTGTTATGTGTATTGCGTTGGTCAGTTCTATCACCGTGGTAGGGGTACTGTTATGTGTATTGTGTTGGTCAGTTCTATCACCGTGGTAGAGGTACTGTTATGTGTATTGCGGTGGTGAGTTATTTCACCGTGGTAGAGGTAATGTTATGTGTATTGTGGTGGTGAGTTCTATCACCGTGGTAGGGGTACTGTTATGTGTATTGCGTTGGTCAGTTCTATCACCGTGGTAGAGGTACTGTTATGTGTATTGCGGTGGTGAGTTCTATCACCGTGGTAGAGGTATTGTTATGTGTATTGCGGTGGTCAGTTCTATCACCGTGGTAGGGGTACTGTTATGTGTATTGCGGTGGTCAGTTCTATCACCGTGGTAGAGGTACTGTTATGTGTATTGCGGTGGTGAGTTCTATCACCGTGGTAGAGGTACTGTTATGTGTATTGCGGTGGTGAGTTCTATCACCGTGGTAGGGGTACTGTTATGTGTATTGCGTTGGTCAGTTCTATCACCGTGGTAGAGGTACTGTTATGTGTATTGCGGTGGTGAGTTCTATCACCGTGGTAGAGGTATTGTTATGTGTATTGCGGTGGTCAGTTCTATCACCGTGGTAGGGGTACTGTTATGTGTATTGCGGTGGTCAGTTCTATCACCGTAGTAGAGGTACTGTTATGTGTATTGCGGTGGTCAGTTCTATCACCGTGGTAGAGGTACTGTTATGTGTATTGTGGTGGTCAGTTCTATCACCGTGGTAGAGGTACTGTTATGTGTATTGCGGTGGTGAGTTCTATCACCGTGGTAGAGGTACTGTTATGTGTATTGCGGTGGTCAGTTCTATCACCGTGGTAGAGGTACTGTTATGTGTATTGCGGTGGTCAGTTCTATTACCGTGGTAGAGGTACTGTTATGTGTATTGCGGTGGTGAGTTCTATCACCGTGGTAGGGGTACTGTTATGTGTATTGCGGTGGTGAGCTCTGTCACCGTGGTAGAGGTACTGTTATGTGTATTGTGGTGGTGAGTTCTATCACCGTGGTAGAGGTACTGTTATGTGTATTGCGGTGGTCAGTTCTATCACCGTGGTAGAGGTACTGTTATGTGTATTGCGGTGGTGAGTTCTATCACCGTGGTAGGGGTACTATTATGCGTATTGCGGTGGTGAGTTCTATCACCGTGGTGGAGGTACTGTTATGTGTATTGCAGTGGTGAGTTCTATCAACGTGGTAGAGGTACTGTTATGTGTATTGCGGTGGTCAGTTCTATCACCGTGGTAGGGCTACTGTTATGTGTATTGCGGTGGTCAGTTCTATCACCGTGGTAGAGGTACTGTTATGTGTATTGCGGTGGTCAGTTCTATTACCGTGGTAGGGGTACTGTTATGTGTATTGCGTTAGTCAGTTCTATCACCGTGGTAGAGGTATTGTTATGTGTATTGCGGTGGTGAGTTCTATCACCGTGGTAGAGGTAATGTTATGTGTATTGTGGTGGTGAGTTCTATCACCGTGGTAGAGGTACTGTTATGTGTATTGCGGTGGTCAGTTCTATCACCGTGGTAGAGGTACTGTTATGTGTATTGCGGTGGTGAGTTCTATCACCGTGGTAGGGGTACTGTTATGTGTATTGCGGTGGTGAGTTCTATCACCGTGGTAGAGGTATTGTTATGTGTATTGCGGTGGTGAGTTCTATCACCGTGGTAGAGGTACTGTTAAGTGTATTGCGGTGGTGAGTTCTATCACCGTGGTAGAGGTACTGTTATGTGTATTGTGGTGGTCAGTTCTATCACCGTGGTAGAGGTATTGTTATGTGTATTGCGGTGGTGAGTTCTATCACCGTGGTAGAGGTACTGTTATGTGTATTGCGATGGTGAGTTCTATCAACGTGGTAGGGGTACTGTTATGTGTATTGCGGTGGTCAGTTCTATCACCGTGGTAGAGGTACTGTTATGTGTATTGCGGTGGTCAGTTATATCACCGTGGTAGGGGTACTGTTATGTGTATTGCGTTGGTGAGTTCTATCACCGTGGTAGAGGTACTGTTATGTGTATTGCGGCGGTGAGTTCTATCACCGTGGTAGAGGTACTGGTATGTGTATTGCGGTGGTCAGTTCTATCACCGTGGTAGGGGTACTGTTATGTGTATTGCGGTGGTCAGTTCTATCACCGTGGTAGAGGTACTGCTATGTGTATTGCGGTGGTGAGTTCTATCACCGTGGTAGAGGTACTGTTATGTGTATTGCGGCGGTCAGTTCTATCACCGTGGTAGAGGTACTGTTATGTGTATTGCGGTGGTCAGTTCTATCACCGTGGTAGGGGTACTGTTATGTGTATTGCGGTGGTGAGTTCTATCACCGTGGTAGAGGTACTGCTATGTGTATTGCGGTGGTCAGTTCTATCACCGTGGTAGAGGTACTGTTATGTGTATTGTGGTGGTCAGTTCTATCACCGTGGTAGAGGTACTGTTATGTGTATTGCGGTGGTGAGTTCTATCACGTGGTAGAGGTATTGTTATGTGTATTGCGGTGGTGAGTTCTATCACCAGTTGTGGGGGTTACTTCGAATTCATATTCAGGTATATGTTCGACTTATCCAGCATTCAAACATACGATTGGATCATTTTATTGCTGTTCTACATTTCACAGTCTCATAAAGGTCTTCAAACGATGAGCATAACCCGTATCCTAAAATGAGTGTGAAACAGCTCCTAGTCTGCAGTAAAGATGAGCATAACCCGTATCCTAAAATGAGTGTGAAACAGCTCCTAGTCTACAGTAAAGATGAGCATAACCCGTATCCTAAAATGAGTGTGAAACAGCTCCTAGTCTACAGTAAAGATGAGCATAACCCGTATCCTAAAATGAGTGTGAAACAGCTCCTAGTCTACAGTAAAGATGAGCATAACCCGTATCCTAAAATGAGTGTGAAACAGCTCCTAGTCTACAGTAAAGATGAGCATAACCCGTATCCTAAAATGAGTGTGAAACAGCTCCTAGTCTACAGTAAAGATGAGCATAACCCGTATCCTAAAATGAGTGTGAAACAGCTCCTAGTCTGCAGTTGAGTTGCATTCTTTACTTCTGTCAATAAGCTCTTCGTCTGTGCTTTGTCTGTCAGGGATAGTGGATACATGTGAACATATAACTCTGATAAGTGTGGATACATCTACACAAACTACAGGTGACGACGTGACCTAGATTGGATGGTTGGCTTTATGGTGCTTAACGTCACTTTCAACAATATTTCAGTTTTTATCGTGGCGGTCAGTATTATTGGTGGAGAAAACGGAGTACCCGGAGAAAACTACCGACCTGTCGCAAGTCATTGACAAATTTATCACATAATGCGGTCTGAAAGAAATGTGTTCATCCAATCCGTTAATTGGAGTTACACCAAGGGGGTAATCAGAAGTCATAAATCGAAGAAGGTCAGACAAGACAAAATTCAACACAAAAAGGACAAAAGCACAAAAAATGATTTACAAAACAATACATTGCTGAGCATTTATCATTATTACGATTTTCACCTAATTAAGATAACAAAGGTCAAGTGTCAAGATTACTCATGACCTTGACCTTTGACATTGGGACCACTTTCCATGTCCAGACTGACTATAATATATGTATATCCTGGATCTCTTACGTCTCGAGGTAACGGGAAATAAATCAGTCTGATAGTGGGATCCCGAAATGACTTTTCTAGCTGATGCTGGGTTAGTATGAAATATCTCGTGCCATATGTGGTGAAACAAAATATCTTCATCGTCATGGTTTCGAAAAAGTGACGGAAGTTAAACACACCTATTGAAAATAACAGTTTCAACAGGAAATATCATTATTCATTTGAAGTAACTCACGTACGATTCCTATCCCGAAATGATTTATAGATCATTTTATTGATGAACACAGTTGTAACATAATTGTTAAATAGATTGAATAGACGCTGAAGTAATTATAAGTATAGCGCGTCGTACAATTAATTATTAATCATGTATAGAAAACTCTTCTACCACATGTCTCACGTCAGATTAAATAAAGAGCATCTATGATCATGATTAATTATCTGATGGAAGTAGTCGGTCGTGTTTTTCCGAATGTTCTATGTATTATACAATCTCTAATTTGAAGTATTAACGACCTCATTACTCAGATGCCAACCTCGACCAGTCTATACTCTGTAGAGTCTAACTTGTTAAATACACGTAAGAGTAAACTGAGGGGGAAATGAAGAATGGACGATCTAGAGAAACTAGCAACATTGGGTACACAAGACACAAGACGAAGACAAACAAAACTGAGGGGGAAATGAAGGATGGACAATCTAGAGAAACTAGCAACATTGGGTACACAAGACGAAGACAAACAAAACTGAGGGGGCAATGAAGAATGGACTTGTCTATTTGTGAGTGCCCCTTCGGTGTTCCCTAACGTTTATTTATCCTGTGTCTTGTGTACCCTATGTAGTCAGTTTCTCTGGCTTGTCTATTAGTGAGTGCCCCTTCGGTATTCTCTAACGTTTATTTGTTCTGTGTCTTGTGTACCCTGTGTTGCTAGTTTCTCTGGCTTGTCTATTAGTGAGTGCCCCTTCGGTGTTCTCTAACGTTTATTTGTTCTGTGTCTTGTGTACCCTGTGTTGCTAGTTTCTCTGGCTTGTCTATTTGTAAGTGCCCCTTCTGTGTTCTCTAACGTTTATTTGTTCTCTGTCTTGTGTACCCTATGTAGTCAGTTTCTCTGGTTTGTCTATTTGTGAGTGCCCCTTCGGTGTTCTCTAACGTGTATTTGTTCTGTGTCTTGTATACCCTATGTAGTCAGTTTCTCTGGCTTGTCTGTTAGTGAGTGCCCCTTCGGTGTTCTCTAACGTTTATTTGTTCTGTGTCTTGTGTACCCTATGTTGTCAGTTTCTCTGGTTTGTCTATTTATGAGTGCCCCTTCGGTGTTCTCTAACGTTTATTTGTTCTCTGTCTTGTGTACCCTATGTAGTCAGTTTCTCTGGTTTGTCTATTAGTGAGTGCCCCTTCGGTGTTCTCTAACGTTTATTTGTTCTGTGTCTTGTGTACCCTATGTAGTCAGTTTCTCTGGCTTGTCTATTTGTGAGTGCACCTTCGGTGTTCTCTAACGTTTATTTGTTCTGTGTCTTGTGTACCCTGTGTTGCTAGTTTCTCTGGCTTGTCTATTTGTGAGTGCCCCTTCGGTGTTCTCTAACGTTTATTTGTCCTGTGTTTTGTGTACCCTATGTTGTCAGTTTCTCTGGCTTGTCTATTTGTGAGTGCCCCTTCGGTGTTCTCTAACGTTTATTTGTTCTGTGTCTTGTGTACCCTGTGTGTTGCCAGTTTCCCTGGCTTGTCTATTAGTGAGTGCCCCTTCGGTGTTCTCTAACGTTTATTTGTTCTGTGTCTTGTGTACCCTATGTTGTCAGTTTCTCTGGCTTGTCTATTTGTGAGTGCCCCTTCGGTGTTCTCTAACGTTTATTTGTTGTGTCTTGTGTATCCTGTGTGTTGCTAGTTTCTCTGGCTTGTCTATTTATGAGTGCCCCTTCGGTGTCCTCTAACGTTTATTTGTTCTGTGTCTTGTGTACCCTATGTTGTCAGTTTCTCTGGCTTGTCTATTTGTGAGTGCCCCTTCGGTCTTCTCTAACGTTTATTTGTTGTGTCTTATGTACCCTGTGTTGCTAGTTTCTCTGGCTTGTCTATTTGTGAGTGCCCCTTCGGTGTTCTCTAACGTTTATTTGTTCTGTGTCTTGTGTACCCTATGTTGCCAGTTTCTCTGGCTTGTCTATTTGTGAGTGCCCCTTCGGTATTCTCTAACGTTTATTTGTTCTGTGTCTTGTGTACCCTGTGTTGCCAGTTTCTCTGGCTTGTCTATTTGTGAATGGCCCTTCTGTGTTCCCTAACGTTTATTTGTCCTGTGTGTTGTGAACCCTATGTAGTCAGTTTCTCTGGCTTGTCTATTTGTGAGTGCCCCTTCGGTGTTCTCTAACGTTTATTTGTTCTGTGTTTTGTGTACCCTATGTAGCCAGTTTCCCTGGTTTGTCTATTTGTGAGTGCCCCTTTGGTGTTCTCTAACGTGTATTTGTCCTGTGTATTGTGTACCCTGTGTTGCTAGTTTCTCTGACTCGTCTATTTGTGAGTGCCCCTTCGGTGTTCCGTAACGTTTATTTGTCATGTGTCTTGTGTGCCCTATGTAGCCAGTTTCTCTGGCTTGTCTATTAGTGAGTGCCCCTTCGGTGTTCTCTAACGTTTATTTGTTCTGTGTCTTGTGTACCCTATGTTGTCAGTTTCTCTGGTTTGTCTATTTATGAGTGCCCCTTCGGTGTTCTCTAACGTTTATTTGTTCTCTGTCTTGTGTACCCTATGTAGTCAGTTTCTCTGGTTTGTCTATTTGTGAGTGCCCCTTCGGTGTTCTCTAACGTGTATTTGTTCTGTGTCTTGTGTACCCTATGTAGTCAGTTTCTCTGGCTTGTCTGTTAGTGAGTGCCCCTTCGGTGTTCTCTAACGTTTATTTGTTCTGTGTCTTGTGTACCCTATGTTGTCAGTTTCTCTGGTTTGTCTATATATGAGTGCCCCTTCGGTGTTCTCTAACGTTTATTTGTTCTCTGTCTTGTGTACCCTATGTAGTCAGTTTCTCTGGCTTGTCTATTTGTGAGTGCCCCTTCGGTGTTCCCTAACGTTTATTTGTCCTGTGTCTTGTGTACCCTATGTAGTCAGTTTCTCTGGCTTGTCTATTAGTGAGTGCCCCTTCGGTGTTCTCTAACGTTTATTTGTTCTGTGTCTTGTGTACCCTATGTAGTCAGTTTCTCTGGTTTGTCTATTTGTGAGTGCCCCTTCGGTGTTCTCTAACGTGTATTTGTTCTGTGTCTTGTGTACCCTATGTAATCAGTTTCTCTGGCTTGTCTGTTAGTGAGTGCCCCTTCGGTGTTCTCTAACGTTTATTTGTTCTGTGTCTTGTGTACCCTATGTTGTCAGTTTCTCTGGTTTGTCTATATATGAGTGCCCCTTCGGTGTTCTCTAACGTTTATTTGTTCTCTGTCTTGTGTACCCTATGTAGTCAGTTTCTCTGGCTTGTCTATTTGTGAGTGCCCCTTCGGTGTTCCCTAACGTTTATTTGTCCTGTGTCTTGTGTACCCTATGTAGTCAGTTTCTCTGGCTTGTCTATTTGTGAGTGCACCTTCGGTGTTCTCTAACGTTTATTTGTTCTGTGTCTTGTGTACCCTGTGTTGCCAGTTTCTCTGGCTTGTCTATTTGTGAGTGCCCCTTCGGTATTCTCTAACGTTTATTTGTTCTGTGTCTTGTGTACCCTGTGTTGCCAGTTTCTCTGGCTTGTCTATTTGTGAATGGCCCTTCTGTGTTCCCTAACGTTTATTTGTCCTGTGTGTTGTGAACCCTATGTAGTCAGTTTCTCTGGCTTGTCTATTTGTGAGTGCCCCTTCGGTGTTCTCTAACGTTTATTTGTTCTGTGTTTTGTGTACCCTATGTAGCCAGTTTCCCTGGTTTGTCTATTTGTGAGTGCCCCTTTGGTGTTCTCTAACGTGTATTTGTCCTGTGTATTGTGTACCCTGTGTTGCTAGTTTCTCTGACTCGTCTATTTGTGAGTGCCCCTTCGGTGTTCCCTAACGTTTATTTGTCATGTGTCTTGTGTACACTATGTAGCCAGTTTCTCTGGCTTGTCTATTAGTGAGTGCCCCTTCGGTGTTCTCTAACGTTTATTTGTTCTGTGTCTTATGTACCCTGTGTTGCTAGTTTCTCTGGCTTGTCTATTTGTGAGTGCCCCTTCGGTGTTCTCTAACGTTTATTTGTCATGTGTCTTGTGAACCCTGTGTTGCCAGTTTCTCTGGCTTGTCTATTTGTGAGTGCCCCTTCGGTGTTCTCTAACGTTTATTTGTTCTGTGTCTTGTGTACCCTGTTTTGTTAGTTTCTCTGGCTTGTCTATTTGTGAGTACCCCTTCGGTGTTCTCTAACGTGTATTTGTTCTGTGTCTTGTGTACCCTATGTAGTCAGTTTCTCTGGCTTGTCTGTTAGTGAGTGCCCCTTCGGTGTTCTCTAACGTTTATTTGTTCTGTGTCTTGTGTACCCTATGTTGTCAGTTTCTCTGGTTTGTCTATTTATGAGTGCCCCTTCGGTGTTCTCTAACGTTTATTTTTTATGTGTCTTGTGTACCCTGTGTGTTGCCAGTTTCTCTGGCTTGTCTGATAGTGAGTGCCACTTCGGTGTTCTCTAACGTTTATTTGTTCTGTGTCTTGTGTACCCTGTGTAGTCAGTTTCTCTGGCTTGTCTATTTGTGAGTGCCCCTTCGGTGTTCTCTAACGTTTATTTGTTGTGTCTTGTGTACCCTGTGTTGCTAGTTTCTCTGGCTTGTCTATTTGTGAGTGACCCTTCCGTGTTCTCTAACGTTTATTTGTCCTGTGTCTTGTGTACCCTATGTTGCCAGTTTCTCTGGCTTGTCTATTTGTGAGTGCCCCTTCGGTATTCTCTAACGTTTATTTGTTCTGTGTCTTGTGTACCCTGTGTTGCCAGTTTTGCTGGCTTGTCTATTTGTGAGTGGCCCTTCTGTGTTCCCTAACGTTTATTTTTCCTGTGTTTTGTGTACCCTATGTAGTCAGTTTCTCTGGCTTGTCTATTTGTGAGTGCCCCTTCGGTGTTCTCTAACGTTTATTTGTTCTGTGTTTTGTGTACCCTATGTAGCCAGTTTCCCTGGTTTGTCTATTTGTGAGTGCCCCTTCGGTGTTCTCTAACGTTTATTTGTTCTGTGTCTTGTGTACCCTGTGTTGCTAGTTTCTCTGACTCGTCTATTTGTGAGTGCCCCTTCGGTGTTCCCTAACGTTTATTTGTCATGTGTCTTGTGTACCCTATGTAGCCAGTTTCTCTGGCTTGTCTATTAGTGAGTGCCCCTTCGATGTTCTCTAACGTTTATTTGTTCTGTGTCTTGTGTACCATGTGTTGCTAGTTTCTCTGGCTTGTCTATTTGTGAGTGCCCCTTCTGTGTTCTCTAACGTTTATTTGTCCTGTGTCTTGTGTACCCTGTGTTGCTAGTTTCTCTGGCTTGTCTATTTGTGAGTGCCCCTTCGGTGTTCTCTAACGTTTATTTGTTCTGTGTCTTGTGTACCCTGTGTTGCTAGTTTCTCTGGCTTGTCTATTTGTGAATGGCCCTTCTGTGTTCCCTAACGTTTATTTGTCCTGTGTGTTGTGAACCCTATGTAGTCAGTTTCTCTGGCTTGTCTGTTAGTGAGTGCCCCTTCGGTGTTCTCTAACGTTTATTTGTTCTGTGTCTTGTGTACCCTATGTTGTCAGTTTCTCTGGTTTGTCTATTTATGAGTGCCCCTTCGGTGTTCTCTAACGTTTATTTGTTCTCTGTCTTGTGTACCCTATGTAGTCAGTTTCTCTGGCTTGTCTATTTGTGAGTGCCCCTTCGGTGTTCCCTAACGTTTATTTGTCCTGTGTCTTGTGTACCCTATGTAGTCAGTTTCTCTGGCTTGTCTATTAGTGAGTGCCCCTTCGGTATTCTCTAACGTTTATTTGTTCTGTGTCTTGTGTACCCTATGTAGTCAGTTTCTCTGGTTTGTCTATTTGTGAGTGCCCCTTCGGTGTTCTCTAACGTGTATTTGTTCTGTGTCTTGTGTACCCTATGTAGTCAGTTTCTCTGGCTTGTCTGTTAGTGAGTGCCCCTTCGGTGTTCTCTAACGTTTATTTGTTCTGTGTCTTGTGTACCCTATGTTGTCAGTTTCTCTGGTTTGTCTATTTATGAGTGCCCCTTCGGTGTTCTCTAACGTTTATTTGTTCTCTGTCTTGTGTACCCTATGTAGTCAGTTTCTCTGGCTTGTCTATTTGTGAGTGCCCCTTCGGTGTTCCCTAACGTTTATTTGTCCTGTGTCTTGTGTACCCTATGTAGTCAGTTTCTCTGGATTGTCTATTAGTGAGTGCCCCTTCGGTGTTCTCTAACGTTTATTTGTTCTGTGTCTTGTGTACCCTATGTAGTCAGTTTCTCTGGCTTGTTTATTTGTGAGTGCACCTTCGGTGTTCTCTAACGTTTATTTGTTCTGTGTCTTGTGTACCCTGTGTTGCTAGTTTCTCTGGCTTGTCTATTTGTGAGTGCCCCTTCGGTGTTCTCTAACGTTTATTTGTCCTGTGTTTTGTGTACCCTATGTTGTCAGTTTCTCTGGCTTGTCTATTTGTGAGTGCCCCTTCGGTGTTCTCTAACGTTTATTTGTTCTGTGTCTTGTGTACCCTGTGTGTTGCCAGTTTCCCTGGCTTGTCTATTAGTGAGTGCCCCTTCGGTGTTCTCTAACGTTTATTTGTTCTGTGTCTTGTGTACCCTATGTTGTCAGTTTCTCTGGCTTGTCTATTTGTGAGTGCCCCTTCGGTGTTCTCTAACGTTTATTTGTTGTGTCTTGTGTATCCTGTGTGTTGCTAGTTTCTCTGGCTTGTCTATTTATGAGTGCCCCTTCGGTGTCCTCTAACGTTTATTTGTTCTGTGTCTTGTGTACCCTATGTTGTCAGTTTCTCTGGCTTGTCTATTTGTGAGTGCCCCTTCGGTTTTCTCTAACGTTTATTTGTTGTGTCTTGTGTACCCTGTGTTGCTAGTTTCTCTGGCTTGTCTATTTGTGAGTGCCCCTTCGGTGTTCTCTAACGTTTATTTGTTCTGTGTCTTGTGTACCCTATGTTGCCAGTTTCTCTGGCTTGTCTATTTGTGAGTGCCCCTTCGGTATTCTCTAACGTTTATTTGTTCTGTGTCTTGTGTACCCTGTGTTGCCAGTTTCTCTGGCTTGTCTATTTGTGAATGGCCCTTCTGTGTTCCCTAACGTTTATTTGTCCTGTGTGTTGTGAACCCTATGTAGTCAGTTTCTCTGGCTTGTCTATTTGTGAGTGCCCCTTCGGTGTTCTCTAACGTTTATTTGTTCTGTGTTTTGTGTACCCTATGTAGCCAGTTTCCCTGGTTTGTCTATTTGTGAGTGCCCCTTTGGTGTTCTGTAACGTGTATTTGTTCTGTGTATTGTGTACCCTGTGTTGCTAGTTTCTCTGACTCGTCTATTTGTGAGTGTCCCTTCGGTGTTCTCTAACGTTTATTTTTTATGTGTCTTGTGTACCCTGTGTGTTGCCAGTTTCTCTGGCTTGTCTGATAGTGAGTGCCACTTCGGTGTTCTCTAACGTATATTTGTTCTGTGTCTTGTGTACCCTGTGTAGTCAGTTTCTCTGGCTTGTCTATTTGTGAGTGCCCCTTCGGTGTTCTCTAACGTTTATTTGTTGTGTCTTGTGTACCCTGTGTTGCTAGTTTCTCTGGCTTGTCTATTTGTGAGTGACCCTTCCGTGTTCTCTAACGTTTATTTGTCCTGTGTCTTGTGTACCCTATGTTGCCAGTTTCTCTGGCTTGTCTATTTGTGAGTGCCCCTTCGGTATTCTCTAACGTTTATTTGTTCTGTGTCTTGTGTACCCTGTGTTGCCAGTTTGGCTGGCTTGTCTATTTGTGAGTGGCCCTTCTGTGTTCCCTAACGTTTATTTTTCCTGTGTTTTGTGTACCCTATGTAGTCAGTTTCTCTGGCTTGTCTATTTGTGAGTGCCCCTTCGGTGTTCTCTAACGTTTATTTGTTCTGTGTTTTGTGTACCCTATGTAGCCAGTTTCCCTGGTTTGTCTATTTGTGAGTGCCCCTTCGGTGTTCTCTAACGTTTATTTGTTCTGTGTCTTGTGTACCCTGTGTTGCTAGTTTCTCTGACTCGTCTCTTTGTGAGTGTCCCTTCGGTGTTCCCTAACGTTTATTTGTCATGTGTCTTGTGTACCCTATGTAGCCAGTTTCTCTGGCTTGTCTATTAGTGAGTGCCCCTTCGATGTTCTCTAACGTTTATTTGTTCTGTGTCTTGTGTACCATGTGTTGCTAGTTTCTCTGGCTTGTCTATTTGTGAGTGCCCCTTCTGTGTTCTCTAACGTTTATTTGTCCTGTGTATTGTGTACCCTGTGTTGCTAGTTTCTCTGGCTTGTCTATTTGTGAGTGCCCCTTCGGTGTTCTCTAACGTTTATTTGTTCTGTGTCTTGTGTACCCTGTGTTGCTAGTTTCTCTGGCTTGTCTATTTGTGAATGGCCCTTCTGTGTTCCCTAACGTTTATTTGTCCTGTGTGTTGTGAACCCTATGTAGTCAGTTTCTCTGGCTTGTCTGTTAGTGAGTGCCCCTTCGGTGTTCTCTAACGTTTATTTGTTCTGTGTCTTGTGTACCCTATGTTGTCAGTTTCTCTGGTTTGTCTATTTATGAGTGCCCCTTCGGTGTTCTCTAACGTTTATTTGTTCTCTGTCTTGTGTACCCTATGTAGTCAGTTTCTCTGGCTTGTCTATTTGTGAGTGCCCCTTCGGTGTTCCCTAACGTTTATTTGTCCTGTGTCTTGTGTACCCTATGTAGTCAGTTTCTCTGGCTTGTCTATTAGTGAGTGCCCCTTCGGTGTTCTCTAACGTTTATTTGTTCTGTGTCTTGTGTACCCTATGTAGTCAGTTTCTCTGGTTTGTCTATTTGTGAGTGCCCCTTCGGTGTTCTCTAACGTGTATTTGTTCTGTGTCTTGTGTACCCTATGTAGTCAGTTTCTCTGGCTTGTCTGTTAGTGAGTGCCCCTTCGGTGTTCTCTAACGTTTATTTGTTCTGTGTCTTGTGTACCCTATGTTGTCAGTTTCTCTGGTTTGTCTATATATGAGTGCCCCTTCGGTGTTCTCTAACGTTTATTTGTTCTCTGTCTTGTGTACCCTATGTAGTCAGTTTCTCTGGCTTGTCTATTTGTGAGTGCCCCTTCGGTGTTCCCTAACGTTTATTTGTCCTGTGTCTTGTGTACCCTATGTAGTCAGTTTCTCTGGATTGTCTATTAGTGAGTGCCCCTTCGGTGTTCTCTAACGTTTATTTGTTCTGTGTCTTGTGTACCCTATGTAGTCAGTTTCTCTGGCTTGTTTATTTGTGAGTGCACCTTCGGTGTTCTAACGTTTATTTGTTCTGTGTCTTGTGTACCCTGTATTGCTAGTTTCTCTGGCTTGTCTATTTGTGAGTGCCCCTTCGGTGTTCTCTAACGTTTATTTGTCCTGTGTTTTGTGTACCCTATGTTGTCAGTTTCTCTGGCTTGTCTATTTGTGAGTGCCCCTTCGGTGTTCTCTAACGTTTATTTGTTCTGTGTCTTGTGTACCCTGTGTGTTGCCAGTTTCCCTGGCTTGTCTATTAGTGAGTGCCCCTTCGGTGTTCTCTAACGTTTATTTGTTCTGTGTCTTGTGTACCCTATGTTGTCAGTTTCTCTGGCTTGTCTATTTGTGAGTGCCCCTTCGGTGTTCTCTAACGTTTATTTGTTGTGTCTTGTGTATCCTGTGTGTTGCTAGTTTCTCTGGCTTGTCTATTTATGAGTGCCCCTTCGGTGTCCTCTAACGTTTATTTGTTCTGTGTCTTGTGTACCCTATGTTGTCAGTTTCTCTGGCTTGTCTATTTGTGAGTGCCCCTTCGGTCTTCTCTAACGTTTATTTGTTGTGTCTTGTGTACCCTGTGTTGCTAGTTTCTCTGGCTTGTCTATTTGTGAGTGCCCCTTCGGTATTCTCTAACGTTTATTTGTTCTGTGTCTTGTGTACCCTGTGTTGCCAGTTTCTCTGGCTTGTCTATTTGTGAATGGCCCTTCTGTGTTCCCTAACGTTTATTTGTCCTGTGTGTTGTGAACCCTATGTAGTCAGTTTCTCTGGCTTGTCTATTTGTGAGTGCCCCTTCGGTGTTCTCTAACGTTTATTTGTTCTGTGTTTTGTGTACCCTATGTAGCCAGTTTCCCTGGTTTGTCTATTTGTGAGTGCCCCTTTGGTGTTCTCTAACGTGTATTTGTCCTGTGTATTGTGTACCCTGTGTTGCTAGTTTCTCTGACTCGTCTATTTGTGAGTGCCCCTTCGGTGTTCCCTAACGTTTATTTGTCATGTGTCTTGTGTACACTATGTAGCCAGTTTCTCTGGCTTGTCTATTAGTGAGTGCCCCTTCGGTGTTCTCTAACGTTTATTTGTTCTGTGTCTTATGTACCCTGTGTTGCTAGTTTCTCTGGCTTGTCTATTTGTGAGTGCCCCTTCGGTGTTCTCTAACGTTTATTTGTCATGTGTCTTGTGAACCCTGTGTTGCCAGTTTCTCTGGCTTGTCTATTTGTGAGTGCCCCTTCGGTGTTCTCTAACGTTTATTTGTTCTGTGTCTTGTGTACCCTGTTTTGTTAGTTTCTCTGGCTTGTCTATTTGTGAGTACCCCTTCGGTGTTCTCTAACGTGTATTTGTTCTGTGTCTTGTGTACCCTATGTAGTCAGTTTCTCTGGCTTGTCTGTTAGTGAGTGCCCCTTCGGTGTTCCCTAACGTTTATTTGTTCTGTGTCTTGTGTACCCTATGTTGTCAGTTTCTCTGGTTTGTCTATTTATGAGTGCCCCTTCGGTGTTCTCTAACGTTTATTTTTTATGTGTCTTGTGTACCCTGTGTGTTGCCAGTTTCTCTGGCTTGTCTGATAGTGAGTGCCACTTCGGTGTTCTCTAACGTTTATTTGTTCTGTGTCTTGTGTACCCTGTGTAGTCAGTTTCTCTGGCTTGTCTATTTGTGAGTGCCCCTTCGGTGATCTCTAACGTTTATTTGTTGTGTCTTGTGTACCCTGTGTTGCTAGTTTCTCTGGCTTGTCTATTTGTGAGTGACCCTTCCGTGTTCTCTAACGTTTATTTGTCCTGTGTCTTGTGTACCCTATGTTGCCAGTTTCTCTGGCTTGTCTATTTGTGAGTGCCCCTTCGGTATTCTCTAACGTTTATTTGTTCTGTGTCTTGTGTACCCTGTGTTGCCAGTTTGGCTGGCTTGTCTATTTGTGAGTGGCCCTTCTGTGTTCCCTAACGTTTATTTTTCCTGTGTTTTGTGTACCCTATGTAGTCAGTTTCTCTGGCTTGTCTATTTGTGAGTGCCCCTTCGGTGTTCTCTAACGTTTATTTGTTCTGTGTTTTGTGTACCCTATGTAGCCAGTTTCCCTGGTTTGTCTATTTGTGAGTGCCCCTTCGGTGTTCTCTAACGTTTATTTGTTCTGTGTCTTGTGTACCCTGTGTTGCTAGTTTCTCTGACTCGTCTATTTGTGAGTGCCCCTTCGGTGTTCCCTAACGTTTATTTGTCATGTGTCTTGTGTACCCTATGTAGCCAGTTTCTCTGGCTTGACTATTAGTGAGTGCCCCTTCGATGTTCTCTAACGTTTATTTGTTCTGTGTCTTGTGTACCATGTGTTGCTAGTTTCTCTGGCTTGTCTATTTGTGAGTGCCCCTTCTGTGTTCTCTAACGTTTATTTGTTCTGTGTCTTGTGTACCCTGTGTTGCTAGTTTCTCTGGCTTGTCTATTTGTGAGTGCCCCTTCGGTGTTCTCTAACGTTTATTTGTTCTGTGTCTTGTGTACCCTGTGTTGCTAGTTTCTCTGGCTTGTCTATTTGTGAATGGCCCTTCTGTGTTCTCTAACGTTTATTTGTCCTGTGTGTTGTGAACCCTATGTAGTCAGTTTCTCTGGCTTGTCTGTTAGTGAGTGCCCCTTCGGTGTTCTCTAACGTTTATTTGTTCTGTGTCTTGTGTACCCTATGTTGTCAGTTTCTCTGGTTTGTCTATTTATGAGTGCCCCTTCGGTGTTCTCTAACGTTTATTTGTTCTCTGTCTTGTGTACCCTATGTAGTCAGTTTCTCTGGCTTGTCTATTTGTGAGTGCCCCTTCGGTGTTCCCTAACGTTTATTTGTCCTGTGTCTTGTGTACCCTATGTAGTCAGTTTCTCTGGCTTGTCTATTAGTGAGTGCCCCTTCGGTGTTCTCTAACGTTTATTTGTTCTGTGTCTTGTGTACCCTATGTAGTCAGTTTCTCTGGTTTGTCTATTTGTGAGTGCCCCTTCGGTGTTCTCTAACGTGTATTTGTTCTGTGTCTTGTGTACCCTATGTAGTCAGTTTCTCTGGCTTTTCTGTTAGTGAGTGCCCCTTCGGTGTTCTCTAACGTTTATTTGTTCTGTGTCTTGTGTACCCTATGTTGTCAGTTTCTCTGGTTTGTCTATATATGAGTGCCCCTTCGGTGTTCTCTAACGTTTATTTGTTCTCTGTCTTGTGTACCCTATGTAGTCAGTTTCTCTGGCTTGTCTATTTGTGAGTGCCCCTTCGGTGTTCCCTAACGTTTATTTGTCCTGTGTCTTGTGTACCCTATGTAGTCAGTTTCTCTGGATTGTCTATTAGTGAGTGCCCCTTCGGTGTTCTCTAACGTTTATTTGTTCTGTGTCTTGTGTACCCTATGTAGTCAGTTTCTCTGGCTTGTTTATTTGTGAGTGCACCTTCGGTGTTCTCTAACGTTTATTTGTTCTGTGTCTTGTGTACCCTGTGTTGCTAGTTTCTCTGGCTTGTCTATTTGTGAGTGCCCCTTCGGTGTTCTCTAACGTTTATTTGTCCTGTGTTTTGTGTACCCTATGTTGTCAGTTTCTCTGGCTTGTTTATTTGTGAGTGCCCCTTCGGTGTTCTCTAACGTTTATTTGTTCTGTGTCTTGTGTACCCTGTGTGTTGCCAGTTTCCCTGGCTTGTCTATTAGTGAGTGCCCCTTCGGTGTTCTCTAACGTTTATTTGTTCTGTGTCTTGTGTACCCTATGTTGTCAGTTTCTCTGGCTTGTCTATTTGTGAGTGCCCCTTCGGTGTTCTCTAACGTTTATTTGTTGTGTCTTGTGTATCCTGTGTGTTGCTAGTTTCTCTGGCTTGTCTATTTATGAGTGCCCCTTCGGTGTCCTCTAACGTTTATTTGTTCTGTGTCTTGTGTACCCTATGTTGTCAGTTTCTCTGGCTTGTCTATTTGTGAGTGCCCCTTCGGTCTTCTCTAACGTTTATTTGTTGTGTCTTGTGTACCCTGTGTTGCTAGTTTCTCTGGTTTGTCTATTTGTGAGTGCCCCTTCGGTGTTCTCTAACGTTTATTTGTTCTGTGTCTTGTGTACCCTATGTTGCCAGTTTCTCTGGCTTGTCTATTTGTGAGTGCCCCTTCGGTATTCTCTAACGTTTATTTGTTCTGTGTCTTGTGTACCCTGTGTTGCCAGTTTCTCTGGCTTGTCTATTTGTGAATGGCCCTTCTGTGTTCCCTAACGTTTATTTGTCCTGTGTGTTGTGAACCCTATGTAGTCAGTTTCTCTGGCTTGTCTATTTGTGAGTGCCCCTTCGGTGTTCTCTAACGTTTATTTGTTCTGTGTTTTGTGTACCCTATGTAGCCAGTTTCCCTGGTTTGTCTATTTGTGAGTGCCCCTTTGGTGTTCTCTAACGTGTATTTGTCCTGTGTATTGTGTACCCTGTGTTGCTAGTTTCTCTGACTCGTCTATTTGTGAGTGCCCCTTCGGTGTTCCCTAACGTTTATTTGTCATGTGTCTTGTGTACACTATGTAGCCAGTTTCTCTGGCTTGTCTATTAGTGAGTGCCCCTTCGGTGTTCTCTAACGTTTATTTGTTCTGTGTCTTATGTACCCTGTGTTGCTAGTTTCTCTGGCTTGTCTATTTGTGAGTGCCCCTTCGGTGTTCTCTAACGTTTATTTGTCATGTGTCTTGTGAACCCTGTGTTGCCAGTTTCTCTGGCTTGTCTATTTGTGAGTGCCCCTTCGGTGTTCTCTAACGTTTATTTGTTCTGTGTCTTGTGTACCCTGTTTTGTTAGTTTCTCTGGCTTGTCTATTTGTGAGTACCCCTTCGGTGTTCTCTAACGTGTATTTGTTCTGTGTCTTGTGTACCCTATGTAGTCAGTTTCTCTGGCTTGTCTGTTAGTGAGTACCCCTTCGGTGTTCCCTAACGTTTATTTGTTCTGTGTCTTGTGTACCCTATGTTGTCAGTTTCTCTGGTTTGTCTATTTATGAGTGCCCCTTCGGTGTTCTCTAACGTTTATTTTTTATGTGTCTTGTGTACCCTGTGTGTTGCCAGTTTCTCTGGCTTGTCTGATAGTGAGTGCCACTTCGGTGTTCTCTAACGTTTATTTGTTCTGTGTCTTGTGTACCCTGTGTAGTCAGTTTCTCTGGCTTGTCTATTTGTGAGTGCCCCTTCGGTGTTCTCTAACGTTTATTTGTTGTGTCTTGTGTACCCTGTGTTGCTAGTTTCTCTGGCTTGTCTATTTGTGAGTGACCCTTCCGTGTTCTCTAACGTTTATTTGTCCTGTGTCTTGTGTACCCTATGTTGCCAGTTTCTCTGGCTTGTCTATTTGTGAGTGCCCCTTCGGTATTCTCTAACGTTTATTTGTTCTGTGTCTTGTGTACCCTGTGTTGCCAGTTTGGCTGGCTTGTCTATTTGTGAGTGGCCCTTCTGTGTTCCCTAACGTTTATTTTTCCTGTGTTTTGTATAATCTATGTAGTCAGTTTCTCTGGCTTGTCTATTTGTGAGTGCCCCTTCGGTGTTCTCTAACGTTTATTTGTTCTGTGTTTTGTGTACCCTATGTAGCCAGTTTCCCTGGTTTGTCTATTTGTGAGTGCCCCTTCGGTGTTCTCTAACGTTTATTTGTTCTGTGTCTTGTGTACCCTGTGTTGCTAGTTTCTCTGACTCGTCTATTTGTGAGTGCCCCTTCGGTGTTCCCTAACGTTTATTTGTCATGTGTCTTGTGTACCCTATGTAGCCAGTTTCTCTGGCTTGTCTATTAGTGAGTGCCCCTTCGATGTTCTCTAACGTTTATTTGTTCTGTGTCTTGTGTACCATGTGTTGCTAGTTTCTCTGGCTTGTCTATTTGTGAGTGCCCCTTCTGTGTTCTCTAACGTTTATTTGTTCTGTGTCTTGTGTACCCTGTGTTGCTAGTTTCTCTGGCTTGTCTATTTGTGAGTGCCCCTTCGGTGTTCTCTAACGTTTATTTGTTCTGTGTCTTGTGTACCCTGTGTTGCTAGTTTCTCTGGCTTGTCTATTTGTGAATGGCCCTTCTGTGTTCCCTAACGTTTATTTGTCCTGTGTGTTGTGAACCCTATGTAGTCAGTTTCTCTGGCTTGTCTGTTAGTGATAGCCCCTTCGGTGTTCTCTAACGTTTATTTGTTCTGTGTCTTGTGTACCCTATGTTGTCAGTTTCTCTGGTTTGTCTATTTATGAGTGCCCCTTCGGTGTTCTCTAACGTTTATTTGTTCTCTGTCTTGTGTACCCTATGTAGTCAGTTTCTCTGGCTTGTCTATTTGTGAGTGCCCCTTCGGTGTTCCCTAACGTTTATTTGTCCTGTGTCTTGTGTACCCTATGTAGTCAGTTTCTCTGGCTTGTCTATTAGTGAGTGCCCCTTCGGTGTTCTCTAACGTTTATTTGTTCTGTGTCTTGTGTACCCTATGTAGTCAGTTTCTCTGGTTTGTCTATTTGTGAGTGCCCCTTCGGTGTTCTCTAACGTGTATTTGTTCTGTGTCTTGTGTACCCTATGTAGTCAGTTTCTCTGGCTTGTCTGTTAGTGAGTGCCCCTTCGGTGTTCTCTAACGTTTATTTGTTCTGTGTCTTGTGTACCCTATGTTGTCAGTTTCTCTGGTTTGTATATATATGAGTGCCCCTTCGGTGTTCTCTAACGTTTATTTGTTCTCTGTCTTGTGTACCCTATGTAGTCAGTTTCTCTGGCTTGTCTATTTGTGAGTGCCTCTTCGGTGTTCCCTAACGTTTATTTGTCCTGTGTCTTGTGTACCCTATGTAGTCAGTTTCTCTGGATTGTCTATTAGTGAGTGCCCCTTCGGTGTTCTCTAACGTTTATTTGTTCTGTGTCTTGTGTACCCTATGTAGTCAGTTTCTCTGGCTTGTCTATTTGTGAGTGCACCTTCGGTGTTCTCTAACGTTTATTTGTTCTGTGTCTTGTGTACCCTGTGTTGCTAGTTTCTCTGGCTTGTCTATTTGTGAGTGCCCCTTCGGTGTTCTCTAACGTTTATTTGTCCTGTGTTTTGTGTACCCTATGTTGGCGGTTTCTCTGGCTTGTCTATTTGTGAGTGCCCCTTCGGTGTTCTCTAACGTTTATTTGTTCTGTGTCTTGTGTACCCTGTGTGTTGCCAGTTTCCCTGGCTTGTCTATTAGTGAGTGCCCCTTCGGTGTTCTCTAACGTTTATTTGTTCTGTGTCTTGTGTACCCTATGTTGTCAGTTTCTCTGGCTTGTCTATTTGTGAGTGCCCCTTCGGTGTTCTCTAACGTTTATTTGTTGTGTCTTGTGTATCCTGTGTGTTGCTAGTTTCTCTGGCTTGTCTATTTATGAGTGCCCCTTCGGTGTCCTCTAACGTTTATTTGTTCTGTGTCTTGTGTACCCTATGTTGTCAGTTTCTCTGGCTTGTCTATTTGTGAGTGCCCCTTCGGTCTTCTCTAACGTTTATTTGTTGTGTCTTGTGTACCCTGTGTTGCTAGTTTCTCTGGCTTGTCTATTTGTGAGTGCCCCTTCGGTGTTCTCTAACGTTTATTTGTTCTGTGTCTTGTGTACCCTATGTTGCCAGTTTCTCTGGCTTGTCTATTTGTGAGTGCCCCTTCGGTATTCTCTAACGTTTATTTGTTCTGTGTCTTGTGTACCCTGTGTTGCCAGTTTCTCTGGCTTGTCTATTTGTGAATGGCCCTTCTGTGTTCCCTAACGTTTATTTGTCCTGTGTGTTGTGAACCCTATGTAGTCAGTTTCTCTGGCTTGTCTATTTGTGAGTGCCCCTTCGGTGTTCTCTAACGTTTATTTGTTCTGTGTTTTGTGTACCCTATGTAGCCAGTTTCCCTGGTTTGTCTATTTGTGAGTGCCCCTTTGGTGTTCTCTAACGTGTATTTGTCCTGTGTATTGTGTACCCTGTGTTGCTAGTTTCTCTGACTCGTCTATTTGTGAGTGCCCCTTCGGTGTTCTCTAACGTTTATTTGTCATGTGTCTTGTGAACCCTGTGTTGCTAGTTTCTCTGGCTTGTCTATTTGTGAGTGCCCCTTCGGTGTTCTCTAACGTTTATTTGTTCTGTGTCTTGTGTACCCTGTTTTGTCAGTTTCTCTGGCTTGTCTATTTGTGAGTACCCCTTCGGTGTTCTCTAACGTGTATTTGTTCTGTGTCTTGTGTACCCTATGTAGTCAGTTTCTCTGGCTTGTCTGTTAGTGAGTGCCCCTTCGGTGTTCCCTAACGTTTATTTGTTCTGTGTCTTGTGTACCCTATGTTGTCAGTTTCTCTGGTTTGTCTATTTATGAGTGCCCCTTCGGTGTTCTCTAACGTTTATTTTTTATGTGTCTTGTGTACCCTGTGTGTTGCCAGTTTCTCTGGCTTGTCTGATAGTGAGTGCCACTTCGGTGTTCTCTAACGTTTATTTGTTCTGTGTCTTGTGTACCCTGTGTAGTCAGTTTCTCTGGCTTGTCTATTTGTGAGTGCCCCTTCGGTGTTCTCTAACGTTTATTTGTTGTGTCTTGTGTACCCTGTGTTGCTAGTTTCTCTGGCTTGTCTATTTGTGAGTGACCCTTCCGTGTTCTCTAACGTTTATTTGTCCTGTGTCTTGTGTACCCTATGTTGCCAGTTTCTCTGGCTTGTCTATTTGTGAGTGCCCCTTCGGTATTCTCTAACGTTTATTTGTTCTGTGTCTTGTGTACCCTGTGTTGCCAGTTTTGCTGGCTTGTCTATTTGTGAGTGGCCCTTCTGTGTTCCCTAACGTTTATTTTCCTGTGTTTTGTGTACCCTATGTAGTCAGTTTCTCTGGCTTGTCTATTTGTGAGTGCCCCTTCGGTGTTCTCTAACGTTTATTTGTTCTGTGTTTTGTGTACCCTATGTAGCCAGTTTCCCTGGTTTGTCTATTTGTGAGTGCCCCTTCGGTGTTCTCTAACGTTTATTTGTCCTGTGTCTTGTGTACCCTGTGTTGCTAGTTTCTCTGACTCGTCTATTTGTGAGTGCCCCTTCGGTGTTCCCTAACCTTTATTTGTCATGTGTCTTGTGTACCCTATGTAGCCAGTTTCTCTGGCTTGTCTATTAGTGAGTGCCCCTTCGATGTTCTCTAACGTTTATTTGTTCTGTGTCTTGTGTACCATGTGTTGCTAGTTTCTCTGGCTTGTCTATTTGTGAGTGCCCCTTCTGTGTTCTCTAACGTTTATTTGTCCTGTGTCTTGTGTACCCTGTGTTGCTAGTTTCTCTGGCTTGTCTATTTGTGAGTGCCCCTTCGGTGTTCTCTAACGTTTATTTGTTCTGTGTCTTGTGTACCCTGTGTTGCTAGTTTCTCTGGCTTGTCTATTTGTGAGTGTCCCTTCGGTGTTCTCTAACGTTTATTTGTCCTATGTCTTGTGTACCCTGTGTTGCCAGTTACTCTGGCTTGTCTATTTGTGAGTGCCCCTTCGGTGTTCTCTAACGCTTATTTGTTCTGTGTCTTGTGTACCCTGTTTTGTTAGTTTCTCTGGCTTGTCTATTTGTGAGTTCCCCTTCGGTGTTTTCTAACGTGTATTTGTTCTGTGTCTTGTGTACCCTATGTAGTCAGTTTCTCTGGCTTGTCTATTAGTGAGTGCCCCTTCGATGTTCTCTAACGTTTATTTGTTCTGTGTCTTGTGTACCCTATGTAGTCAGTTTCTCTGGCTTGTCTATTAGTGAGTTCCCCTTCGGTGTTCTCTAACGTTTATATGTTTTATGTCTTGTGTACCCTGTGTTGTCAGTTTCTCTGGCTTGTCTATTAGTGAGTGCCTCTTCGGTGTTCCCTTACGTTTATTTGTTCTGTGTCTTGTGTACCCTATGTTGTCAGTTTCTCCGGTTTGTCTATTTATGAGTGCCCCTTCTGTGTTCCCTAACGTTTATTTGTTCTGTGTCTTGTGTATCCTGTGTTGTCAGTTTCTCTGGCTTGTCTATTTGTGAGTGCCCCTTCGGTGTTCTCTAACGTTTATTTGTTATGTGTCTTGTGTACCATGTGTGTTGCCAGTTTCTCTGGCTTGTCTGATAGTGAGTGCCCCTTCGGTGTTCTCTAACGTTTATTTGTTCTGTGTCTTGTGTACCCTGTGTAGTCAGTTTCTCTGGCTTGTCTATTTGTGAGTGCCCCTTCGGTGTTCTCTAACGTTTATTTGTTGTGTCTTGTGTACCCTGTGTTGCTAGTTTCTCTGGCTTGTCTATTTGTGAGTGCCCCTTCGGTGTTCTCTAACGTTTATTTGTCCTGTGTCTTGTGTACCCTATGTTGCCAGTTTCTCTGGCTTGTCTATTTGTGAGTGCCCCTTCGGTATTCTCTAACGTTTATTTGTTCTGTGTCTTGTGTACCCTGTGTTGCCAGTTTCTCTGGCTTGTCTATTTGTGAGTGCCCCTTCGGTGTTCTCTAACGTTTATTTGTTCTGTGTCTTGTGTACCCTGTGTTGCCAGTTTCTCTGGCTTGTCTATTTGTGGGTGCCCCTTCGGTATTCTCTAACGTTTATTTGTTCTGTGTCTTGTGTACCCTATGTTGCCAGTTTCTCTGGCTTGTCTATTAGTGAGTGCCCCTTCGGTGTTCCCTAACGTTTATTTGTCCTGTGTTTTGTGTACCCTATGTAGTCAGTTTCTCTGGCTTGTCTATTTGTGAGTGCCCCTTCGGTGTTCTCTAACGTTTATTTGTTCTGTGTCTTGTGTACCCTGTGTTGCTAGTTTCTCTGGCTTGTCTATTTGTGAGTGCCCCTTCTGTGTTCTCTAACGTTTATTTGTCCTGTGTCTTGTGTACCCTGTGTTGCTAGTTTCTCTGGCTTGTCTATTTGTGAGTGCCCCTTCGGTGTTCTCTAACGTTTATTTGTTCTGTGTCTTGTGTACCCTGTGTTGCTAGTTTCTCTGGCTTGTCTATTTGTGAGTGTCCCTTCGGTGTTCTCTAACGTTTATTTGTCCTATGTCTTGTGTACCCTGTGTTGCCAGTTACTCTGGCTTGTCTATTTGTGAGTGCCCCTTCGGTGTTCTCTAACGCTTATTTGTTCTTTGTCTTGTGTACCCTGTTTTGTTAGTTTCTCTGGCTTGTCTATTTGTAAGTGCCCCTTCGGTGTTTTCTAACGTGTATTTGTTCTGTGTCTTGTGTACCCTATGTAGTCAGTTTCTCTGGCTTGTCTATTAGTGAGTTCCCCTTCGGTGTTCTCTAACGTTTATTTGTTTTGTGTCTTGTGTACCCTGTGTTGTCAGTTTCTCTGGCTTGTCTATTAGTGAGTGCCTCTTCGGTGTTCCCTTACGTTTATTTGTTCTGTGTCTTGTGTACCCTATGTTGTCAGTTTCTCCGGTTTGTCTATTTATGAGTGCCCCTTCTGTGTTCCCTAACGTTTATTTGTTCTGTGTCTTGTGTATCCTGTGTTGTCAGTTTCTCTGGCTTGTCTATTTGTGAGTGCCCCTTCGGTGTTCTCTAACGTTTATTTGTTATGTGTCTTGTGTACCATGTGTGTTGCCAGTTTCTCTGGCTTGTCTGATAGTGAGTGCCCCTTCGGTGTTCTCTAACGTTTATTTGTTCTGTGTCTTGTGTACCCTGTGTAGTCAGTTTCTCTGGCTTGTCTATTTGTGAGTGCCCCTTCGGTGTTCTCTAACGTTTATTTGTTGTGTCTTGTGTACCCTGTGTTGCTAGTTTCTCTGGCTTGTCTATTTGTGAGTGCCCCTTCGGTGTTCTCTAACGTTTATTTGTCCTGTGTCTTGTGTACCCTATGTTGCCAGTTTCTCTGGCTTGTCTATTTGTGAGTGCCCCTTCGGTATTCTCTAACGTTTATTTGTTCTGTGTCTTGTGTACCCTGTGTTGCCAGTTTCTCTGGCTTGTCTATTTGTGAGTGCCCCTTCGGTGTTCTCTAACGTTTATTTGTTCTGTGTCTTGTGTACCCTGTGTTGCCAGTTTCTCTGGCTTGTCTATTTGTGGGTGCCCCTTCGGTATTCTCTAACGTTTATTTGTTCTGTGTCTTGTGTACCCTATGTTGCCAGTTTCTCTGGCTTGTCTATTAGTGAGTGCCCCTTCGGTGTTCCCTAACGTTTATTTGTCCTGTGTCTTGTGTACCCTATGTAGTCAGTTTCTCTGGCTTGTCTATTTGTGAGTGCCCCTTCGGTGTTCTCTAACGTTTATTTGTTCTGTGTCTTGTGTACCCTGTGTTGCCAGTTTCTCTGGCTTGTCTATTTGTGAGTGCCCCTTCGGTGTTCTCTAACGTTTATTTGTTCTGTGTCTTGTGTACCCTATGTAGTCAGTTTCTCTGGCTTGTCTATTTGTGAGTGCCCCTTCGGTGTTCTCTAACGTTTATTTGTTCTGTGTCTTGTGTATCCTGTGTTGTCAGTTTCTCTGGCTTGTCTATTTGTGAGTGCCCCTTCGGTGTTCTCTAACGTTTATTTGTTATGTGTCTTGTGTACCATGTGTGTTGCCAGTTTCTCTGGCTTGTCTGATAGTGAGTGCCCCTTCGGTGTTCTCTAACGTTTATTTGTTCTGTGTCTTGTGTACCCTGTGTAGTCAGTTTCTCTGGCTTGTCTATTTGTGAGTGCCCCTTCGGTGTTCTCTAACGTTTATTTGTTGTGTCTTGTGTACCCTGTGTTGCTAGTTTCTCTGGCTTGTCTATTTGTGAGTGCCCCTTCGGTGTTCTCTAACGTTTATTTGTCCTGTGTCTTGTGTACCCTATGTTGCCAGTTTCTCTGGCTTGTCTATTTGTGAGTGCCCCTTCGGTATTCTCTAACGTTTATTTGTTCTGTGTCTTGTGTACCCTGTGTTGCCAGTTTCTCTGGCTTGTCTATTTGTGAGTGCCCCTTCGGTGTTCTCTAACGTTTATTTGTTCTGTGTCTTGTGTACCCTGTGTTGCCAGTTTCTCTGGCTTGTCTATTTGTGGGTGCCCCTTCGGTATTCTCTAACGTTTATTTGTTCTGTGTCTTGTGTACCCTATGTTGCCAGTTTCTCTGGCTTGTCTATTAGTGAGTGCCCCTTCAGTGTTCCCTAACGTTTATTTGTCCTGTGTTTTGTGTACCCTATGTAGTCAGTTTCTCTGGCTTGTCTATTTGTGAGTGCCCCTTCGGTGTTCTCTAACGTTTATTTGTTCTGTGTCTTGTGTACCCTGTGTTGCTAGTTTCTCTGGCTTGTCTATTTGTGAGTGCCCCTTCTGTGTTCTCTAACGTTTATTTGTCCTGTGTCTTGTGTACCCTGTGTTGCTAGTTTCTCTGGCTTGTCTATTTGTGAGTGCCCCTTCGGTGTTCTCTAACGTTTATTTGTTCTGTGTCTTGTGTACCCTGTGTTGCTAGTTTCTCTGGCTTGTCTATTTGTGAGTGTCCCTTCGGTGTTCTCTAACGTTTATTTGTCCTATGTCTTGTGTACCCTGTGTTGCCAGTTACTCTGGCTTGTCTATTTGTGAGTGCCCCTTCGGTGTTCTCTAACGCTTATTTGTTCTGTGTCTTGTGTACCCTGTTTTGTTAGTTTCTCTGGCTTGTCTATTTGTAAGTGCCCCTTCGGTGTTTTCTAACGTGTATTTGTTCTGTGTCTTGTGTACCCTATGTAGTCAGTTTCTCTGGCTTGTCTATTAGTGAGTGCCCCTTCGGTGTTCTCTAACGTTTATTTGTTTTGTGTCTTGTGTACCCTGTGTTGTCAGTTTCTCTGGCTTGTCTATTAGTGAGTGCCTCTTCGGTGTTCCCTTACGTTTATTTGTTCTGTGTCTTGTGTACCCTATGTTGTCAGTTTCTCCGGTTTGTCTATTTATGAGTGCCCCTTCTGTGTTCCCTAACGTTTATTTGTTCTGTGTCTTGTGTATCCTGTGTTGTCAGTTTCTCTGGCTTGTCTATTTGTGAGTGCCCCTTCGGTGTTCTCTAACGTTTATTTGTTATGTGTCTTGTGTACCATGTGTGTTGCCAGTTTCTCTGGCTTGTCTGATAGTGAGTGCCCCTTCGGTGTTCTCTAACGTTTATTTGTTCTGTGTCTTGTGTACCCTGTGTAGTCAGTTTCTCTGGCTTGTCTATTTGTGAGTGCCCCTTCGGTGTTCTCTAACGTTTATTTGTTGTGTCTTGTGTACCCTGTGTTGCTAGTTTCTCTGGCTTGTCTATTTGTGAGTGCCCCTTCGGTGTTCTCTAACGTTTATTTGTCCTGTGTCTTGTGTACCCTATGTTGCCAGTTTCTCTGGCTTGTCTATTTGTGAGTGCCCCTTCGGTATTCTCTAACGTTTATTTGTTCTGTGTCTTGTGTACCCTGTGTTGCCAGTTTCTCTGGCTTGTCTATTTGTGAGTGCCCCTTCGGTGTTCTCTAACGTTTATTTGTTCTGTGTCTTGTGTACCCTGTGTTGCCAGTTTCTCTGGCTTGTCTATTTGTGGGTGCCCCTTCGGTATTCTCTAACGTTTATTTGTTCTGTGTCTTGTGTACCCTATGTTGCCAGTTTCTCTGGCTTGTCTATTAGTGAGTGCCCCTTCGGTGTTCCCTAACGTTTATTTGTCCTGTGTTTTGTGTACCCTATGTAGTCAGTTTCTCTGGCTTGTCTATTTGTGAGTGCCCCTTCGGTGTTCTCTAACGTTTATTTGTTCTGTGTCTTGTGTACCCTGTGTTGCTAGTTTCTCTGGCTTGTCTATTTGTGAGTGCCCCTTCTGTGTTCTCTAACGTTTATTTGTCCTGTGTCTTGTGCACCCTGTGTTGCTAGTTTCTCTGGCTTGTCTATTTGTGAGTGCCCCTTCGGTGTTCCCTAACGTTTATTTGTTCTGTGTCTTGTGTACCCTATGTAGTCAGTTTCTCTGGCTTGTCTATTTGTGAGTGCCCCTTCGGTGTTCTCTAACGTTTATTTGTTCTGTGTCTTGTGTACCCTGTGTTGCCAGTTTCTCTGGCTTGTCTATTTGTGAGTGCCCCTTCGGTGTTCTCTAACGTTTATTTGTTCTGTGTCTTGTGTACCCTATGTAGTCAGTTTCTCTGGCTTGTCTATTTGTGAGTGCCCCTTCGGTGTTCTCTAACGTTTATTTGTTCTGTGTCTTGTGTACCCTATGTAGTCAGTTTCTCTGGCTTGTCTGTTAGTGAGTGCCTCTTCGGTGTTCTCTAACATTTATTTGTCCTGTGTCTTGTGTACCCTATGTAGCCAGTTTCTCTGGCTTGTCTATTTGTGAGTGCCCCTTCTGTGTTCTCTAACGTTTATTTGTTCTGTGTCTTGTGTACCCTATGTTGTCAGTTTCTCTGGCTTGTCTATTTGTGAGTGCCCCTTCGGTCTTCTCTAATGTTTATTTGTTGTGTCTTGTGTACCCTGTGTTGCTGGTTTCTCTGGCTTGTCTATTTGTGAGTGCCCCTTCGGTGTTCTCTAACGTTTATTTGTCCTGTTTCTTGTATAACCTATGTTGCCAGTTTCTCTGTCTTGTCTATTTGTGAGTGCCCCTTCGGTGTTCTCTAACGTGTATTTGTGGTGTGTATTGTGTACCCTGTGTTGCTAGTTTCTCTGACTCGTCCATTTGTGAGTGCCCCTTCGGTGTTCCCTAACGTTTATTTGTCATGTGTCTTGTGTACCCTATGTAGCCAGTTTCTCTGGCTTGTCTATTAGTGAGTGCCCCTTCGGTGTCCTCTAACGTTTATTTGTTCTGTGTCTTGTGTACCCTGTGTTGCTAGTTTCTCTGGTTTGTCTATTTGTCAGTGCCCCTTCGGTGTTCTCTAACGTTTATTTGTCCTGTGTCTTGTGAACCCTGTGTTGCTAGTTTCTCTGGCTTGTCTATTTGTGAGTGCCCCTTCGGTGTTCTCTAACGTTTATTTGTTCTGTGTCTTGTGTACCCTGTTTTGTTAGTTTCTCTGGCTTGTCTATTTGTGAGTACCCCTTCGGTGTTCTCTAACGTGTATTTGTTCTGTGTCTTGTGTACCCTATGTAGTCAGTTTCTCTGGCTTGTCTATTAGTGAGTGCCCCTTCGGTGTTCTCTAACGTTTATTTGTTCTGTGTCTTGTGTACCCTGTGTTGCCAGTTTCTCTGGCTTGTCTATTTGTGGGTGCCCCTTCGGTATTCTCTAACGTTTATTTGTTCTGTGTCTTGTGTACCCTGTGTTGCCAGTTTCTCTGGCTTGTCTATTAGTGAGTGCCCCTTCGGTGTTCCATAACGTTTATTTGTCCTGTGTTTTTTGTACCCTATGTAGTCAGTTTCTCTGGCTTGTCTATTTGTGAGTGCCCCTTCGGTGTTCTCTAACGTTTATTTGTTCTGTGTCTTGTGTACCCTGTGTTGCTAGTTTCTCTGGCTTGTCTATTTGTGAGTGTTCCTTCGGTGTTCTCTAACGTTTATTTGTTCTGTGTCTTGTGTACCCTGTGTTGCCAGTTTCTCTGGTTTGTCTATTTGTGAGTGCCCCTTCGGTGTTCTCTAACGTTTATTTGTTCTGTGTCTTGTGTACCCTATGTAGTCAGTTTCTCTGGCTTGTCTATTTGTGAGTGCCCCTTCGGTGTTCTCTAACGTTTATTTGTTCTGTGTCCTGTGTACCCTATGTAGTCAGTTTCTCTGGCTTGTCTGTTAGTAAGTGCCTCTTCGGTGTTCTCTAACATTTATTTGTCCTGTGTCTTGTGTACCCTATGTAGCCAGTTTCTCTGGCTTGTCTATTTGTGAGGGGCCCTTCTGTGTTCTCTAACGTTTATTTGTTCTGTGTCTTGTGTACCCTATGTTGTCAGTTTCTCTGGCTTGTCTATTTGTGAGTGCCCCTTCGGTCTTCTCTAACGTTTATTTGTTGTGTCTTGTGTACCCTGTGTTGCTAGTTTCTCTGGCTTGTCTATTTGTGAGTGCCCCTTGGGTGTTCTCTAACGTTTATTTGTCCTGTGTCTTGTGTACTCTATGTTGCCAGTTTCTCTGGCTTGTCTATTTGTGAGTGCCCCTTCGGTATTCTCTAACGTTTATTTGTCCTGTGTCTTGTGTACCCTGTGTTGCCAGTTTCTCTGGCTTGTCTATTTGTGAATGGCCCTTCTGTGTTCCCTAACGTTTATTTGTCCTGTGTGTTGTGAACCCTATGTAGTCAGTTTCTCTGGCTTGTCTATTTGTGAGTGCCCCTTCGGTGTTCTCTAGCGTTTATTTGTTCTGTGTTTTGTGTACCCTATGTAGCCAGTTTCTCTGGTTTGTCTATTTGTGAGTGCCCCTTCTGTGTTCTCTAACGTGTATTTGTCCTGTGTATTGTGTACCCTGTGTTGCTAGTTTCTCTGACTCGTCTATTTGTGAGTGCCCCTTCGGTGTTCCCTAACGTTTATTTGTCATGTGTCTTGTGTACCCTATGTAGACAGTTTCTCTGGCTTGTCTATTTGTGAGTGCCCCTTCGGTGTTCTCTAACGTTTATTTGTTCTGTGTCTTGTGTACCCTGTGTTGCCAGTTTCTCTGGTTTGTCTATTTGTGAGTGCCCCTTCGGTGTTCTCTAACGTATATTTGTCCTGTGTCTTGTGAACCCTGTGTTGCTAGTTTCTCTGGCTTGTCTATTTGTGAGTGCCCCTTCGGTGTTCTCTAACGTGTATTTGTTCTGTGTCTTGTGTACCCTGTTTTGTTAGTTTCTCTGGCTTGTCTATTTGTGAGTACCCCTTCGGTGTTCTCTAACGTGTATTTGTTCTGTGTCTTGTGTACCCTATGTAGTCAGTTTCTCTGGCTTGTCTATTTGTGAGTGCCCCTTCGGTGTTCTCTAACGTTTATTTGTTTTGTGTCTTGTGTACCCTATGTAGTCAATTTCTCTGGCTTGTCTGTTAGTGAGTGCCCCTTCGGTGTTCCCTAACGTTTATTTGTTCTGTGTCTTGTGTACCTTGTGTGTTGCCAGTTTCTCTGGCTTGTCTGATAATGAGTGCCACTTCGGTGTTCTCTAACGTTTATTTGTTCTGTGTCTTGTGTACCCTGTGTAGTCAGTTTCTCTGGCTTGTCTATTTGTGAGTGCCCCTTCGGTGTTCTCTAACGTTTATTTGTTGTGTCTTGTGTACCCTGTGTTGCTAGTTTCTCTGGCTTGTCTATTTGTGAGTGTCCCTTCGGTGTTCTCTAACGTTTATTTGTCCTGTGTCTTGTGTACCCTATGTTGCCAGTTTCTCTGGCTTGTCTATTTGTGAGTGCCCCTTCGGTATTCTCTAACGTTTATTTGTTCTGTGTCTTGTGTACCCTGTGTTGCCAGTTTTGCTGGCTTGTCTATTTGTGAGTGGCCCTTCTGTGTTCCCTAACGTTTATTTTTCCTGTGTTTTGTGTACCCTATGTAGTCAGTTTCTCTGGCTTGTCTATTTGTGAGTGCCCCTTCGGTGTTCTCTAACGTTTATTTGTTCTGTGTTTTGTGTACCCTATGTAGCCAGTTTCTCTGGTTTGTCTATTTGTGAGTGCCCCTTCGGTGTTCTCTAACGTTTATTTGTTCTGTGTCTTGTGTACCCTGTGTTGCTAGTTTCTCTGACTCGTCTATTTGTGAGTGCCCCTTCGGTGTTCCCTAACGTTTATTTGTCATGTTTCTTGTGTACCCTATGTAGCCAGTTTCTCTGGCTTGTCTATTAGTGAGTGCCCCTTCGATTTTCTCTAACGTTTATTTGTTCTGTGTCTTGTGTACCATGTGTTGCTAGTTTCTCTGGCTTGTCTATTTGTGAGTGCCCCTTCGGTGTTCTCTAACGTTTATTTGTTCTGTGTCTTGTGTACCCTGTGTTGCTAGTTTCTCTGGCTTGTCTATTTGTGAGTGCCCCTTCGGTGTTCTCTAACGTTTATTTGTTCTGTGTCTTGTGTACCCTGTGTTGCCAGTTTCTCTGGCTTGTCTATTTGTGAGTGTCCCTTCGGTGTTCTCTAACGTTTATTTGTCCTGTGTCTTGTGTACCCTGTGTTGCCAGTTTCTCTGGCTTGTCTATTTGTGAGTGCCCCTTCGGTGTTCTCTAACGTTTATTTGTTCTGTGTCTTGTGTACCCTGTTTTGTTAGTTTCTCTGGCTTGTCTATTTGTGAGTGCCCCTTCGGTGTTCTCTAACGTGTATTTGTTCTTTGTCTTGTGTACCCTATGTAGTCAGTTTCTCTGGCTTGTCTATTAGTGAGTGCCCCTTCGATGTTCTCTAACGTTTATTTGTTCTGTGTCTTGTGTACCCTATGTAGTCAGTTTCTATGGCTTGTCTATTAGTGAGTTCCCCTTCGGTGTTCTCTAACGTTTATTTGTTTTGTGTCTTGTGTACCCTGTGTTGTCAGTTTCTCTGGCTTGTCTATTAGTGAGTGCCCCTTCGGTGTTCCCTTACGTTTATTTGTTCTGTGTCTTGTGTACCCTATGTTGTCAGTTTCTCTGGTTTGTCTATTTATGAGTGCCCCTTCGGTGTTCTCTAACGTTTATTTGTTCTGTGTCTTGTGAACCCTATGTTGTCAGTTTCTCTGGTTTGTCTATTTATGAGTGCCCCTTCTGTGTTCCCAAACGTTTATTTGTTCTGTGTCTTGTGTACCCTGTGTTGTCAGTTTCTCTGGCTTGTCTATTTGTGAGTTCCCCTTCGGTGTTCTCTAACGTTTATTTTCTATGTGTCTTGTGTACCATGTGTGTTGCCAGTTTCTCTGGCTTGTCTGATAGTGAGTGCCCCTTCGGTGTTCTCTAACGTTTATTTGTTCTGTGTCTTGTGTACCCTATGTAGTCAATTTCTCTGACTTGTCTATTTGTGAGTGCCCCTTCGGTGTTCTCTAACGTTTATTTGTTGTGTCTTGTGTACCCTGTGTTGCTAGTTTCTCTGGCTTGTCTATTTGTGAGTGCCCCTTCGGTGTTCTCTAACGTTTATTTGTCCTGTGTCTTGTGTACCCTATGTTGCCAGTTTCTCTGGCTTGTCTATTTGTGAGTGCCCCTTCGGTATTCTCTAACGTTTGTTTGTTCTGTGTCTTGTGTACCCTGTGTTGCCAGTTTCTCTGGCTTGTCTATTAGTGAGTGCCCCTTCGGTGTTCCCTAACGTTTATTTGTCCTGTGTTTTGTGTACCCTATGTAGTCAGTTTCTCTGGCTTGTCTATTTGTGAGTGCCCTTTCGGTGTTCTCTAACGTTTATTTGTTCTGTGTCTTGTGTACCCTGTGTTGCTAGTTTCTCTGGCTTGTCTATTTGTGAATGCCCCTTCTGTGTTCTCTAACGTTTATTTGTCCTGTGTCTTGTGCACCCTGTGTTGCTAGTTTCTCTGGCTTGTCTATTTGTGAGTGCCCCTTTGATGTTCTCTAACGTTTATTTGTTCTGTGTCTTGTGTACCCTATGTAGTCAGTTTCTATGGCTTGTCTATTAGTGAGTTCCCCTTCGGTGTTCTCTAACGTTTATTGGTTTTGTGTCTTGTGTACCCTGTGTTGTCAGTTTCTCTGGCTTGTCTATTAGTGAGTGCCCCTTCGGTGTTCCCTTACGTTTATTTGTTCTGTGTCTTGTGTACCCTATGTTGTCAGTTTCTCTGGTTTGTCTATTTATGAGTGCCCCTTCGGTGTTCTCTAACGTTTATTTGTTTTGTGTCTTGTGAACCCTATGTTGTCAGTTTCTCTGGTTTGTCTATTTATGAGTACCCCTTCTGTGTTCCCTAACGTTTATTTGTTCTGTGTCTTGTGTACCCTGTGTTGTCAGTTTCTCTGGCTTGTCTATTTGTGTGTGCCCCTTCGGTGTTCTCTAACGTTTATTTGTTATGTTTCTTGTGTACCATGTGTGTTGCCAGTTTCTCTGGCTTGTCTGATAGTGAGTGCCCCTTTCGTGTTCTCTAACGTTTATTTGTTCTGTGTCTTGTGTACCCTATGTAGTCAATTTCTCTGGCTTGTCTATTTGTGAGTGCCCCTTCGGTGTTCTCTAACGTTTATTTGTTGTGTCTTGTGTACCCTGTGTTGCCAGTTTCTCTGGCTTGTCTATTTGTGAGTGCCCCTTCGGTGTTCTCTAACGTTTATTTGTTTTGTGTCTTGTGTACCCTATGTTGCCAGTTTCTCTGGCTTGTCTATTTGTGAGTGCCCCTTCGGTATTCTCTAACGTTTATTTGTTCTGTGTCTTGTGTACCCTGTGTTGCTAGTTTCTCTGGCTTGTCTATTTGTGAGTGCCCCTTCGGTGTTCTCTAACGTTTATTTGTTCTGTGTCTTGTGTACCCTGTGTTGCTAGTTTCTCTGGCTTGTCTATTTGTGAGTGTCCCTTCGGTGTTCTCTAACGTTTATTTGTTCTGTGTCTTGTGTACCCTGTTTTGTTAGTTTCTCTGGCTTGTCTATTTGTGAGTACCCCTTCGGTGTTCTCTAACGTGTATTTGTTCTGTGTCTTGTGTACCCTATGTAGTCAGTTTCTCTGGCTTGTCTATTAGTGAGTGCCCCTTCGGTGTTCTCTAACGTTTATTTGTTCTGTGTCTTGTGTACCCTGTGTTGCCAGTTTCTCTGGCTTGTCTATTTGTGGGTGCCCCTTCGGTGTTCCATAACGTTTATTTGTCCTGTGTTTTTTGTACCCTATGTAGTCAGTTTCTCTGGCTTGTCTATTTGTGAGTGCCCCTTCGGTGTTCTCTAACGTTTATTTGTTCTGTGTCTTGTGTACCCTATGTAGTCAGTTTCTCTGGCTTGTCTATTTGTGAGTGCCCCTTCGGTGTTCTCTAACGTTTATTTGTTCTGTGTCTTGTGTACCCTATGTAGTCAGTTTCTCTGGTTTGTCTGTTAGTAAGTGCCTCTTCGGTGTTCTCTAACATTTATTTGTCCTGTGTCTTGTGTACCCTATGTAGCCAGTTTCTCTGGCTTGTCTATTTGTGAGGGGCCCTTCTGTGTTCTCTAACGTTTATTTGTTCTGTGTCTTGTGTACCCTATGTTGTCAGTTTCTCTGGCTTGTCTATTTGTGAGTGCCCCTTCGGTCTTCTCTAACGTTTATTTGTTGTGTCTTGTGTACCCTGTGTTGCTAGTTTCTCTGGCTTGTCTATTTGTGAGTGCCCCTTGGGTGTTCTCTAACGTTTATTTGTCCTGTGTCTTGTGTACTCTATGTTGCCAGTTTCTCTGGCTTGTCTATTTGTGAGTGCCCCTTCGGTATTCTCTAACGTTTATTTGTCCTGTGTCTTGTGTACCCTGTGTTGCCAGTTTCTCTGGCTTGTCTATTTGTGAATGGCCCTTCTGTGTTCCCTAACGTTTATTTGTCCTGTGTGTTGTAAACCCTATGTAGTCAGTTTCTCTGGCTTGTCTATTTGTGAGTGCCCCTTCGGTGTTCTCTAGCGTTTATTTGTTCTGTGTTTTGTGTACCCTATGTAGCCAGTTTCTCTGGTTTGTCTATTTGTGAGTGCCCCTTCTGTGTTCTCTAACGTGTATTTGTCCTGTGTATTGTGTACCCTGTGTTGCTAGTTTCTCTGACTCGTCTATTTGTGAGTGCCCCTTCGGTGTTCCCTAACGTTTATTTGTCATGTGTCTTGTGTACCCTATGTAGACAGTTTCTCTGGCTTGTCTATTTGTGAGTGCCCCTTCGGTGTTCTCTAACGTTTATTTGTTCTGTGTCTTGTGTACCCTGTGTTGCCAGTTTCTCTGGTTTGTCTATTTGTGAGTGCCCCTTCGGTGTTCTCTAACGTTTATTTGTCCTGTGTCTTGTGAACCCTGTGTTGCTAGTTTCTCTGGCTTGTCTATTTGTGAGTGCCCCTTCGGTGTTCTCTAACGTTTATTTGTTCTGTGTCTTGTGTACCCTGTTTTGTTAGTTTCTCTGGCTTGTCTATTTGTGAGTACCCCTTCGGTGTTCTCTAACGTGTATTTGTTCTGTGTCTTGTGTACCCTATGAAGTCAGTTTCTCTGGCTTGTCTATTAGTGAGTGCCCCTTCGGTGTTCTCTAACGTTTATTTGTTTTGTGTCTTGTGTACCCTATGTAGTCAATTTCTCTGGCTTGTCTGTTAGTGAGTGCCCCTTCGGTGTTCCCTAACGTTTATTTGTTCTGTGTCTTGTGTACCCTGTGTGTTGCCAGTTTCTCTGGCTTGTCTGATAATGAGTGCCACTTCGGTGTTCTCTAACGTTTATTTGTTCTGTGTCTTGTGTACCCTGTGTAGTCAGTTTCTCTGGCTTGTCTATTTGTGAGTGCCCCTTCGGTGTTCTCTAACGTTTATTTGTTGTGTCTTGTGTACCCTGTGTTGCTAGTTTCTCTGGCTTGTCTATTTGTGAGTGACCCTTCGGTGTTCTCTAACGTTTATTTGTCCTGTGTCTTGTGTACCCTATGTTGCCAGTTTCTCTGGCTTGTCTATTTGTGAGTGCCCCTTCGGTATTCTCTAACGTTTATTTGTTCTGTGTCTTGTGTACCCTGTGTTGCCAGTTTTGCTGGCTTGTCTATTTGTGAGTGGCCCTTCTGTGTTCCCTAACGTTTATTTTTCCTGTGTTTTGTGTACCCTATGTAGTCAGTTTCTCTGGCTTGTCTATTTGTGAGTGCCCCTTCGGTGTTCTCTAACGTTTATTTGTTCTGTGTTTTGTGTACCCTATGTAGCCAGTTTCTCTGGTTTGTCTATTTGTGAGTGCCCCTTCGGTGTTCTCTAACGTTTATTTGTTCTGTGTCTTGTGTACCCTGTGTTGCTAGTTTCTCTGACTCGTCTATTTGTGAGTGCCCCTTCGGTGTTCCCTAACGTTTATTTGTCATGTTTCTTGTGTACCCTATGTAGCCAGTTTCTCTGGCTTGTCTATTAGTGAGTGCCCCTTCGATGTTCTCTAACGTTTATTTGTTCTGTGTCTTGTGTACCATGTGTTGCTAGTTTCTCTGGCTTGTCTATTTGTGAGTGCCCCTTCGGTGTTCTCTAACGTTTATTTGTTCTGTGTCTTGTGTACCCTGTGTTGCTAGTTTCTCTGGCTTGTCTATTTGTGAGTGCCCCTTCGGTGTTCTCTAACGTTTATTTGTTCTGTGTCTTGTGTACCCTGTGTTGCTAGTTTCTCTGGCTTGTCTATTTGTGAGTGTCCCTTCGGTGTTCTCTAACGTTTATTTGTCCTGTGTCTTGTGTACCCTGTGTTGCCAGTTTCTCTGGCTTGTCTATTTGTTAGTGCCCCTTCGGTGTTCTCTAACGTTTATTTGTTCTGTGTCTTGTGTACCCTGTTTTGTTAGTTTCTCTGGCTTGTCTATTTGTGAGTGCCCCTTCGGTGTTCTCTAACGTGTATTTGTTCTTTGTCTTGTGTACCCTATGTAGTCAGTTTCTCTGGCTTGTCTATTAGTGAGTGCCCCTTCGATGTTCTCTAACGTTTATTTGTTCTGTGTCTTGTGTACCCTATGTAGTCAGTTTCTATGGCTTGTCTATTAGTGAGTTCCCCTTCGGTGTTCTCTAACGTTTATTTGTTTTGTGTCTTGTGTACCCTGTGTTGTCAGTTTCTCTGGCTTGTCTATTAGTGAGTGCCCCTTCGGTGTTCCCTTACGTTTATTTGTTCTGTGTCTTGTGTACCCTATGTTGTCAGTTTCTCTGGTTTGTCTATTTATGAGTGCCCCTTCGGTGTTCTCTAACGTTTATTTGTTCTGTGTCTTGTGAACCCTATGTTGTCAGTTTCTCTGGTTTGTCTATATATGAGTGCCCCTTCTGTGTTCCCAAACGTTTATTTGTTCTGTGTCTTGTGTACCCTGTGTTGTCAGTTTCTCTGGCTTGTCTATTTGTGAGTTCCCCTTCGGTGTTCTCTAACGTTTATTTTTTATGTGTCTTGTGTACCATGTGTGTTGCCAGTTTCTCTGGCTTGTCTGATAGTGAGTGCCCCTTCGGTGTTCTCTAACGTTTATTTGTTCTGTGTCTTGTGTACCCTATGTAGTCAATTTCTCTGGCTTGTCTATTTGTGAGTGCCCCTTCGGTGTTCTCTAACGTTTATTTGTTGTGTCTTGTGTACCCTGTGTTGCTAGTTTCTCTGGCTTGTCTATTTGTGAGTGCCCCTTCGGTGTTCTCTAACGTTTATTTGTCCTGTGTCTTGTGTACCCTATGTTGCCAGTTTCTCTGGCTTGTCTATTTGTGAGTGCCCCTTCGGTATTCTCTAACGTTTGTTTGTTCTGTGTCTTGTGTACCCTGTGTTGCCAGTTTCTCTGGCTTGTCTATTAGTGAGTGCCCCTTCGGTGTTCCCTAACGTTTATTTGTCCTGTGTTTTGTGTACCCTATGTAGTCAGTTTCTCTGGCTTGTCTATTTGTGAGTGCCCTTTCGGTGTTCTCTAACGTTTATTTGTTCTGTGTCTTGTGTACCCTGTGTTGCTAGTTTCTCTGGCTTGTCTATTTGTGAATGCCCCTTCTGTGTTCTCTAACGTTTATTTGTCCTGTGTCTTGTGCACCCTGTGTTGCTAGTTTCTCTGGCTTGTCTATTTGTGAGTGGCTCTTTGATGTTCTCTAACGTTTATTTGTTCTGTGTCTTGTGTACCCTATGTAGTCAGTTTCTATGGCTTGTCTATTAGTGAGTTCCCCTTCGGTGTTCTCTAACGTTTATTTGTTTTGTGTCTTGTGTACCCTGTGTTGTCAGTTTCTCTGGCTTGTCTATTAGTGAGTGCCCCTTCGGTGTTCCCTTACGTTTATTTGTTCTGTGTCTTGTGTACCCTATGTTGTCAGTTTCTCTGGTTTGTCTATTTATGAGTGCCCCTTCGGTGTTCTCTAACGTTTATTTGTTTTGTGTCTTGTGAACCCTATGTTGTCAGTTTCTCTGGTTTGTCTATTTATGAGTACCCCTTCTGTGTTCCCTAACGTTTATTTGTTCTGTGTCTTGTGTACCCTGTGTTGTCAGTTTCTCTGGCTTGTCTATTTGTGAGTGCCCCTTCGGTGTTCTCTAACGTTTATTTGTTATGTGTCTTGTGTACCATGTGTGTTGCCAGTTTCTCTGGCTTGTCTGATAGTGAGTGCCCCTTCGGTGTTCTCTAACGTTTATTTGTTCTGTGTCTTGTGTACCCTATGTAGTCAATTTCTCTGGCTTGTCTATTTGTGAGTGCCCCTTCGGTGTTCTCTAACGTTTATTTGTTGTGTCTTGTGTACCCTGTGTTGCCAGTTTTTCTGGCTTGTCTATTTGTGAGTGCCCCTTCGGTGTTCTCTAACGTTTATTTGTCCTGTGTCTTGTGTACCCTATGTTGCCAGTTTCTCTGGCTTGTCTATTTGTGAGTGCCCCTTCGGTGTTCTCTAACGTTTATTTGTTCTGTGTCTTGTGTACCCTGTGTTGCCAGTTTCTCTGGCTTGTCTATTTGTGGGTGCCCCTTCGGTATTCTCTAACGTTTATTTGTTCTGTGTCTTGTGTACCCTGTGTTGCCAGTTTCTCTGGCTTGTCTATTAGTGAGTGCCCCTTCGGTGTTCCCTAACGTTTATTTGTCCTGTGTTTTGTGTACCCTATGTAGTCAGTTTCTCTGGCTTGTCTATTTGTGAGTGCCCCTTCGGTGTTCTCTAACGTTTATTTGTTCTGTGTCTTGTGTACCCTGTGTTGCTAGTTTCTCTGGCTTGTCTGATAGTGAGTGCCCCTTCGGTGTTCTCTAACGTTTATTTGTTCTGTGTCTTGTGTACCCTATGTAGTCAATTTCTCTGGCTTGTCTATTTGTGAGTGCCCCTTCGGTGTTCTCTAACGTTTATTTGTTGTGTCTTGTGTACCCTGTGTTGCTAGTTTCTCTGGCTTGTCTATTTGTGAGTGCCCCTTCGGTGTTCTCTAACGTTTATTTGTCCTGTGTCTTGTGTACCCTATGTTGCCAGTTTCTCTGGCTTGTCTATTTGTGAGTGCCCCTTCGGTATTCTCTAACGTTTGTTTGTTCTGTGTCTTGTGTACCCTGTGTTGCCAGTTTCTCTGGCTTGTCTATTAGTGAGTGCCCCTTCGGTGTTCCCTAACGTTTATTTGTCCTGTGTTTTGTGTACCCTATGTAGTCAGTTTCTCTGGCTTGTCTATTTGTGAGTGCCCTTTCGGTGTTCTCTAACGTTTATTTGTTCTGTGTCTTGTGTACCCTGTGTTGCTAGTTTCTCTGGCTTGTCTATTTGTGAATGCCCCTTCTGTGTTCTCTAACGTTTATTTGTCCTGTGTCTTGTGCACCCTGTGTTGCTAGTTTCTCTGGCTTGTCTATTTGTGAGTGCCCCTTTGATGTTCTCTAACGTTTATTTGTTCTGTGTCTTGTGTACCCTATGTAGTCAGTTTCTATGGCTTGTCTATTAGTGAGTTCCCCTTCGGTGTTCTCTAACGTTTATTTGTTTTGTGTCTTGTGTACCCTGTGTTGTCAGTTTCTCTGGCTTGTCTATTAGTGAGTGCCCCTTCGGTGTTCCCTTACGTTTATTTGTTCTGTGTCTTGTGTACCCTATGTTGTTAGTTTCTCTGGTTTGTCTATTTATGAGTGCCCCTTCGGTGTTCTCTAACGTTTATTTGTTTTGTGTCTTGTGAACCCTATGTTGTCAGTTTCTCTGGTTTGTCTATTTATGAGTACCCCTTCTGTGTTCCCTAACGTTTATTTGTTCTGTGTCTTGTGTACCCTGTGTTGTCAGTTTCTCTGGCTTGTCTATTTGTGTGTGCCCCTTCGGTGTTCTCTAACGTTTATTTGTTATGTGTCTTGTGTACCATGTGTGTTGCCAGTTTCTCTAGCTTGTCTGATAGTGAGTGCCCCTTCGGTGTTCTCTAACGTTTATTTGTTCTGTGTCTTGTGTACCCTATGTAGTCAATTTCTCTGGCTTGTCTATTTGTGAGTGCCCATTCGGTGTTCTCTAACGTTTATTTGTTGTGTCTTGTGTACCCTGTGTTGCCAGTTTCTCTGGCTTGTCTATTTGTGAGTGCCCCTTCGGTGTTCTCTAACGTTTATTTGTCCTGTGTCTTGTGTACCCTATGTTGCCAGTTTCTCTGGCTTGTCTATTTGTGAGTGTCCCTTCGGTATTCTCTAACGTTTATTTGTTCTGTGTCTTGTGTACCCTGTGTTGCCAGTTTCTCTGGCTTGTCTATTTGTGAGTGCCCCTTCGGTGTTCTCTAACGTTTATTTGTTCTGTGTCTTGTGTACCCTGTGTTGCCAGTTTCTCTGGCTTGTCTATTTGTGGGTGCCCCTTCGGTATTCTCTAACGTTTATTTGTTCTGTGTCTTGTGTACCCTGTGTTGCCAGTTTCTCTGGCTTGTCTATTAGTGAGTGCCCCTTCGGTGTTCCCTAACGTTTATTTGTCCTGTGTTTTGTGTACCCTATGTAGTCAGTTTCTCTGGCTTGTCTATTTGTGAGTGCCCTTTCGGTGTTCTCTAACGTTTATTTGTTCTGTGTCTTGTGTACTCTGTATTGCTAGTTTCTCTGGCTTGTCTATTTGTGAATGCCCCTTCTGTGTTCTCTAACGTTTATTTGTCCTGTGTCTTGTGCACCCTGTGTTGATAGTTTCTCTGGCTTGTCTATTTGTGAGTGCCCCTTTGATGTTCTCTAACGTTTATTTGTTCTGTGTCTTGTGTACCCTATGTAGTCAGTTTCTATGGCTTGTCTATTAGTGAGTTCCCCTTCGGTGTTCTCTAACGTTTATTTGTTTTGTGTCTTGTGTACCCTGTGTTGTCAGTTTCTCTGGCTTGTCTATTAGTGAGTGCCCCTTCGGTGTTCCCTTACGTTTATTTGTTCTGTGTCTTGTGTACCCTATGTAGTCAGTTTCTATGGCTTGTCTATTAGTGAGTTCCCCTTCGGTGTTCTCTAACGTTTATTTGTTTTGTGTCTTGTGTACCCTGTGTTGTCAGTTTCTCTGGCTTGTCTATTTGTGTGTGCCCCTTCGGTGTTCTCTAACGTTTATTTGTTATGTGTCTTGTGTACCATGTGTGTTGCCAGTTTCTCTGGCTTGTCTGATAGTGAGTGCCCCTTTGGTGTTCTCTAACGTTTATTTGTTCTGTGTCTTGTGTACCCTATGTAGTCAATTTCTCTGGCTTGTCTATTTGTGAGTGCCCCTTCGGTGTTCTCTAACGTTTATTTGTTGTGTCTTGTGTACCCTGTGTTGCCAGTTTCTCTGGCTTGTCTATTTGTGAGTGCCCCTTCGGTATTCTCTAACGTTTATTTGTTCTGTGTCTTGTGTACCCTGTGTTGCTAGTTTCTCTGGCTTGTCTATTTGTGAGTGCCCCTTCGGTGTTCTCTAACGTTTATTTGTTCTGTGTCTTGTGTACCCTGTGTTGCCAGTTTCTCTGGCTTGTCTATTTGTGGGTGCCCCTTCGGTATTCTCTAACGTTTATTTGTTCTGTGTCTTGTGTACCCTGTGTTGCCAGTTTCTCTGGCTTGTCTATTAGTGAGTGCCCCTTCGGTGTTCCCTAACGTTTATTTGTCCTGTGTTTTGTGTACCCTATGTAGTCAGTTTCTCTGGCTTGTCTATTTGTGAGTGCCCCTTCGGTGTTCTCTAACGTTTATTTGTTCTGTGTCTTGTGTACCCTGTGTTGCTAGTTTCTCTGGCTTGTCTATTTGTGAGTGCCCCTTCGGTGTTCTCTAACGTTTATTTGTTCTGTGTCTTGTGTACCCTGTTTTGTTAGTTTCTCTGGCTTGTCTATTTGTGAGTGCCCCTTCGGTGTTCTCTAACGTGTATTTGTTCTGTGTCTTGTGTACCCTATGTAGTCAGTTTCTCTGGCTTGTCTATTTGTGAGTGCCCCTTCGATGTTCTCTAACGTTTATTTGTTCTGTGTCTTGTGTACCCTATGTAGTCAGTTTCTATGTCTTGTCTATTAGTGAGTTCCCCTTCGGTGTTCTCTAACGTTTATTTGTTTTGTGTCTTGTGTACCCTGTGTTGTCAGTTTTTCTGGCTTGTCTATTAGTGAGTGCCCCTTCGGTGTTCCCTTACGTTTATTTGTTCTGTGTCTTGTGTACCCTATGTTGTCAGTTTCTCTGGTTTGTCTATTTATGAGTGCCCCTTCGGTGTTCTCTAACGTTTATTTGTTCTGTGTCTTGTGTACCCTGTGTTGTCAGTTTCTCTGGCTTGTCTATTTGTGAGTGCCCCTTCGGTGTTCTCTAACGTTTATTTGTTATGTGTCTTGTGTACCATGTGTGTTGCCAGTTTCTCTGGCTTGTCTGATAGTGAGTGCCCCTTCGGTGTTCTCTAACGTTTATTTGTTCTGTGTCTTGTGTACCCTATGTAGTCAAATTCTCTGGCTTGTCTATTTGTGAGTGCCCCTTCGGTGTTCTCTAACGTTTATTTGTTGTGTCTTGTGTACCCTGTGTTGCCAGTTTCTCTGGCTTGTCTATTTGTGAGTGCCCCTTCGGTATTCTCTAACGTTTATTTGTTCTGTGTCTTGTGTACCCTGTGTTGCTAGTTTCTCTGGCTTGTCTATTTGTGAGTGCCCCTTCGGTGTTCTCTAACGTTTATTTGTTCTGTGTCTTGTGTACCCTGTGTTGCCAGTTTCTCTGGCTTGTCTATTTGTGGGTGCCCCTTCGGTATTCTCTAACGTTTATTTGTTCTGTGTCTTGTGTACCCTGTGTTGCCAGTTTCTCTGGCTTGTCTATTAGTGAGTGCCCCTTCGGTGTTCCCTAACGTTTATTTGTCCTGTGTTTTGTGTACCCTATGTAGTCAGTTTCTCTGGCTTGTCTATTTGTGAGTGCCCCTTCGGTGTTCTCTAACGTTTATTTGTTCTGTGTCTTGTGTACCCTGTTTTGTTAGTTTCTCTGGCTTGTCTATTTGTGAGTGCCCCTTCGGTGTTCTCTAACGTGTATTTGTTCTGTGTCTTGTGTACCCTATGTAGTCAGTTTCTCTGGCTTGTCTATTTGTGAGTGCCCCTTCGATGTTCTCTAACGTTTATTTGTTCTGTGTCTTGTGTACCCTATGTAGTCAGTTTCTATGTCTTGTCTATTTGTGAGTTCCCCTTCGGTGTTCTCTAACGTTTATTTGTTTTGTGTCTTGTGTACCCTGTGTTGTCAGTTTTTCTGGCTTGTCTATTAGTGAGTGCCCCTTCGGTGTTCCCTTACGTTTATTTGTTCTGTGTCTTGTGTACCCTATGTTGTCAGTTTCTCTGGTTTGTCTATTTATGAGTGCCCCTTCGGTGTTCTCTAACGTTTATTTGTTCTGTGTCTTGTGTACCCTGTGTTGTCAGTTTCTCTGGCTTGTCTATTTGTGAGTGCCCCTTCGGTGTTCTCTAACGTTTATTTGTTATGTGTCTTGTGTACCATGTGTGTTGCCAGTTTCTCTGGCTTGTCTGATAGTGAGTGCCCCTTCGGTGTTCTCTAACGTTTATTTGTTCTGTGTCTTGTGTACCCTATGTAGTCAAATTCTCTGGCTTGTCTATTTGTGAGTGCCCCTTCGGTGTTCTCTAACGTTTATTTGTCCTGTGTCTTGTGTACCCTATGTTGCCAGTTTCTCTGGCTTGTCTATTTGTGAGTGCCCCTTCGGTATTCTCTAACGTTTATTTGTTCTGTGTCTTGTGTACCCTGTGTTGCCAGTTTCTCTGGCTTGTCTATTTGTGAGTGCCCCTTCGGTGTTCTCTAACGTTTATTTGTTCTGTGTCTTGTGTACCCTGTGTTGCCAGTTTCTCTGGCTTGTCTATTTGTGGGTGCCCCTTCGGTATTCTCTAACGTTTATTTGTTCTGTGTCTTGTGTACCCTGTGTTGCTAGTTTCTCTGGCTTGTCTATTAGTGAGTGCCCCTTCGGTGTTCCCTAACGTTTATTTGTCCTGTGTTTTGTGTACCCTATGTAGTCAGTTTCTCTGGTTTGTCTATTTGTGAGTGCCCCTTCGGTGTTCTCTAACGTTTATTTGTTCTGTGTCTTGTGTACCCTGTGTTGCTAGTTTCTCTGGCTTGTCTATTTGTGAGTGCCCCTTCTGTGTTCTCTAACGTTTATTTGTCCTGTGTCTTGTGCACCTTGTGTTGCTAGTTTCTCTGGCTTGTCTATTTGTGAGTGCCCCTTCGATGTTCTCTAACGTTTATTTGTTCTGTGTCTTGTGTACCCTATGTAGTCAGTTTCTATGGCTTGTCTATTAGTGAGTTCCCCTTCGGTGTTCTCTAACGTTTATTTGTTTTGTGTCTTGTGTACCCTGTGTTGTCAGTTTCTCTGGCTTGTCTATTAGTGAGTGCCCCTTCGGTGTTCCCTTACGTTTATTTGTTCTGTGTCTTGTGTACCCTATGTTGTCAGTTTCTCTGGTTTGTCTATTTATGAGTGCCCCTTCGGTGTTCTCTAACGTTTATTTGTTCTGTGTCTTGTGTACCCTATGTTGTCAGTTTCTCTGGTTTGTCTATTTATGAGTACCCCTTCTGTGTTCCCTAACGTTTATTTGTTCTGTGTCTTGTGTACCCTGTGTTGTCAGTTTCTCTGGCTTGTCTATTTGTGAGTGCCCCTTCGGTGTTCTCTAACGTTTATTTGTTATGTGTCTTGTGTACCATGTGTGTTGCCAGTTTCTCTGGCTTGTCTGATAGTGAGTGCCCATTCGGTGTTCTCTAACGTTTATTTGTTCTGTGTCTTGTGTACCCTATGTAGTCAATTTCTCTGGCTTGTCTATTAGTGAGTGCCCCTTCGGTGTTCCCTAACGTTTATTTGTCCTGTGTTTTGTGTAACCTTTGTAGTCAGTTTCTCTGGCTTGTCTATTTGTTAGTGCCCCTTCGGTGTTCTCTAACGTTTATTTGTTCTGTGTCTTGTGTACCCTGTGTTGCTAGTTTCTCTGGCTTGTCTATTTGTGAGTGCCCCTTCTGTGTTCTCTAACGTTTATTTGTCCTGTGTCTTGTGCACCCTGTGTTGCTAGTTTCTCTGGCTTGTCTATTTGTGAGTGTCCCTTCGGTGTTCCCTAACGTTTATTTGTTCTGTGTCTTGTGTACCCTATGTTGCCAGTTGCTCTGGCTTGTCTATTTGTGAGTGTTCCTTCGGTGTTCTCTAACGTTTATTTGTTCTGTGTCTTGTGTACCCTGTGTTGCCAGTTACTCTGGCTTGTCTATTTGTGAGTGCCCCTTCGGTGTTCTCTAACGTTTACTTGTTCTGTGTCTTGTGTACCCTATGTAGTCAGTTTCTCTGGCTTGTCTATTTGTGAGTGCCCCTTCGGTGTTCTCTAACGTTTATTTGTTCTGTGTCTTGTGTACCCTATGTTGCCAGTTTCTCTGGCTTGTCTATTTGTGAGTGCCCCTTCGGTATTCTCTAACGTTTATTTGTTCTGTGTCTTGTGTACCCTGTGTTGCCAGTTTCTCTGGCTTGTCTATTTGTGAGTGCCCCTTCGGTGTTCTCTAACGTTTATTTGTTCTGTGTCTTGTGTACCCTGTGTTGCCAGTTTCTCTGGCTTGTCTATTTGTGGGTGCCCCTTCGGTATTCTCTAACGTTTATTTGTTCTGTGTCTTGTGTACCCTGTGTTGCCAGTTTCTCTGACTTGTCTATTAGTGAGTGCCCCTTCGGTGTTCCCTAACGTTTATTTGTCCTGTGTTTTGTGTAACCTTTGTAGTCAGTTTCTCTGGCTTGTCTATTTGTTAGTGCCCCTTCGGTGTTCTCTAACGTTTATTTGTTCTGTGTCTTGTGTACCCTGTGTTGCTAGTTTCTCTGGCTTGTCTATTTGTGAGTGCCCCTTCTGTGTTCTCTAACGTTTATTTGTCCTGTGTCTTGTGCACCCTGTGTTGCTAGTTTCTCTGGCTTGTCTATTTGTGAGTGCCCCTTCGGTGTTCCCTAACGTTTATTTGTTCTGTGTCTTGTGTACCCTATGTTGCCAGTTTCTCTGGCTTGTCTATTTGTGAGTGTTCCTTCGGTGTTCTCTAACGTTTATTTGTTCTGTGTCTTGTGTACCCTGTGTTGCCAGTTTCTCTGGCTTGTCTATTTGTGAGTGCCCCTTCGGTGTTCCCTAACGTTTATTTGTTCTGTGTCTTGTGTACCCTATGTTGCCAGTTTCTCTGGCTTGTCTATTTGTGAGTGTTCCTTCGGTGTTCTCTAACGTTTATTTGTTCTGTGTCTTGTGTACCCTGTGTTGCCAGTTACTCTGGCTTGTCTGTTAGTGAGTGCCTCTTCGGTGTTCTCTAACATTTATTTGTCCTGTGTGTTGTGTACCCTATGTAGCCAGTTTCTCTGGCTTGTCTATTTGTGAGTGCCCCTTCTGTGTTCTCTAACGTTTATTTGTTCTGTGTCTTGTGTACCCTGTGTTGCTAGTTTCTCTGGCTTGTCTATTTGTGAGTGCCCCTTCGGTGTTCTCTAACGTTTATTTGTCCTGTGTCTTGTGTACCCTATGTTGCCAGTTTCTCTGGCTTGTCTATTTGTGAGTGCCCCTTCGGTATTCTCTAACGTTTATTTGTTCTGTGTCTTGTGTACCCTGTGTTGCCAGTTTCTCTGGCTTGTCTATTTGTGAGTGCCCCTTCGGTGTTCTCTAACGTTTATTTGTTCTGTGTCTTGTGTACCCTGTGTTGCCAGTTTCTCTGGCTTGTCTATTTGTGGGTGCCCCTTCGGTATTCTCTAACGTTTATTTGTTCTGTGTCTTGTGTACCCTGTGTTGCCAGTTTCTCTGACTTGTCTATTAGTGAGTGCCCCTTCGGTGTTCCCTAACGTTTATTTGTCCTGTGTTTTGTGTAACCTTTGTAGTCAGTTTCTCTGGCTTGTCTATTTGTTAGTGCCCCTTCGGTGTTCTCTAACGTTTATTTGTTCTGTGTCTTGTGTACCCTGTGTTGCTAGTTTCTCTGGCTTGTCTATTTGTGAGTGCCCCTTCTGTGTTCTCTAACGTTTATTTGTCCTGTGTCTTGTGCACCCTGTGTTGCTAGTTTCTCTGGCTTGTCTATTTGTGAGTGCCCCTTCGGTGTTCCCTAACGTTTATTTGTTCTGTGTCTTGTGTACCCTATGTTGCCAGTTTCTCTGGCTTGTCTATTTGTGAGTGTTCCTTCGGTGTTCTCTAACGTTTATTTGTTCTGTGTCTTGTGTACCCTGTGTTGCCAGTTACTCTGGCTTGTCTATTTGTGAGTGCCCCTTCGGTGTTCTCTAACGTTTATTTGTTCTGTGTCTTGTGTACCCTATGTAGTCAGTTTCTCTGGCTTGTCTATTTGTGAGTGCCCCTTCGGTGTTCTCTAACGTTTATTTGTTCTGTGTCTTGTGTACCCTATGTAGTCAGTTTCTCTGGCTTGTCTGTTAGTGAGTGCCTCTTCGGTGTTCTCTAACATTTATTTGTCCTGTGTGTTGTGTACCCTATGTAGCCAGTTTCTCTGGCTTGTCTATTTGTGAGTGCCCCTTCTGTGTTCTCTAACGTTTATTTGTTCTGTGTCTTGTGTACCCTGTGTTGCTAGTTTCTCTGGCTTGTCTATTTGTGAGTGCCCCTTCGGTGTTCCCTAGCGTTTATTTGTCCTGTGTTTTGTGTACCCTGTGTTGTCAGTTTATTTGGCTTCTCTGTTTGTGAGTGCCCCTTCGGTGTTCTCTAACGTTTATTTGTTCTGTGTCTTGTGTACCCTGTGTTGTCAGTTTCTCTGGTTTGTCTATTTGAGAGTGCCCCTTAGGTGTTCCCTAACGTTTATTCAACATATTTTGTTTGTAAATATCATCCCTTATATCGATTCAAGTTAAAGAAAAAAATTACTAGCGACAAAATGTGATTTATCTTTTTAGATCTCATTAAGTAGGAAACGCTATACATTGATATTTTGTGTTAATCGCTAAACGGTCATTAGTTTTTTCCGGTTTAAAAGTTGATGAATACAAGCATTAAGATAACATTCCAACATAAATATCAGAACTCGTTCAAAACATGGCGATAAATCTCAAGGAAATCTTACACTCTTTGTACTACGACACAAATGAAGAAGAAAAAATTAGACGTAATAATTTATGAGAATACCTGCCTTTGCGTGTGTATACCCAGCTGATTTAAATTGGTTCGTTATTATAGGAAAAGCATGAAGATATCAATGGGGAAATACGAAGCCGTCATTCGAAGAAGGTCAGAGAGCACAATGGCCAAAAAGTAAAAAAAGACAAAAGGACAAATTTAACGATCTGCAAAAAATTAAACAGAAAACTAAATATCAAGCAACACGAACCCCACTAAAACCGGAAATGAACTCATGTGCCCGGAAGCGTTAACAGTTGCTGCTCCACAGATGATACCCGTGGCGGAACAATTTAACAATAGGAATATCATATGATAAAGAAGTCGTGTTAGACACCAATTAATATGGGTAAATTAAAATGCAAATAACGTAAATAAAACATGAACCCCTTACAAAACAAATGGAAGTGGAGACGAATCAAACGTCGTTTGTAGGGCGGACATCACAACACGGAACTAAGAACGTGAAGACATGTAATTTGACAACATGAACAACACGAACCCTATTAAGACAAGTACAAAAACAGGGACGAACTCGTGTGTTCCGGAAGGGTGAACAGTTCCTACTCCACTAGTGACACCCGTCGTGTTACTCCTGTTACAAACCCGTCGTGTTACTCCTGTTACAAACCAGTCGTGTTACTCTTGTTACAAACCCGTCGTGTTACTCCTGTTACAAAACCGTCGTATTACTCCTGTTACAAACCCGTCGTGTTACTCCTGTTACAAACCCGTCGTGTTACTCCTGTTACAAACCCGTCGTGCTACTCCTGTTACAAACCCGTCGTGTTACTCTTGTTACAAACCCGTCGTGTTACTCCTGTTACAAACCCGTCGTGTTACTCCTGTTACAAACCTGTCGTGCTACTCTTGTTACAAACCCGTCGTGTTACTCTTGTTACAAACCCGTCGTGTTACTCCTGTTACAAACCCGTAATGTTACTCCTGTTACAAACCCGTCGTGTTACTCCTGTTACAAACCCGTCGTGTTACTCCTGTTACAAACCCGTCGTGTTACTCTTGTTACAAACCCGTCGTGTTACTCCTGTTACAAACCCGTCGTGTTACTCCTGTTACAAACCCGTCGTGTTACTCCTGTTACAAACCCGTCGTGCTACTCTTGTTACAAACCCGTCGTGTTACTCCTGTTACAAACCCGTCGTGTTGCTCCTGTTACAAACCCGTCGTGTTAGTCCTGTTACAAACCCGTCGTGTTACTCTTGTTACAAACCCGTCGTGTTACTCCTGTTACAAAATCGTCGTGTTGCTCCTGTTACAAACCCGTCGTGTTAGTCCTGTTACAAACCCGTCGTGTTACTCTTGTTACAAACCCGTCGTGTTACTCCTGTTACAAACCCGTCGTGTTACTCTTGTTACAAACCCGTCGTGTTACTCTTGTTACAAACCCGTCGTGTTACTCTTGTTACAAACCCGTCGTGTTGCTCCTGTTACAAACCCGTTGTGTTACTCCTGTTACAAACCCGTCCTGTTACTCTTGTTATAAACCAGTCGTGTTACTCTTGTTACAAACCCGTCGTGTTACTCCTGTTACAAACCCGTCGTGTTACTCCTGTTACAAACCCGTCGTGTTACTCATGTTACAAACCCGTCGTATTACTCCTGTTACAAACCCATCGTGTTAATCCTGTTACAAACCCGTCGTGTTACTCCTGTTACAAACCCGTCGTGTTACTCCTGTTACAAACCCATCGTGTTAATCCTGTTACAAACCCGTCGTGTTACTCCTGTTACAAACCCGTCGTGTTACTCCTGTTACAAACCCGTCGTGTTACTCCTGTTAAAAACCCGTCGTGTTACTCCTGTTACAAACCCGTCGTGTTACTCCTGTTACAAACCCGTCGTGTTACTCCTGTTACAAACCCGTCGTGTTACTCCTGTTACAAACCCGTCGTGTTGCTCCTGTTACAAACCCGTCGTGTTACTCCTGTTACAAATCCGTCGTGTTACTCCTGTTACAAACCCGTCGTGTTACTCTTGTTACAAACCCGTCGTGTTGCTCCTGTTACAAACCCGTCGTGTTACTCCTGTTACAAACCCGTCGTGTTACTCCTGTTACAAACCCGTCGTGTTACTCTTGTTACAAACCCGTGGTGTTACTCCTGTTACAAACCCGTCGTGTTACTCTTGTTACAAACCCGTCGTGTTACTCCTGTTACAAACCCGTCGTGTTACTCCTGTTACAAACCCTTCATGTTACTCCTGTTACAAACCCGTCGTGTTACTCCTGTTACATACCAGTGATAAGTCATGAATGAGGAAAGGACCGGATTATGATTACGACAAGCGGAACATTTCTGTTGTCATTAGTGACATAGATACTCCGTAATGGTTAACTAAGTCATGGTGGTGATCATAAAACCACTATCAACCCTTGATTTACTAGCTTCCTTGTTAGCAGTAACACTCTATCCAGGGAATCATGATAGGAACCACCAAAGCACCTGCTGCATATTAAATATTAATTAAGAATCGAATCAAAATCGAATGGGAAGTCGGATAGTGTAAACGTTTGGCCATTCGACATTATATGCACCGCAGAACGGAATCGTTTGTAAATCGAATGGAAAATCGTATCGTGTGACCGCACCTTTAGAATCCAAATAATTCATGGAAGCCATAATATGTTGTGAATTTGAACATAGGTTGGCTGGATTTTGTTTAAAATGAGAGTGTAGCGGGAAAATCCAGCAGATGACAGAGTATGAATCACGAAATTCCAGCTAACACTTCAAATGGTGAACAGATTGCAGGTGGATCGTAGTATTTTGCTGGTGAAGGTGTTAAATCAGTAACTAGTCTTATTACGACTTCAATGTTAATTACTAAACAATAGTATCAATTCTTCTCTAAAAATTAAATGCTAAAGAGAGTCGTTCAAAGTGATGCGAGGAATTTGACAAAGTTATTGTATTTTAGAGTGTCATCATTGACATCACCAATCCGATTTCAGGACCTCCTGAAATTTGGAAGAAACCTAATATTTCAAATATAGGGTAAAATTATTTATTTCAGGTTCTCCATAAGAAAAATTGGTCAAAATGTTTTATGTGAAGAGGTCGCGAAATTTTTCGAAGCCACTCCTGAGATAAAATAATTACCACTTATTATTTATGGAGGTTCCGAAAGAGTTCCCCAACTCGAAATATGGAGGTCCTAAAATCAAAGTGATAAGGTCCATAAATATTTGAGGACCCTCGAAATAAAACAGTTTTGACACATTATCTCTTGGCCTCCCGAAAGAGTTCCTCGGTTGGAATTATGGTGGTACTGAAATTGAACTGAGAAGGTCCATAAATATTTGTGGACCTCTTTATATATAATAATTGTGACCAATTGCTAACTTCATATTTCAATAAAATGAAGAAGAAAAAAATCCGACAAGTTCCTAAATCCAATACAAAAATTGTAGAAATAGATAAAACTGTTACACCTAACACACATATACATGGCCGCTCACTCTCCTGTATAGGCACATACACCTCAATACAAAGCGACAGGGCTCAAACCTCCCGTCTTTGTGAAATGAGGCAGACATGCAAGTGCTTTCCACACGCGAGCAAAATGCAAATCCTCACATTTAGCAGGGCGAACAACGTTATTAAAGGACGAAGTCCTTTTAACGGTAGGCTGTCCGATTTTTCCTCCTTTCTATATTGATAGCCAAATATCTTTTCACCGGAAGCTTAAAAAAATAGATCAATTGATAATTAGAAACGCAAAAGAAATATATTTCAATGAAAAATTCCCAATTCTTTAATTATTTACTCTATGCAAAATCGAAATAAACTTGAAATAAAATTCTAATAAAAACATCTCTTTCTGCGAAAGTCTCGACGGAAGAGCGGCGTAGGTGAAATGAACGGAACAGCCATAACAAATCGGCTACAAAATTCATTCAAAATAAAAGATAATAACGTGTACGGATCATCGTATTATTGAATTTTAGGATTTCGTCCTTCAAACAGGTTGCCTGTCTCATATTATAGAGAACGCTATAATCTTGAGCTTTATTTATTAATTACACCTTATATAAGAATGCTGGAATCTGATTGGTTAATAGCCGTGATATTTTTTACAAATTCAGGCCTTGCATTGCGAATTTGCAGAATTTTTACTTCATGTAGGTATATTTGCATAAGATTTAACTTTTTTTCATGGTATTTGCAAAATCGTGTTTGCCGTTTTTACCCTTCACCGAGACGCTTGCAACAAAATTTGTAAAACGTTATCAGTTGTGCGTTTTATGCAAGATCATTCGGTAGAATTAAACAGATACATCATGTTAGGTCCTGAAAACGACAAACAAAAGGTATTATTTATTTAGCCAGTGTTCTAAATAATAGTCGGTGTAATTAAACAGATATATCATGTTTGGGAGGGGTACTTGCGAAAAATACCAGCCGAGAGACGAACAATTTCCCGAGCCGAATGAGCTTTATCTATTAATTGGTTGCGCATGCCTGGGAAAGAAGATGGATGTTTAATTTACCTGTGCCTGAAAGTGCTGTATAATTTTACCTTTTAGCCACCAGAAACTATTTAAACTATATTTTCTCGTCCATGACTGTATTTAAATCCCATACTAACTTTTGGCAGGAGTTAGAACGCGCACCATCCATATTGTAAAAAGAATCGAAAAATACCTTTCCCGCCAGTCCCGGCCACGTGTAAATTCTCTTGCCGGAGCTGACTGGCCCCTGCTGTATATATATCTCATTCACCTTTGTTTTCATTTTATATTGTCTCATTTTATATCTTTTTATATTGTTTTATTGGACATTTTAATTGTTTTATCTACCGTATTTCTGGTCTTCAAAAATATTGTCCCACCGTTTTACACGTGTCTGCTCTCGAATCTCGTCAATGACAGAGTCAAAAATTAGAAAACGCATTTTTGATATCAATCTCGGACCAGTGAGAAATAAAACTAGAAAAAAGTCCGCCATACTTCTCACAGACAGCAAAGGAAAGTACATTTCAGAACAAATCTCAACAGAATCACTCCTGGACTTCCAAATTGCATCCAAACCTAGTATAAAAATCGAAACACCTGAAACAGCAGAATTCATCTGGTCTATATTAAAGAATCTGCTACAATACCAAGATAAAGCAATCATATTCCTGTGGCTAGGCACTTGTGACTTCACCATAAAATCTCACACCACAAAATTAATTACCCTTCGATATACTACACTGAACTACAAGACTAGGATACAGAAATTAATTGACTGCCTACTAAAATATAAGAGACAAATAGAAACAAGATATAAATATTCTCGAGTCATCCTCCTGGAATGTCCCCCTGTCTCGATCAGAAGACACAACAAAGACAAGGGCCATAAACATCCTGAAATTTTTCATAATCAGAACGAAAAACTTGAAAAACAATTGAAACTGTTTAACAGCCTAGTTCAAGATATAAATCTTTCATGCTGTCCAAAAGCAAAAAACACAGTCCAGTTTATATATATGTCGCCTAACTTCACCAAAGACATACTACACAAAACTAAGGGCAGTAAAGGCAGTAAAGGGAAGAACAGAAAAATCCAGTACTACATCAACTACCCACTACTAATAGATGGTGTGCATCCAAGCGAACTACTCTCAAAGCTCTGGCTACGTCGTATATGCAACAAAGTTGCACTGTTATGCTATTAAATCGAATCAAATTTAGCAGGATCATAGCTTGCTGAAATACGAATTTATTTATTCCGCCGTTTTCAAAATCATTCCGCTCTGAATCAATTTAGCAGGGTCAAAGCTTGCTGAATATCAATTTTCTAGACCCTACACATAGAAGTCTCTACAAATAACAATCTAGCAGGGTCATAGCTTGCTGAAATACGAATTTATTTATCCCGGTGCTTTCAGATAATTCCATTCTGAATCAATTTAGCAGGGTCAAAGCTTGCTGAATATCAATTTTCTACACCCGACACATAGAAGTCTATACAAATAACAATTTAGCAGGGTCATAGCCTGTTGAAATACGAACTTATTTATTCCGGTGCTTTCAGATCATTCCATTCTGAATCAATTTAGCAGGGTCAAAGCTTGCTGAATATCAATTTTCTACACCCGACACATAGAAGTCTCTACAAATAAGAACTTAGCAGGGTCATAGCTTGCTGAAATACGAATTTATTTATTCCGCCGTTTTCAAATCATTCCATTCTGAATCAATTTAGCAGGATCATAGCCTGCTGAATATCAATTCTCTACACCCGACACATAGAAGTCTCTACAAATAAGAATTTAGCAGGGTCATAGCTTGCTGAAATACGAACTTTCTCAAACCATTCGTTCCGAATCAATTTAGCAGGGTCATAGCTTGCTGAAATACGAATCTATTTATTCCGCCGTTTTCAAATAATTTCATTCTGAATAAATTTAGCAGGGTCATAGCTTGCCGAATTTACAAAATTTTCCGTCGTCACATAGCAAATACCTGCGAAAAGGAATTTAGCAGGGTCACAGCTTAGCTGAACTCCAAATTCATCCAACCATGGAAAGAGTCATAGCGATAAGACGTAGTGTAAGACAAAGGGCGACTCGTACCCCCTTCACTCCTGCAAAAACAATTTCGCTGACAAAAACAAAAAGGCAGACCACCACAATACATACTGATAATCACAAAGTTGATTACGAACTTAACAGGTCAAAGGCTATCAAACAGAAAATTAAGGCCGCTGAAAGACCACTATCTGTTGTCGTCAAACTTACCATGGGTGGAATAGTGCTAACATTCTCAGCTGCGGCGTATGAAGAGTTTAAGATAGTCACAATGAACTACCTAAAGAGCCAAAACCTGATACTGAAAACTACCCAAACTACAGACAAACATGAAGCAGTAGTCTCAGAATCAGTATCTGTATACCAAAACAGTAGCAAACTGTTTGTACTTAACCTCTACAATTCGACATCTAAAATTTTGCTTAATGGGAACCATCACCATATCCTTGACTTTGTTAATCAATACCTAGTGAACATACTCTCAATTCTGGATCATAATGATAAATTTAAGGACATTAACAGTAAAATTAGAGAATACTGCGGGCAATATCTTACAAACGCAGGAAATAAAGACATGGAATCTGGGAAAACAGCCACTATGCCCAATACGGAAATAAGACAAATAGAATCAATAAGTGAGAATAATATATCACCATCCTTAATAGACAGTACAGACAATCCAGAAACTGATTATCCAATATGTCCAATATGTTCGAGACCCTGTGACGACAAACCTACTTCGGTAGCATGTGATATCTGTAATTCATGGCTCCATTACGAATGTGAAAATATAACACCAGAAGAAGAGACAAAACTAGACGACCCCGGTACAAACTATATCTGTATTTTGTGTACTTATCAGCACGATACCATGATTGGCAAAGAAGGAGCAATCCAGTCAATTAGTTATCATAGCAGTCAAAAGGGGGATACTGATAACAATCAAACTGATCGTCCTACTCCACACTTTCGAGCAGAACATATTCTGTCTAGGCCACAACAAGTAGAAAAGCAAACTACCCAGCCTAGTTCACAGTCAATTAAGACACCCACTGTTAATCGGGATAGAGTACTGTCACCTAACAGAGTAACTCGACCAAAACAACCATATCAACCCACACAAACCGGTATAACGCAGAACACAAAAACGACGGAAAAGGCAGCGAGGACTCCAACGCCAAATCAAACTATCATTGACAATTTACAGAATGAGACAGATATACTACAGACTTCTATGTCAGAAAAAGAAAGACTATTAATTATTAAGGAAAATCAAACTACCAAGTTGGAAACAGAAGTCACTTACCTCAAAAAGCAGTTATCCACGAATAGATCATACTCGATAACATTAGAGGGGAAAACAGAGAGTTGCAAAGATCAAATATGATAGCCACACAGAGAATAGAACAACTAGAAATGGAATTACAACGAAATAATGCTAAGCCACAACAAGAATATCCTCATGTACAATACCCACAAAACCAGAATGCTTACAGAAATGAAGCAGCGGACATGAAGGTGTGGTTCTTAGAACAAAAACTTAGACAATTGGAACTCGATGTACATAGAAATAATACAGAGTTGCTAATGATGAAATCTCAGCCACCTCAGGGCCGCAGGCAAGCACCAATGCCTCGATATTACAACCAAAGGAAACGAAAAAACGAATATATGAACAACGCAAATCCGTCTCTGAGGATGCCAAACATAACACATAATAGAGACCACACTCTTTGCGACCAAATGGACGATTTTCTACAACCTACAAGAAACGACGAAACATTCTTGAATACAGGAGACAATTCGGATCATTTTTTATTCCATCCCCGGCCACCAAAAATTCGGGACAAACACCTGACAGGAGCACCACCTATCATACCATCTCTCTCCCGACAGTAAACGATCAAAATACGGATACTGCTACCCCACTAAACAAAACGTAACTGACAGGGAGTTAGACCCAACTAAACCTCAAAGTACAGGAAATGATAAATTCAAAACTCAACTATCCACAGAAACATTAACTTTGGTCACAATTAATATAGAGGGATTTCACGGCAATCAGGTATATCTCCAAACTTTAGCAAACAGGGCCGATATCCTTCTTTTACAAGAACATTGGCTACACACATTCGAAAAGCACAAGCTCGATGACTTCCTACCAGATTACGTATGTTTAACCAAGTGTTTTGATGACTGCATAGTTCAGGATCCAATAATGCGTCACAGAGGACATGGCGTGTAGCAATCTGTATTCACAATAAGTACGAACACTTGATTGAACCAATACCAGATGGCGGAAACAGAATTGTTGGGATAAGACTGAACACTACTCCACCAATATTAATTTTATGCGTCTACCTTCCATGCAGAGGAAATAGCAACACAGACCTATTTCAAGAAACTTTGGACGAATTATCAGAAATTATAGAAAAGTACAAGAACAAAACGAATATTTTATTAGGTGGAGACATGAATGCATCGCTGCGCAGAGACTCTGCCCAAGATCGTCAATTTAAATGCTTTCTAAATGAAATTGATATGAAAGTACCACCAAAATGCACAAACTCGGCTACATTTTTCCATTTTAACGGAAAAGACACTTCTCAGATTGACTACGTCCTAGAATCCACATCAATGATCAACGAGTATGTCAACTTTGAAAGAGAAGCATTAAACACCTCAACTCATGACCCAATACTGGTGCGATTCTCATGTTATTTGGAGGGTAAAACCCAAATTCAGGAGTAAATTATACCAAGAGGATTAAATGGAATAAGATCGATAAACAAGAATATACAAACAATGTAGAGGCAAAATTAACAACTTTGCAAGAAATAAACCAACCGATAACAAAATGTAACATTGACAAAGTAGTAAACGAACTACATGATATCTTATGTAGCTGCACTGAACAACAGCAAAAGCCTAAAAGCAACAACCCAAACGAAGACCTAACGGAAAGCATAAATGGACACCAGAAATACATAAGGCTATGAAACGTAGCAAGAACCAATTTGCAAAATGGAAAGCTGCAAACAGACCTAGGGATCCAGACAATCCAACTTACCAAGACATGAAACAATGCAGGAAAACACTACGATCTATACAGAGACAGCACGAAGCACAATTGAGATACAATCGATGTGAGGAAATAATGGAATTGCAACAAAACAATAACAACGGCTTCTACTCTTTAATACGCAAACAACGGGACACAAAAAGTATCTCAGGCTCAATCATAAATTTTAAAAATGTACAGGTCTCGAATGATGACGAGATACTACTTGGATGGGCTGACTACTTCAAAGACCTAGCGACGCCAACCAGCATGCCCGAATTTGATAAGGCTTTTCTACAACAAGCCGAAAACGATGTCAAAAACTTATATAATCTCTATACAAATGATAGACAGGAAACCCTAAAGAAAGTCTCTATAGACGAGATTGCAACCACTGTTAAATCCTTGAAGAACGGGAAATCACCGGCCGAAAGACATATCTCCGCAGAACATCTAAAATATGGTGGAAGAAAACTTCTAGAATATCTGACTGTCCAATATTAAAAAAAGGGAAACCTGCACATGATCCTCATTCCTATAGGAAAATCACAATAACAAATATAATTGGTAAAGTTATAGAAAAAATCCATCTAACTAGAAACAGTAATGCCATAACTGAACAACAAAATAAACTACAGAAAGGATTCACACAAGGAGAAATGCCCATAATTGCTGCCCTCATTTTATCAGAACTTATTGCGGAGGCAAAAAGCAACAAGTCCCCTTTATACGTGGCATTTATGGATGCTCGTAAAGCCTTTGATCTGGTTTGGCACACTGGATTGTTTCGTGACTTGTACACCTTTGGCATAACAGGCGATAACTGGCTTTTCTTCAAACACTGGTACGAAAACGTCGCATCAAAAGTTAGATGGAAACAAAATCTTTCAGACTCAATCAACGAATTACAAGGAGTACGACAAGGCGGAGTATCGTCACCAACAGCCTATAAAATATTTACAAATCCGCTACTAGACACTTTAGAAAGAAACCAATTAGGTGCCTATCTAGGAATACACTACTGCGGAACTCCAACTGTAGCAGATGATGTCACCTTAATATCAAACGACCCATATGAACTACAGTCCATGCTTGACATACAAACAAGTCATGCTAATTCAAAAAGGTATCTCATAAGTGAGCAAAAGTCTTCAATACTAACATTCAACTGTACGAAAGAACATAAGTGGTATCTAAATAATAAGGAAATGTCAGTAGCAAATAAAGCTACACATCTAGGTATTGAAAGGATTTCAACTGGCAACAACCGAAAAGAACTAGTCCAAACTCGTATAACAACTGCAAGAAGGACAGTATTTGCCTTAATGGGAGCAGGACTACACGGACTGAATGGGGTGAACCCTAAAGTAGCTATACACCTTATCCAAATATATGTCATGCCAAGACTTCTATACGGTCTGGAAATCAAGACCTTAAGACATAATGAAATACAAAAACTGGAAATTTACTTAAAAAAACTACTAAAGCAAGTTCAAAACCTTCCAGAAAGAACAGCTAATGAGGCAACATACTTAATGATGGGCCGTATACCAGTGGTTGGAGAATTACACAAAAGAATTTTAAAAACTTTCGGCAATATTATAAGAAAAGACATAGCTCTAAGGCAGCTAGCTATGAAAGGTCAGAATTCGGACAGCTGGTTCTCAAAATTGGACGAAATCTCGGAAAAGTACAGTCTGAACTCGCCCCATGATTTGATAGTTAATCCACCTACAAAATCTTCATGGAATAGATCTGTTGGCACCACAATAAATGAATACTATATCAATCAAATGGTGAAAGATGCAGAAAACAAAAGTTCACTGAAATTTCTACACTTGACAGAAGCTAGATGCGGACATTGCCATAATATCTGGTCAAGCTGTGGAACTGAACCATTCGCCGTGACAATGGCAGCGGTCAAGGTGAAACTAGCCACAGGAACGCTTACTTTACAGGAACACAAAGCAAAATTCGCAAGGAAAGGTGAAGTCAGCTCCCTTTGTCCAATGTGCAAACAGGAGACTGAAAACACGGCTCATTTCATACTGCAATGTGCAAGCCTACAGGAAGTTAGAAAACCATTCATGGATAAAATTCTATCATATCTGGAAACAAATGAGAATCTGACACCTTATGTCACAGACCTACTGGAGGATCAAAATATGCTACAGCTACTAATTGACTGTACACAATTTGACTTTATACCACTAAAGGAAAGGAGCTATTTGGAAACCTTATCCAGAGGTTTATGTTATAAACTGTACCTGCAACGATTACACAAAATAACTACGGTATCGTAATAGGATCTAACAAACCAGAGAATTAATAAGATATCGACACCGTTAGAGAGCAGACAAAAGTAGATTAGGCATATACATATATATATATAAGATGTAGCAAGGTGAAAGCTTGCTGAATATCGTAACGAACAACTTTTTCTTTTTAGAAATTTTAATTGGATATGCCAGGATATTTTAAACGGTTTTAGAATGAAATTTTAATGGACAGTGTATATATTAATAACGTTTCATCCAGCGGCACACTAGAAGAGGTTCTTTTTACCTTTTATCAATACAACTGACTCTTTTATGACCCGTGTATATAGAAATAGATACTTTTAAATACTTTTAATCCCGTTTTTTTTAAACTAGATAGGGATATTTTAGAGATAAGTTAGGGATAAGTGATAGGGGCACACCATACCAGACATTTATGATTCTGGATTATGTGGTGTATACGTTGGCAACAACGGTTATCCAGGCAGTGGATGAAGATTCAAGATAGGTAACAGGTAACAGGTAATTACACCTTTATAAGAATGCTGGATTCTGATTGGTTAATAGCCGTGATATCTTTTACAAATTCAGGCCTTGCATTGTGAATTTGCAGAATGTTTACTTCAAGTAGGTGTATTTGCATAAGATTTAACTTTTCTTCATGGTATTGGCAAAATCGTATTTGCCGTTTATACCCTTCACCGAGACGCTTATAACAAAATTTGTAAAACGTTATCAGTTGTGCGTTTATGTAACATCATTCGGTAGAATTAAACAGATACATCATGTTAGGTCCTGAAAACGACAAACAAAAGGTATTATCTATTTAGCCAGTGTTCTAAATAATATTCGGTGTAATTAAACAAATATTCTCGACTGTTATTTTTCGCAAATGCCCCTCCCAAACATGATATATCTGTATAACATACTATATTTAATCTTAGACTTTAACTTCATACTTATACTTGCATTGGTTTCAGCTCAATGTGGTTCTATAAGCGTTAACGAGGAATAAAACTATATTTAACATAAACTTTCAAATATCGACATTTAAATAAAAAAAATATTTCGATTATTTTGACGTCATTTAATACACTTATATTGACCGAGGCGGTGTCGAGACACGAAAAGATCGTTAACATGAGATGACGTATTTAAACATTACGCATAATTATTAACCAACTTACTACAATATGAATAGAAATGATCATCCTTTATGAACCGGAAATTTCTACAGCCGGTCATTATGAACCGGAAATTCCTACAGCCGATCATTACGAAATCACAGCCAGTCATTACGAATTTAAAAACAGGGCATCATTACGGGGCCATTATGGACAGAATCAAAATGGCGTACATTTCTAACAATAAGTGTCAATTTTTTTTAAAGTTTGTGTGTGTTGATGCACTTACACATACTTTATTGCAAAAGCACACTTCACTTTGCACTGAAAGCGCCACCTATAATTTGTATGAGCAGACGAGAGATGGACGACGAAGGACTTCCATGGAGCAGTCCGAAGCGAAAATCGGACAAATACGCTAAAAACGGATAGAAATGATGAACATTCTCGTCGATGACATTGACAGATATGAACAATTGATGTTTCAAGACAGGTTGCACTGGTTTTGTAAACGTCTCACTTGCAGTTGCTATGTTGCTTATGTTATGTTCAGTCATAATGTCACATTTTATGATAAGATACAAAATTATCCTCAACCAAATTTTCATACTGTAGATCCATAAGAGTAAATATAATTCAGACATTTCTCAGAACTTGTGGTGAGATTTTAATTGAAAATATTTCTAAGTTTTTGTATCAAGCCAAAACAGTTGATGAAAAACAAGTTGAAAATTGGGTAACCTGTGCTTGCTTTCACTTGAAAGTATCAAACAACCTTTTCTGTTAGATAATTTAAAATCTTTACTTGGCCTTTCCACATTGGCCTTGTTATATATAATTGGTAGTTGTAGGAACGAAGAAACTATCTACAATGAAAATGCTTTTAAATTGGAAAAAAAACATCATGGCATACAGTACAGGTAGAGTCATATTTCTATAAATGTCCCAATCCGTCATGTCCAATATGGAAAGTCCGACAGTAACCCCAGGTACAATAAACAAGATCATACATGTTTACCTGTGTTTGCAAAATGTGTGTAATTTTATAAAAAATAAATCGATGTTTAGTTAGGTGAAGTTATGTATATACATACATGTATAAACGATAAATGGACAATGTTTTCTTTCTATTTCAGGAACAGGAGAGAATTCAATATTTCCTTCCAATATATATTTTTTTTCATTTAACTTTCCGGTGTTACTGTTTTTGTTCATCAAATGTACCTACACTGTATTCTCTGTTAAAGTTGGTTAATAAAAGTATCAATATATGGCCTTTTTCATATTGGCCCTGTTACATGCCCTTGGTATTAATAATGGCCTCGGACGGCTGTAATGGCCCTCGGCTTTTCCTCGGGCCATTACAGCCATCCTCGGCCATTATTAATACCTCGGGCATGTAACAGGGCCAATATGAAAAAGGTCATACATTAATACTATAATATCATATATTTAGATTAAAATACAGGTGTTTTGTATATGCATTATCAATGATTGTCCCAAGTCTATATCGTGTATACCCTATATCGCATACCCTATATCGTATACCCTATATCGTATACCCCAAAAATTTCAAAATTTCAAAATTTTCCAAAGTTTTATAAAATATAAAAAAAAATCATTTTTTTTTCAAAATTTCAAAAAATTTCTAAATTTCATAAAATTTATAAATTTTTCAAAAAATTTAATTTTTTTTTTAAATTTCAAATTCTCAAATAAATTCAAAGTTTGCATAAAATTTCAAAATTCAAAAAAATATTAAAAATTCAAAAAAATTTCGAAATTTTTAATTTTTTTTCTCAAAATTTTCATAAAATACATGTATTATCAAAGGCATGGTTGAAATTTATGATATAATGAACATTACATGTCAAAATCTGTATCACATGCCGTATCAACCCTCGACCTATATCACCCCTCTGGCCGGTGGCCCTTGGAGTGATATAGGGTTCTCGGGTTGATACAGCATGTGATACAGATTTTGACATGTAATATTCAGTATATAAAGGGTAAACGTTCGTTGTGTTGATATTGGTGGAATTGGTGACCTTAAACACTTTCTTTTGCTAATAGTACATATTGGAAATGCATTAACGTCATCTTCACGGAAGCGTTAATTAATACACGGAAATGAAAATATATTTGTATTCTGGATACATTTACGTCATAGATATATCCACCAACCACTGTAAAGGATGTTGACGTCAGTTTGACCGAAACACTAAACACTTATATTGACCGAGGCGGTGTTAAGACACGAAAAGATCGTTAACATGAGATGACTTATTTAAACATTACACATAATTAGTGACGTCAACATCCTTTGCAGTGGTTGGTGGATATATCTATGACGTAAATGTATCCAGAATACAAATATATTTTCCTTTCCGTGTATTAATTAACGTTTTCTGTGTACTGCTTTGTCGCCCATAATTTGTCTTTTTTCTCTTTTCGTTTCGCCGTTGCATTGTCTGTCCTGTGATTTACGGCTTCTGATTACCTCTTTGGTATTCTAATTCAAACTTCTAAGTACTTATCGTACAAACTATATACATATATACATTGTATATACAATTCATATTTTATTATAAATATTGAGGAAATATTTACGAAATTTTAAATCAAATGATATATACAATAAAGAATTTGCGACATTATTTATCAAGTATAGCCTCAGACCCATAAGATATACAACATAGGCTGTTGGTGAAAGTTTCTCTTCATAAGTCGCATCAGCACTGTAAACGATCAAAATAATAATATACGGCAGAAAACTAAAAATAAACAACAAGGTTATCGTAAATAGTACCTTTGTGATCCTTTGTTCTCTATCGCTAATGAAGGTTTTTGTTTTCCGCATAATTGTGCCTCCGCGGCGAGATATAGTTTTTATTTCTGGTACCGTGTTCGGATCAATAATTACATTTTTGTCCGTACACGAGATTTCTTTGCCACAAAGGGGGTTTAGTGCGGGTTCGTTTGCTTCCCTTTTTTGACCGTTTTCTGTTGACAATTCTTTCAATTGAATTTTGCTTGCAAACATATTTCTTGTGCGATTTTCAGTGACTGGTATACTATTGTGATTATTATGCGACTTGCAATTTTTAGCCTCGTTATGGAAGTTTATATTTCCAGGAGAAATAGTAAGATGGTTGTTTAATTCTTTTTTATCAACAGATAAAATTGCAGTAATAATAGCCTTATTGACACTGGCTTCGTTCGATGATCGACGGAATTTACTTTCAATCGACTCTTCGGCTATAAAATTTCTTTGCTTTGTTCCATCATCAATTATTTCATATTGTGTAGGACGACCGTCAAGTGGATTGCTTTGTGTTGATGCACGGTCTGTTACATTCGTTTTTCTGTCATTTAACGCCTTGCTATCCGCAGAACGAACATTGCGACTTTTCCTACGGGATCCTAAAATGGAACGGCTTCGCCTCCTTGTAGACCTGTTTCTGTGTTTTTTAATTCGGATTGTTGATTGTACTTTAATGGTGTGAGTTCTCAAATGAACTCCAACAAGAGAGTACAAGATCACCAAGAGAACCATGCATACAATTATAACGAGTAAACCCCACGCATAGTAAATATATCCGATTGCTTTCCCTTCTACACTGTCCGACCATGTACATTCGGAACCTTTGATTGTCTCACCCGGAATATCTATAGTTTTCCGTCCGTATACGTAAAGTGCCGGAAGTGAAGCACATATTGCGAAACAAACAACACCAATTAGCCAATATCGCGATTGTTTTTCAGTCATCTGATTTCCGTATGGCTTGCAGATTCTTCGGTACCTCTCTGATGCTATCACTACTAGCATAAGAGCAGTTGCCATTGCTAAACATGTGTTCAAAAATCTGAATATTTTACAAGCAATCTCCGCCTTAAAAATATATGGATTTAATTCATCTGCAATTTCAAACGGCATAGAAACGCAACAACTAATAATATCAATGGTCGCTAACGACAACACAGAAATTCTGTAGGTTGAGACATTGAACTTTCTGTAGTAAATATACAAGACGTGCAAGTTTCCAAACACACCTATAATCATTAAAATCAGAATAAATATAACAACTGGGAGCCGGCGAATCGCTTCTTCTGCATTCAACCGTGTCAAAATTTCACTAATGTTTATAGCTGCTGCTCCAACCTTGTGACTAACATTCGAGTTGTTCACTGACATATCTGTGACCACCTCATAAGTACAAATATGAACAACTCAAACAGACCGCGATATCCTCTTCCAATTATCTTTTCTGTGTAAGAAGTGTAGTTAATTTCAAATACAAATCATACTATATTTGGTAGATACACTAGATTATCATAAAATCCTCCAAATAACATTTTTTATCTGTAACTACAAAAGATAATTTCCGAAAATTGAAAAATGGTAGACTCGAAAAAAAGTTCTTTGTAAAGTTGTAAATGTACGTCAGTATGTATACTGAGTTGATAATATACAACCATGTACTTCTGTTGTTTACCGCCAAAGTTCTCATGCATGCTCAAATTAATTGTCACGTTCTTATGAATAATCCCATTGTGATGAATTTCCGTGCTTAAGACATTAGGAAAGTCATCGGAAGTTGATTTAACAGAAAATAGATCACCACTTCAATCTGATGTCAATAATAAGCACCTTTTTATTATTTTTGATATCTTTATCAACCATTTATCATTCATCAAAATTAAAATTAAAAATGCCAAATATTCAATCCTTTTACAAAGCACTTAAAATGTCATGCTTCATAAATTACTTGACCCTTTCAATCATTCACCATGGAAAGTACTTTTATTGGGTTCTATACAAAAATGGGGAGGAAGTAATATATTATATTTGAGTAAAGAGGGTCTAGAAAAAATAGCAGAAAAAGCTAACCCGTTTTGGAAAGATGTTTTTTTTAATTTATCAGAGTTGAAACAGGAAAAGGGGGAGTTAGTGGATGGTCAACACGTCTTGAGCCAGCCCATATGGTTAAATCCCTTGATAAAAATAGGTGGTAATATGTGTATGAACAAAATATGTTGTGAAAATGGTGTCTTTTTTGTAAATGATTTAATATCAGAAAATAAAATGCTTTTTACATATGAGGAATTTAAGAATCACTATAATATTAGATTAAATTTTATAGAATATTTCAGTATTCTAAGTGCCATTCCACATAGATGGAAACTTCTGATAAGAGGGATAGGAAAATTTAAATTAATCGAAAATGACATTGTTGATAGACTGAAAAGGGACCCTAAGCCATGCAAATACTTTTCAAAACAATACATGTTAAATGTAAAAATGCTTCCTTTAAACATTCAGAGTAAATGGGAAAAGGAAGTTCATAAGGGGGTTGTTAGTGAAGATTATAATTGGAGTTGTATTTACTGTATACCTTTCTCTGTTACAAAAGATACTAAATTACAGGACTTTCAATATAAACTTGTACACAGAATCTTAATTACAAATTCCTTTCTATATAAATGTGGGCTAAAAGAAACTGAGCTATGTACATTTTGTACAGAAACCAAAGAAAGTCTGGTTCACATCATTTGGGAATGTAATTATGTTCGGAACTTTTGGTTATCAATTGGCAATTTCCTGAAAATATGTGGTCTTAGCTTACCCTTTAATGCAAAGGACATAATTCTTGGCTTGACTGAACACAGTTCAGCCCAGGGCACAATCAACAATGTTTTACTTATTTTGAAATATTATATATATGTCTGCAGATGCAAATGTAGGGACCCTGATTTAGAAGATGGTCTTGAATTCCTGAAATATGCTATAAATATTGAAAAGGCATCAATGATATATCTGTCCCCAGTACAAAAGGAACATGCTAAAAGAAAATGGTTAGATCTGGAGGCGGTATTGAGTGGCTAATATTAATATATATCTATTATACTCAAATATATGTTACCTTGTATAACTTAAAATGCATTGCTAACTTTGAATCTCAAAAGTTATTACAAAACAGTATGTTATGAAGATCAACTTGTTTTTACATTGTAACTTTTGTGCGTTGAAACATTATGTTTATAGAATCATGTATGTATAAATCTGTTCTTGGAAAAATAAACAAATTACAAAAAAAAAAAAAATTAAAATTTAGCCTTTAATTAAATTTTTTGCTTTGTTAAATACACCAGACTCATAAAAACCCCCCCACAATTTAACGACAAATACCTCTTTGTGCTTACATGTGATTTAATCCTTTTGTTTTCATTGCCCCAAAGATACTATAACTGGGTTTGGTACTGCTTTGACAACTATTTTACCTATTTTGTTCCAGTATTGTTATAAATACTGTTATAGTGACAGCCGGGACCTTTGAGCCGTAATGAAAGCGGGAAGATTGGCGCTTTAAAATCTGATTCAACCCACCATTTCTTTAGAAATGCCTGTATCAAATCAGAGTCCGGTTTTCACAGTTTTCCGGTTGTTGACTGATTTTGTCTGTTTATATACTTATGAGTTTTGACTTTCCCTTTGTAAGATTGTTCGGAGTTCGGTAATTTTGTTATTACCCTTATTATAAATAATTGGTCTCTCCAGTCTTTTTGACTTTGAGTGTACCTGATGAAGACTATTTCAGAATCGCGTTGTGTACACTCAATTAGATATCTACGTTTTTATTATAGATTAGGCATCAAGTATACGTGCATGTAGATGGTATTTTTAATTCAGAGATAATCAAATATACCCTGGATTTCGTAAAAAAAAAATAATTAACAATAAGGAGCACTTAACTAAAAACTCAACAGTTAAAAATGAGCCATCAAGAAAATTACTACTTTCTACTTTAATTTCTTTTTATTTTATACATATTTATTTTCAGAAGAAAAAAAAATATATTGCAACTTTGTTTTTATCCTTTATTTGACGCCCTTGGTTCATTCCCTCTCGAGGGACCATCGTGGTCCAGATTATATGGTAGTTGGATTTACAACTACCTATATGTAATCAGTGCCTATCACCACTGATGTTGTGAGTTCGAATCTCGATCAGGGCGAAGCGTACAACATTATGTGATGAAGTTTGTCAGTGACTTGCAACAGGTTGGTGGTTTACTCCGGGTACTCCGGTTTCCTCCACCAATAATCATGACTGCCACGATATAGCTGAAATATTGTTGAAAGTGGCGTTAAAAAATCATCGTCCTGTGTTTGAATATATTTATAAACGACCATGCAGTATGTGAGTAATTGTTGTTTGACACCACATGAGAAATATTTCAGCTCTATCATGATGAGAACAAGTTACATGGGCAAGTTAGTAAATTGTAAATTTTGTAAATAATTTTATTTTGCAAATATCTTTTACTTGTTAATACCTAAAAGTAATAGCTTTTTAATACTAAGAGTAAAAGAAAATATTCAATTAGTTCCAATATGCTTTAAGTTTTAAATCCTAAAAAACACAAAAAAAAATTACCATGTGACACGGGTGCTCCACAGTGGAGGAAACTACGAAGAGAAGAAGTTACATTTTGATGAGATGATGACGTCAGAGTTGTACTAGATCAACACGCTTAGTTAGATGTTTATAGTACCAGTGCTAGCTCACTGAAGCAACACTCCGCTGGTAGACATGTCGAGCCACTCGGACACATTATTACGATTGTGAACGAAACAGTCTGTGCTCATACTCCTTAATTCCGCATGATTAACAGAGAAACACCAAATTTATAGTTTTATGGGGCCATTATAGTTGTGATCACATGGTAGTTGGATTTACAACTACCAATCGAAAAATGGAGGGGTTGTCTAAAGTTGTCAGATCTATTCCAGCCATAGTGTACTTGATTCACCTTGATGTGATAATGTTGTCAGTGATTTTCTCATTGTATTCCAATTTTCCTCAATTAAAAACCGAGGTCCCGTGTTGAGAGATTACCACCCTCTTCGCACGTTAAATACCCCAGTGTAGCAGCTCATTATAAGCATTATGCTCATGATGAGTGGTCCGTAGGAGACCTGTTACACCGGCTAAGTTATCCGTCCCTACCCATCACCTTTCCTTGTTTCGAGTCCCGTGGCGTTTGAATTGTTTTGCCCATTGGCCTATCCGTCCCCCGTTTTCAACCTACATATTGATTTATTGTAAACATGTTCTCGTCCTGAATATAGCTGAAAAATTACTCACTGGACGTTAAACATCAATCAATCAATCAATCAATTAAAACTGACAGCCACACAATAACTGAAGAAGTAGAACAAAACACTATCTATTTGTTGTCATGAAACCCTCCAATGTGAAAACATTTATCAATGCTTGTGATTTAATAAAGTGAACATTTGCTTAAGCAAAATTAAGGACCCCACTGGAAATAAGCTTTATTTTATCCTTGGGTGCTAGGCATTTCTGGTTCGCTTGTCTCAATATTTTCTACATTTTTTTTTTTTTTTTTTTTTTATTTTTTTACCAATGTAATACTCTATTACAGTCATGTCATTGTCTGTCTCTGAAATACTTGAATTTATTTAAATACTGTATGTAGTGTATTGTGTCAAATTACATGTATGCCTTTTATGTACCTGAATAAATATTATTATTATTATTATATCATTTTGAGTGAGTGAGTGATTGTTGTTTACACCAAATGAACAATTTCCTGCAATATTATGGCGAGACCAAGCTACATTCGATGAGATGATGATATCTGCTTTGTACTAAGACCACCATGCTTGGATGACTTTTTATAGTGCTAGCTCACTGAAACAACATTCTGGTGGGTAGACATGTCACTCTAATCGGAAACATTACCCAGATTCCAAGCCAACCAATCTTTGCTCTTACCACTTAAAACTATGTGCTTTAAGCTGAGCAGCATCAAATAGCCATTTTACAGGGAGTCGTGGTAGTGATCATATGGTAGTTGGATTTACAACTACCTATGCAATCTGTGCATATCACCACTGATGTTGTGGGTTCGACTCCCACCCAGGGCGAGGTGTACAACATTATGTGATAAAGTTTGTCAGCGACTTCAGACAGGTCGGTGGTTTTCTCTGGGTACTCCAGTTTCCTCCACCAATAAAACTGACCACCACATATAACTGAAATATTGTTGAAAGTGGCGTTAAACACATTAAAACCAAACCAACTTATTTTACAGTCTTTGGTTAGACCTGACCAGGGCTCAAGTCCATGATCTACCACTGTCAAGGGGGGACCTAACCATTATACCACCGTTAGATCTGACCAGGGCTCAAATCCATGATCTACCACTGTCAAGGGGACCTAACCATTACACCACCGTTAGACCTGACCAGGGCTCAAATCCATGATCTACCACTGTCAAGGGGACCTAACCATTACACCACCGTTAGACCTGACCAGGGCTCAAATCCATGATCTACCACTGTCAAGGGGACCTAACCATTACACCACCGTTAGATCTGACCAGGGCTCAAATCCATGATCTACCACTGTCAAGGGGACCTAACCATTACACCACCGTTAGATCTGACCAGGGCTCAAATCCATGATCTACCACTGTCAAGGGGACCTAACCATTACACCACCGTTAGATCTGACCAGGGCTCAAATCCATGATCTACCACTGCCAAGGGGACCTAACCATTACACCACCGTTAGACCTGACCAGGGCTCAAATCCATGATCTACCACTGTCAAGGGGACCTAACCATTACACCACCGTTAGATCTGACCAGGGCTCAAATCCATGATCTACCACTGTCAGGGGGACCTAACCATTACACCACCGTTAGATCTGACCAGGGCTCAAATCCATGATCTACCACTGTCAAGGGGACCTAACCATTACACCACCGTTAGATCTGACCAGGGCTCAAATCCATGATCTACCACTGTCAAGGGGACCTAACCATTACACCACCGTTAGATCTGACCAGGGCTCAAATCCATGATCTACCACTGTCAAGGGGACCTAACCATTACACCACCGTTAGATCTGACCAGGGCTCAATTCCATGATCTACCACTGTCTAGGGGACCTAACCATTACACCATCGTTAGATCTGACCAAGGCTCAAATCCATGATCTACGACTGTCAAGGGGACCTAACCATTACACCACCGTTAGATCTGACCAGGGCTCAAATCCATGATCTACCACTGTCTAGGGGACCTAACCATTACACCACCGTTAGATCTGACCAAGGCTCAAATCCATGATCTACGACTGTCAAGGGGACCTAACTATTACACCACCGTCAGATCTGACCAGGGCTCAAATCCATGATCTACGACTGTCAAGGGAACCTAACCATTACACCATCGTTAGATCTGACCAGGGCTCAAATCCATGATCTACCACTGTCAAGGGGACCTAACCATTACACCACCGTTAGACCTGACCAGGGCTCAAATCCATGATCTATCACTGTCAAGGGGACCTAACCATTACACCACCGTTAGATCTGACCAGGGCTCAAATCCATGATCTACGACTGTCAAGGGAACCTAACCATTACATCATCGTTAGATCTGACCAGGGCTCAAATCCATGATCTACCACTGTCAAGGGGACCTAACCATTACAGCACCGTTAGATCTGACCTGGGCTCAAATCCATGATCTACCACTGTCAAGGGAACCTAACCATTACACCACCGTTAGATCTGATCAGGGCTCAAATCCATGATCTACCACTGTCAAGGGAACCTAACCATTACATCACCGTTAGATCTGACCAGGGCTCAAATCCATGATCTACCACTGTCAAGGGAACCTAACCATTACACCACCATTAGATCTGACCAGGGCTCAAATCCATGATCTATCACTGTCAATGGGACCTAACCATTACACCACCGTTAGATCTGACCAGGGCTCAAATACATGATCTACCACTGTCAAGGGAACCTAACCATTACACCACCGTTAGACCTGACCAGGGCTCAAATCCATGATCCATCACTGTGAAGGGGACCTAACCATTACACCACCGTTAGATCTGACCTGGGCTCAAATCCATGATCTACCACTGTCAAGGGAACCTAACCATTACACCATCGTTAGACCTGACCAGGGCGCAAATCCATGATCTACCACTGTCAAGGGGACCTAACCATTACACCACCGTTAGATCTGACCAGGGCTCAAATCCATGATCTACCACTGTCAAGGGGACCTAACCATTACACCACCGTTAGATCTGAACAGGGCTCAAATCCATGATCTACCACTGTCAAGGGGGCCTAACCATTACACCACCGTTAGATCTGACCAGGGCTCAAATCCATGATCTACCACTGTCAAGGGAACCCAACCATTACACCATCGTTAGACCTGACCAGGGCTCAAATCCATGATCTACCACTGTCAAGGGGACCTAACCATTACACCACCGTTAGACCTGACCAGGGCTCAAATCCATGATCTATCACTGTGAAGGGGACCTAACCATTACACCACCGTTAGATCTGACCAGGGCTCAAATCCATGATCTACCACTGTCAAGGGGACCTAACCATTACACCACCGTTAGATCTGACCAGGGCTCAAATCCATGATCTACCACTGTCAAGGGGACCTAACCATTACACCACCGTTAGATCTGACCTGGGCTCAAATCCATGATCTACCACTGTCAAGGGAACCTAACCATTACACCATCGTTAGACCAGACCAGGGCTCAAATCCATGATCTACCAGTCAAGGGGACCTAACCATTACACCACCGTTAGATCTGACCAGGGCTCAAATCCATGATCTACCACTGTCAAGGGGACCTAACCATTACACCACCGTTAGATCTGACCAGGGCTCAAATCCATGATCTACCACTGTCAAGGGAACCTAACCATTACACCATCGTTAGATCTGACCAGGGCTCAAATCCATGATCTACCACTGTCAAGGGAACCTAACCATTACAACACCGTTAGACCTGACCAGGGCTCAAATCCATGATCTATCACTGTCAAGGGGACCTAACCATTACACCACCGTTAGATCTGACCAGGGCTCAAATCCATGATCTACCACTGTCAAGGGGACCTAACCATTACACCACCGTTAGATCTGACCAGGGCTCAAATCCATGATCTACCACTGTCAAGGGGACCTAACCATTACACCACCGTTAGATCTGACCAGGGCTCAAATCCATGATCTACCACTGCCAAGGGGACCTAACCATTACACCACCGTTAGACCTGACCAGGGCTCAAATCCATGATCTGCCACTGTCAAGGGAACCTAACCATTACAACACCGTTAGACCTGACCAGGGCTCAAATCCATGATCTATCACTGTCAAGGGGACCTAACCATTACACCACCGTTAGATCTGACCAGGGCTCAAATCCATGATCTACCACTGTCAAGGGGACCTAACCATTACAGCACCGTTAGATCTGACCTGGGCTCAAATCCATGATCTACCTCTGTCAAGGGAACCTAACCATTACACCACCGTTAGATCTGATCAGGGCTCAAATACATGATCTACCACTGTCAAGGGAACCTAACCATTACACCACCGTTAGACCTGACCAGGGCTCAAATCCATGATCCATCACTGTGAAGGGGACCTAACCATTACACCACCGTTAGATCTGACCTGGGCTCAAATCCATGATCTACCACGGTCAAGGGAACCTAACCATTACACCATCGTTAGACCTGACCAGGGCTCAAATCCATGATCTACCACTGTCAAGGGGACCTAACCATTACACCACCGTTAGATCTGACCAGGGCTCAAATCCATGATCTACCACTGTCAAGGGGACCTAACCATTACACCACCGTTAGATCTGAACAGGGCTCAAATCCATGATCTACCACTGTCAAGGGGGCCTAACCATTACACCACCGTTAGATCTGACCAGGGCTCAAATCCATGATCTACCACTGTCAAGGGAACCCAACCATTACACCATCGTTAGACCTGACCAGGGCTCAAATCCATGATCTACCACTGTCAAGGGGACCTAACCATTACACCACCGTTAGACCTGACCAGGGCTCAAATCCATGATCTATCACTGTGAAGGGGACCTAACCATTACACCACCGTTAGATCTGACCAGGGCTCAAATCCATGATCTACCACTGTCAAGGGGACCTAACCATTACACCACCGTTAGATCTGACCAGGGCTCAAATCCATGATCTACCACTGTCAAGGGGACCTAACCATTACACCACCGTTAGATCTGACCTGGGCTCAAATCCATGATCTACCACTGTCAAGGGAACCTAACCATTACACCATCGTTAGACCAGACCAGGGCTCAAATCCATGATCTACCAGTCAAGGGGACCTAACCATTACACCACCGTTAGATCTGACCAGGGCTCAAATCCATGATCTACCACTGTCAAGGGGACCTAACCATTACACCACCGTTAGATCTGACCAGGGCTCAAATCCATGATCTACCACTGTCAAGGGAACCTAACCATTACACCATCGTTAGATCTGACCAGGGTTCAAATCCATGATCTACCACTGTCAAGGGAACCTAACCATTACAACACCGTTAGACCTGACCAGGGCTCAAATCCATGATCTATCACTGTCAAGGGGACCTAACCATTACACCACCGTTAGATCTGACCAGGGCTCAAATCCATGATCTACCACTGTCAAGGGGACCTAACCATTACACCACCGTTAGATCTGACCAGGGCTCAAATCCATGATCTACCACTGTCAAGGGGACCTAACCATTACACCACCGTTAGATCTGACCAGGGCTCAAATCCATGATCTACCACTGCCAAGGGGACCTAACCATTACACCACCGTTAGACCTGACCAGGGCTCAAATCCATGATCTGCCACTGTCAAGGGAATCTAACCATTACAACACCGTTAGACCTGACCAGGGCTCAAATCCATGATCTATCACTGTCAAGGGGACCTAACCATTACACCACCGTTAGATCTGACCAGGGCTCAAATCCATGATCTACCACTGTCAAGGGGACCTAACCATTACACCACCGTTAGATCTGACCAGGGCTCAAATCCATGATCTACCACTGTCAAGGGGACCTAACCATTACACCACCGTTAGATCTGACCAGGGCTCAAATCCATGATCTACCACTGTCAAGGGAACCTAACCATTACACCACCGTTAGATCTGACCTGGGCTCAAATCCATGATTTACCACTGTCATGGGGGGTGGGACCTAACCATTACACCACCGTTAGATCTGACCTGGGCTCAAATCCATGATTTACCACTGTCAAGGGGGGGGGGGACCTAACCATTACACTACCGTTAGATCTGACCTGGGCTCAAATCCATGATCTACCACTGTCAAGGGAACCTAACCATTACACCACCGTTAGATCTGACCAGGGCTCAAATCCATGATCTACCACTGTCAAGGGGACCTAATCATTACAGCACCGTTAGATCTGACCTGGGCTCAAATCCATGATCTACCACTGTCAAGGGGACCTAACCATTACACCACCGTTAGATCTGACCTGGGCTCAAATCCATGATCTACCACTGTCAAGGGAACCTAACCATTACACCACCGTTAGATCTGACCAGGGCTCAAATCCATGATCTACCACTGTCAAGGGAACCTAACCATTACACCACCGTTAGATCTGACCAGGGCTCAAATCCATGATCTACCACTGTCAAGGGGACCTAACCATTACACCACCGTTAGACCTGACCAGGGCTCAAATCCATGATCTATCACTGTCAAGGGGACCTAACCATTACACCACCGTTAGATCTGACCAGGGCTCAAATCCATGATCTACCACTGTCAAGGGGACCTAACCATTACACCACCGTTAGATCTGACCAGGGCTCAAATCCATGATCTACCACTGTCAAGGGGACCTAACCATTACACCACCGTTAGATCTGACCTGGGCTCAAATCCATGATCTACCACTGTCAAGGGAACCTAACCATTACACCATTGTTAGACCAGACCAGGGCTCAAATCCATGATCTACCAGTCAAGGGGACCTAACCATTACACCACCGTTAGATCTGACCAGGGCTCAAATCCATGATCTACCACTGTCAAGGGGACCTAACCATTACACCACCGTTAGATCTGACCAGGGCTCAAATCCATGATCTACCACTGTCAAGGGAACCTAACCATTACACCATCGTTAGATCTGACCAGGGCTCAAATCCATGATCTACCACTGTCAAGGGAACCTAACCATTACAACACCGTTAGACCTGACCAGGGCTCAAATCCATGATCTATCACTGTCAAGGGGACCTAACCATTACACCACCGTTAGATCTGACCAGGGCTCAAATCCATGATCTACCACTGTCAAGGGGACCTAACCATTACACCACCGTTAGATCTGACCAGGGCTCAAATTCATGATCTACCACTGTCAAGGGGACCTAACCATTACACCACCGTTAGATCTGACCAGGGCTCAAATCCATGATCTACCACTGCCAAGGGGACCTAACCATTACACCACCGTTAGACCTGACCAGGGCTCAAATCCATGATCTGCCACTGTCAAGGGAACCTAACCATTACAACACCGTTAGACCTGACCAGGGCTCAAATCCATGATCTATCACTGTCAAGGGGACCTAACCATTACACCACCGTTAGATCTGACCAGGGCTCAAATCCATGATCTACCACTGTCAAGGGGACCTAACCATTACAGCACCGTTAGATCTGACCTGGGCTCAAATCCATGATCTACCTCTGTCAAGGGAACCTAACCATTACACCACCGTTAGATCTGATCAGGGCTCAAATCCATGATCTACCACTGTCAAGGGAACCTAACCATTACATCACCGTTAGATCTGACCAGGGCTCAAATCCATGATCTACCACTGTCAAGGGAACCTAACCATTACACCACCATTAGATCTGACCAGGGCTCAAATCCATGATCTATCACTGTCAATGGGACCTAACCATTACACCACCGTTAGATCTGACCAGGGCTCAAATACATGATCTACCACTGTCAAGGGAACCTAACCATTACACCACCGTTAGACCTGACCAGGGCTCAAATCCATGATCCATCACTGTGAAGGGGACCTAACCATTACACCACCGTTAGATCTGACCTGGGCTCAAATCCATGATCTACCACTGTCAAGGGAACCTAACCATTACACCATCGTTAGACCTGACCAGGGCTCAAATCCATGATCTACCACTGTCAAGGGGACCTAACCATTACACCACCGTTAGATCTGACCAGGGCTCAAATCCATGATCTACCACTGTCAAGGGGACCTAACCATTACACCACCGTTAGATCTGAACAGGGCTCAAATCCATGATCTACCACTGTCAAGGGGGCCTAACCATTACACCACCGTTAGATCTGACCAGGGCTCAAATCCATGATCTACCACTGTCAAGGGAACCCAACCATTACACCATCGTTAGACCTGACCAGGGCTCAAATCCATGATCTACCACTGTCAAGGGGACCTAACCATTACACCACCGTTAGACCTGACCAGGGCTCAAATCCATGATCTATCACTGTCAAGGGGACCTAACCATTACACCACCGTTAGATCTGACCAGGGCTCAAATCCATGATCTACCACTGTCAAGGGGACCTAACCATTACACCACCGTTAGACCTGACCAGGGCTCAAATCCATGATCTATCACTGTCAAGGGGACCTAACCATTACACCACCGTTAGATCTGACCAGGGCTCAAATCCATGATCTACCACTGTCAAGGGGACCTAACCATTACACCACCGTTAGATCTGACCAGGGCTCAAATCCATGATCTACCACTGTCAAGGGGACCTAACCATTACACCACCGTTAGATCTGACCTGGGCTCAAATCCATGATCTACCACTGTCAAGGGAACCCAACCATTACACCATCGTTAGACCTGACCAGGGCTCAAATCCATGATCTACCACTGTCAAGGGGACCTAACCATTACACCACCGTTAGACCTGACCAGGGCTCAAATCCATGATCTATCACTGTGAAGGGGACCTAACCATTACACCACCGTTAGATCTGACCAGGGCTCAAATCCATGATCTACCACTGTCAAGGGGACCTAACCATTACACCACCGTTAGATCTGACCAGGGCTCAAATCCATGATCTACCACTGTCAAGGGGACCTAACCATTACACCACCGTTAGATCTGACCTGGGCTCAAATCCATGATCTACCACTGTCAAGGGAACCTAACCATTACACCATCGTTAGACCAGACCAGGGCTCAAATCCATGATCTACCAGTCAAGGGGACCTAACCATTACACCACCGTTAGATCTGACCAGGGCTCAAATCCATGATCTACCACTGTCAAGGGGACCTAACCATTACACCACCGTTAGATCTGACCAGGGCTCAAATCCATGATCTACCACTGTCAAGGGAACCTAACCATTACACCATCGTTAGATCTGACCAGGGTTCAAATCCATGATCTACCACTGTCAAGGGAACCTAACCATTACAACACCGTTAGACCTGACCAGGGCTCAAATCCATGATCTATCACTGTCAAGGGGACCTAACCATTACACCACCGTTAGATCTGACCAGGGCTCAAATCCATGATCTACCACTGTCAAGGGGACCTAACCATTACACCACCGTTAGATCTGACCAGGGCTCAAATCCATGATCTACCACTGTCAAGGGGACCTAACCATTACACCACCGTTAGATCTGACCAGGGCTCAAATCCATGATCTACCACTGCCAAGGGGACCTAACCATTACACCACCGTTAGACCTGACCAGGGCTCAAATCCATGATCTGCCACTGTCAAGGGAATCTAACCATTACAACACCGTTAGACCTGACCAGGGCTCAAATCCATGATCTATCACTGTCAAGGGGACCTAACCATTACACCACCGTTAGATCTGACCAGGGCTCAAATCCATGATCTACCACTGTCAAGGGGACCTAACCATTACACCACCGTTAGATCTGACCAGGGCTCAAATCCATGATCTACCACTGTCAAGGGGACCTAACCATTACACCACCGTTAGATCTGACCAGGGCTCAAATCCATGATCTACCACTGTCAAGGGAACCTAACCATTACACCACCGTTAGATCTGACCTGGGCTCAAATCCATGATTTACCACTGTCATGGGGGGTGGGACCTAACCATTACACCACCGTTAGATCTGACCTGGGCTCAAATCCATGATTTACCACTGTCAAGGGGGGGGGGGACCTAACCATTACACTACCGTTAGATCTGACCTGGGCTCAAATCCATGATCTACCACTGTCAAGGGAACCTAACCATTACACCACCGTTAGATCTGACCAGGGCTCAAATCCATGATCTACCACTGTCAAGGGGACCTAATCATTACAGCACCGTTAGATCTGACCTGGGCTCAAATCCATGATCTACCACTGTCAAGGGGACCTAACCATTACACCACCGTTAGATCTGACCTGGGCTCAAATCCATGATCTACCACTGTCAAGGGAACCTAACCATTACACCACCGTTAGATCTGACCAGGGCTCAAATCCATGATCTACCACTGTCAAGGGAACCTAACCATTACACCACCGTTAGATCTGACCAGGGCTCAAATCCATGATCTACCACTGTCAAGGGGACCTAACCATTACACCACCGTTAGACCTGACCAGGGCTCAAATCCATGATCTATCACTGTCAAGGGGACCTAACCATTACACCACCGTTAGATCTGACCAGGGCTCAAATCCATGATCTACCACTGTCAAGGGGACCTAACCATTACACCACCGTTAGATCTGACCAGGGCTCAAATCCATGATCTACCACTGTCAAGGGGACCTAACCATTACACCACCGTTAGATCTGACCTGGGCTCAAATCCATGATCTACCACTGTCAAGGGAACCTAACCATTACACCATTGTTAGACCAGACCAGGGCTCAAATCCATGATCTACCAGTCAAGGGGACCTAACCATTACACCACCGTTAGATCTGACCAGGGCTCAAATCCATGATCTACCACTGTCAAGGGGACCTAACCATTACACCACCGTTAGATCTGACCAGGGCTCAAATCCATGATCTACCACTGTCAAGGGAACCTAACCATTACACCATCGTTAGATCTGACCAGGGCTCAAATCCATGATCTACCACTGTCAAGGGAACCTAACCATTACAACACCGTTAGACCTGACCAGGGCTCAAATCCATGATCTATCACTGTCAAGGGGACCTAACCATTACACCACCGTTAGATCTGACCAGGGCTCAAATCCATGATCTACCACTGTCAAGGGGACCTAACCATTACACCACCGTTAGATCTGACCAGGGCTCAAATTCATGATCTACCACTGTCAAGGGGACCTAACCATTACACCACCGTTAGATCTGACCAGGGCTCAAATCCATGATCTACCACTGCCAAGGGGACCTAACCATTACACCACCGTTAGACCTGACCAGGGCTCAAATCCATGATCTGCCACTGTCAAGGGAACCTAACCATTACAACACCGTTAGACCTGACCAGGGCTCAAATCCATGATCTATCACTGTCAAGGGGACCTAACCATTACACCACCGTTAGATCTGACCAGGGCTCAAATCCATGATCTACCACTGTCAAGGGGACCTAACCATTACAGCACCGTTAGATCTGACCTGGGCTCAAATCCATGATCTACCTCTGTCAAGGGAACCTAACCATTACACCACCGTTAGATCTGATCAGGGCTCAAATCCATGATCTACCACTGTCAAGGGAACCTAACCATTACATCACCGTTAGATCTGACCAGGGCTCAAATCCATGATCTACCACTGTCAAGGGAACCTAACCATTACACCACCATTAGATCTGACCAGGGCTCAAATCCATGATCTATCACTGTCAATGGGACCTAACCATTACACCACCGTTAGATCTGACCAGGGCTCAAATACATGATCTACCACTGTCAAGGGAACCTAACCATTACACCACCGTTAGACCTGACCAGGGCTCAAATCCATGATCCATCACTGTGAAGGGGACCTAACCATTACACCACCGTTAGATCTGACCTGGGCTCAAATCCATGATCTACCACTGTCAAGGGAACCTAACCATTACACCATCGTTAGACCTGACCAGGGCTCAAATCCATGATCTACCACTGTCAAGGGGACCTAACCATTACACCACCGTTAGATCTGACCAGGGCTCAAATCCATGATCTACCACTGTCAAGGGGACCTAACCATTACACCACCGTTAGATCTGAACAGGGCTCAAATCCATGATCTACCACTGTCAAGGGGGCCTAACCATTACACCACCGTTAGATCTGACCAGGGCTCAAATCCATGATCTACCACTGTCAAGGGAACCCAACCATTACACCATCGTTAGACCTGACCAGGGCTCAAATCCATGATCTACCACTGTCAAGGGGACCTAACCATTACACCACCGTTAGACCTGACCAGGGCTCAAATCCATGATCTATCACTGTCAAGGGGACCTAACCATTACACCACCGTTAGATCTGACCAGGGCTCAAATCCATGATCTACCACTGTCAAGGGGACCTAACCATTACACCACCGTTAGACCTGACCAGGGCTCAAATCCATGATCTATCACTGTCAAGGGGACCTAACCATTACACCACCGTTAGATCTGACCAGGGCTCAAATCCATGATCTACCACTGTCAAGGGGACCTAACCATTACACCACCGTTAGATCTGACCAGGGCTCAAATCCATGATCTACCACTGTCAAGGGGACCTAACCATTACACCACCGTTAGATCTGACCTGGGCTCAAATCCATGATCTACCACTGTCAAGGGAACCTAACCATTACACCATCGTTAGACCAGACCAGGGCTCAAATCCATGATCTACCAGTCAAGGGGACCTAACCATTACACCACCGTTAGATCTGACCAGGGCTCAAATCCATGATCTACCACTGTCAAGGGGACCTAACCATTACACCACCGTTAGATCTGACCAGGGCTCAAATACATGATCTACCACTGTCAAGGGAACCTAACCATTACACCATCGTTAGATCTGACCAGGGCTCAAATCCATGATCTACCACTGTCAAGGGAACCTAACCATTACAACACCGTTAGACCTGACCAGGGCTCAAATCCATGATCTATCACTGTCAAGGGGACCTAACCATTACACCACCGTTAGATCTGACCAGGGCTCAAATCCATGATCTACCACTGTCAAGGGGACCTAACCATTACACCACCGTTAGATCTGACCAGGGCTCAAATCCATGATCTACCACTGTCAAGGGGACCTAACCATTACACCACCGTTAGATCTGACCAGGGCTCAAATCCATGATCTACCACTGCCAAGGGGACCTAACCATTACACCACCGTTAGACCTGACCAGGGCTCAAATCCATGATCTGCCACTGTCAAGGGAACCTAACCATTACAACACCGTTAGACCTGACCAGGGCTCAAATCCATGATCTATCACTGTCAAGGGGACCTAACCATTACACCACCGTTAGATCTGACCAGGGCTCAAATCCATGATCTACCACTGTCAAGGGGACCTAACCATTACAGCACCGTTAGATCTGACCTGGGCTCAAATCCATGATCTACCACTGTCAAGGGGACCTAACCATTACACCACCGTTAGACCTGACCAGGGCTCAAATCCATGATCTATCACTGTCAAGGGGACCTAACCATTACACCACCGTTAGATCTGACCAGGGCTCAAATCCATGATCTACCACTGTCAAGGGGACCTAACCATTACACCACCGTTAGATCTGACCAGGGCTCAAATCCATGATCTACCACTGTCAAGGGGACCTAACCATTACACCACCGTTAGATCTGACCTGGGCTCAAATCCATGATCTACCACTGTCAAGGGAACCTAACCATTACACCATCGTTAGACCAGACCAGGGCTCAAATCCATGATCTACCAGTCAAGGGGACCTAACCATTACACCACCGTTAGATCTGACCAGGGCTCAAATCCATGATCTACCACTGTCAAGGGGACCTAACCATTACACCACCGTTAGATCTGACCAGGGCTCAAATCCATGATCTACCACTGTCAAGGGAACCTAACCATTACACCATCGTTAGATCTGACCAGGGCTCAAATCCATGATCTACCACTGTCAAGGGAACCTAACCATTACAACACCGTTAGACCTGACCAGGGCTCAAATCCATGATCTATCACTGTCAAGGGGACCTAACCATTACACCACCGTTAGATCTGACCAGGGCTCAAATCCATGATCTACCACTGTCAAGGGGACCTAACCATTACACCACCGTTAGATCTGACCAGGGCTCAAATCCATGATCTACCACTGTCAAGGGGACCTAACCATTACACCACCGTTAGATCTGACCAGGGCTCAAATCCATGATCTACCACTGCCAAGGGGACCTAACCATTACACCACCGTTAGACCTGACCAGGGCTCAAATCCATGATCTGCCACTGTCAAGGGAACCTAACCATTACAACACCGTTAGACCTGACCAGGGCTCAAATCCATGATCTATCACTGTCAAGGGGACCTAACCATTACACCACCGTTAGATCTGACCAGGGCTCAAATCCATGATCTACCACTGTCAAGGGGACCTAACCATTACAGCACCGTTAGATCTGACCTGGGCTCAAATCCATGATCTACCTCTGTCAAGGGAACCTAACCATTACACCACCGTTAGATCTGATCAGGGCTCAAATCCATGATCTACCACTGTCAAGGGAACCTAACCATTACATCACCGTTAGATCTGACCAGGGCTCAAATCCATGATCTACCACTGTCAAGGGAACCTAACCATTACACCACCATTAGATCTGACCAGGGCTCAAATCCATGATCTATCACTGTCAATGGGACCTAACCATTACACCACCATTAGATCTGACCAGGGCTCAAATACATGATCTACCACTGTCAAGGGAACCTAACCATTACACCACCGTTAGACCTGACCAGGGCTCAAATCCATGATCTACCACTGTCAAGGGGACCTAACCATTACACCACCGTTAGATCTGACCAGGGCTCAAATCCATGATCTACCACTGTCAAGGGGACCTAACCATTACACCACCGTTAGATCTGAACAGGGCTCAAATCCATGATCTACCACTGTCAAGGGGGCCTAACCATTACACCACCGTTAGATCTGACCAGGGCTCAAATCCATGATCTACCACTGTCAAGGGAACCCAACCATTACACCATCGTTAGACCTGACCAGGGCTCAAATCCATGATCTACCACTGTCAAGGGGACCTAACCATTACACCACCGTTAGACCTGACCAGGGCTCAAATCCATGATCTATCACTGTCAAGGGGACCTAACCATTACACCACCGTTAGATCTGACCAGGGCTCAAATCCATGATCTACCACTGTCAAGGGGACCTAACCATTACACCACCGTTAGACCTGACCAGGGCTCAAATCCATGATCTATCACTGTCAAGGGGACCTAACCATTACACCACCGTTAGATCTGACCAGGGCTCAAATCCATGATCTACCACTGTCAAGGGGACCTAACCATTACACCACCGTTAGATCTGACCAGGGCTCAAATCCATGATCTACCACTGTCAAGGGGACCTAACCATTACACCACCGTTAGATCTGACCTGGGCTCAAATCCATGATCTACCACTGTCAAGGGAACCTAACCATTACACCATCGTTAGACCAGACCAGGGCTCAAATCCATGATCTACCAGTCAAGGGGACCTAACCATTACACCACCGTTAGATCTGACCAGGGCTCAAATCCATGATCTACCACTGTCAAGGGGACCTAACCATTACACCACCGTTAGATCTGACCAGGGCTCAAATCCATGATCTACCACTGTCAAGGGAACCTAACCATTACACCATCGTTAGATCTGACCAGGGCTCAAATCCATGATCTACCACTGTCAAGGGAACCTAACCATTACAACACCGTTAGACCTGACCAGGGCTCAAATCCATGATCTATCACTGTCAAGGGGACCTAACCATTACACCACCGTTAGATCTGACCAGGGCTCAAATCCATGATCTACCACTGTCAAGGGGACCTAACCATTACACCACCGTTAGATCTGACCAGGGCTCAAATCCATGATCTACCACTGTCAAGGGGACCTAACCATTACACCACCGTTAGATCTGACCAGGGCTCAAATCCATGATCTACCACTGCCAAGGGGACCTAACCATTACACCACCGTTAGACCTGACCAGGGCTCAAATCCATGATCTGCCACTGTCAAGGGAACCTAACCATTACAACACCGTTAGACCTGACCAGGGCTCAAATCCATGATCTATCACTGTCAAGGGGACCTAACCATTACACCACCGTTAGATCTGACCAGGGCTCAAATCCATGATCTACCACTGTCAAGGGGACCTAACCATTACAGCACCGTTAGATCTGACCTGGGCTCAAATCCATGATCTACCACTGTCAAGGGGACCTAACCATTACACCACCGTTAGACCTGACCAGGGCTCAAATCCATGATCTATCACTGTCAAGGGGACCTAACCATTACACCACCGTTAGATCTGACCTGGGCTCAAATCCATGATCTACCACTGTCAAGGGAACCTAACCATTACACCATCGTTAGACCAGACCAGGGCTCAAATCCATGATCTACCAGTCAAGGGGACCTAACCATTACACCACCGTTAGATCTGACCAGGGCTCAAATCCATGATCTACCACTGTCAAGGGAACCTAACCATTACACCATCGTTAGATCTGACCAGGGCTCAAATCCATGATCTACCACTGTCAAGGGAACCTAACCATTACAACACCGTTAGACCTGACCAGGGCTCAAATCCATGATCTATCACTGTCAAGGGGACCTAACCATTACACCACCGTTAGATCTGACCAGGGCTCAAATCCATGATCTACCACTGTCAAGGGGACCTAACCATTACACCACCGTTAGATCTGACCAGGGCTCAAATCCATGATCTACCACTGTCAAGGGGACCTAACCATTACACCACCGTTAGATCTGACCAGGGCTCAAATCCATGATCTACCACTGCCAAGGGGACCTAACCATTACACCACCGTTAGACCTGACCAGGGCTCAAATCCATGATCTGCCACTGTCAAGGGAACCTAACCATTACAACACCGTTAGACCTGACCAGGGCTCAAATCCATGATCTATCACTGTCAAGGGGACCTAACCATTACACCACCGTTAGATCTGACCAGGGCTCAAATCCATGATCTACCACTGTCAAGGGGACCTAACCATTACAGCACCGTTAGATCTGACCTGGGCTCAAATCCATGATCTACCTCTGTCAAGGGAACCTAACCATTACACCACCGTTAGATCTGATCAGGGCTCAAATCCATGATCTACCACTGTCAAGGGAACCTAACCATTACATCACCGTTAGATCTGACCAGGGCTCAAATCCATGATCTACCACTGTCAAGGGAACCTAACCATTACACCACCATTAGATCTCACCAGGGCTCAAATCCATGATCTATCACTGTCAATGGGACCTAACCATTACAGCACCATTAGATCTGACCAGGGCTCAAATACATGATCTACCACTGTCAAGGGAACCTAACCATTACACCACCGTTAGACCTGACCAGGGCTCAAATCCATGATCCATCACTGTGAAGGGGACCTAACCATTACACCACCGTTAGATCTGACCTGGGCTCAAATCCATGATCTACCACTGTCAATGGAACCTAACCATTACACCATCGTTAGACCTGACCAGGGCTCAAATCCATGATCTACCACTGTCAAGGGGACCTAACCATTACACCACCGTTAGATCTGACCAGGGCTCAAATCCATGATCTACCACTGTCAAGGGGACCTAACCATTACACCACCGTTAGATCTGAACAGGGCTCAAATCCATGATCTACCACTGTCAAGGGGGCCTAACCATTACACCACCGTTAGATCTGACCAGGGCTCAAATCCATGATCTACCACTGTCAAGGGAACCCAACCATTACACCATCGTTAGACCTGACCAGGGCTCAAATCCATGATCTACCACTGTCAAGGGGACCTAACCATTACACCACCGTTAGACCTGACCAGGGCTCAAATCCATGATCTATCACTGTGAAGGGGACCTAACCATTACACCACCGTTAGATCTGACCAGGGCTCAAATCCATGATCTACCACTGTCAAGGGGACCTAACCATTACACCACCGTTAGATCTGACCAGGGCTCAAATCCATGATCTACCACTGTCAAGGGGACCTAACCATTACACCACCGTTAGATCTGACCTGGGCTCAAATCCATGATCTACCACTGTCAAGGGAACCTAACCATTACACCATCGTTAGACCAGACCAGGGCTCAAATCCATGATCTACCAGTCAAGGGGACCTAACCATTACACCACCGTTAGATCTGACCAGGGCTCAAATCCATGATCTACCACTGTCAAGGGGACCTAACCATTACACCACCGTTAGATCTGACCAGGGCTCAAATCCATGATCTACCACTGTCAAGGGAACCTAACCATTACACCATCGTTAGATCTGACCAGGGCTCAAATCCATGATCTACCACTGTCAAGGGAACCTAACCATTACAACACCGTTAGACCTGACCAGGGCTCAAATCCATGATCTATCACTGTCAAGGGGACCTAACCATTACACCACCGTTAGATCTGACCAGGGCTCAAATCCATGATCTACCACTGTCAAGGGGACCTAACCATTATACCACCGTTAGATCTGACCAGGGCTCAAATCCATGATCTACCACTGTCAAGGGGACCTAACCATTACACCACCGTTAGATCTGACCAGGGCTCAAATCCATGATCTACCACTGCCAAGGGGACCTAACCATTACACCACCGTTAGACCTGACCAGGGCTCAAATCCATGATCTGCCACTGTCAAGGGAACCTAACCATTACAACACCGTTAGACCTGACCAGGGCTCAAATCCATGATCTATCACTGTCAAGGGGACCTAACCATTACACCACCGTTAGATCTGACCAGGGCTCAAATCCATGATCTACCACTGTCAAGGGAACCTAACCATTACACCACCGTTAGATCTGACCAGGGCTCAAATCCATGATCTACCACTGTCAAGGGGACCTAACCATTACACCACCGTTAGATCTGACCAGGGCTCAAATCCATGATCTACCACTGTCAAGGGAACCTAACCATTACACCACCGTTAGATCTGACCTGGGCTCAAATCCATGATTTACCACTGTCAAGGGGGGGGGGACCTAACCATTACACCACCGTTAGATCTGACCTGGGCTCAAATCCATGATTTACCACTGTCAAGGGGGGGGGGACCTAACCATTACACTACCGTTAGATCTGACCTGGGCTCAAATCCATGATCTACCACTGTCAAGGGAACCTAACCATTACACCACCGTTAGATCTGACCAGGGCTCAAATCCATGATCTACCACTGTCAAGGGGACCTAACCATTACAGCACCGTTAGATCTGACCTGGGCTCAAATCCATGATCTACCACTGTCAAGGGGACCTAACCATTACACCACCGTTAGATCTGACCTGGGCTCAAATCCATGATCTACCACTGTCAAGGGAACCTAACCATTACACCACCGTTAGATCTGACCAGGGCTCAAATCCATGATCTACCACTGTCAAGGGAACCTAACCATTACACCACCGTTAGATCTGACCAGGGCTCAAATCCATGATCTACCACTGTCAAGGGGACCTAACCATTACACCACCGTTAGACCTGACCAGGGCTCAAATCCATGATCTATCACTGTCAAGGGGACCTAACCATTACACCACCGTTAGATCTGACCAGGGCTCAAATCCATGATCTACCACTGTCAAGGGAACCTAACCATTACAACACCGTTAGACCTGACCAGGGCTCAAATCCATGATCTATCACTGTCAAGGGGACCTAACCATTACACGACCGTTAGATCTGACCAGGGCTCAAATCCATGATCTACCACTGTCAAGGGGACCTAACCATTACACCACTGTTAGATCTGACCAGGGCTCAAATCCATGATCTACCACTGTCAAGGGAACCTAACCATTACAACACCGTTAGACCTGACCAGGGCTCAAATCCATGATCTATCACTGTCAAGGGGACCTAACCATTACACCACCGTTAGATCTGACCTGGGCTCAAATCCATGATTTACCACTGTCAAGGGGGGGACCTAACCATTACACCACCGTTAGATCTGACCTGGGCTCAAATCCATGATCTACCACTGTCAAGGGAACCTAACCATTACACCACCGTTAGATCTGACCAGGGCTCAAATCAATGATCTACCACTGTCAAGGGGACCTAACCATTACAGCACCGTTAGATCTGACCTGGGCTCAAATCCATGATCTACCACTGTCAAGGGAACCTAACCATTACACCACCGTTAGATCTGACCAGGGCTCAAATCCATGATCTACCACTGTCAAGGGAACCTAACCATTACATCACCGTTAGATCTGACCAGGGCTCAAATCCATGATCTACCACTGTCAAGGGAACCTAACCATTACACCACCGTTAGACCTGACCAGGGCTCAAATCCATGATCTATCACTGTCAAGGGGACCTAACCATTACACCACCGTTAGATCTGACCAGGGTTCAAATCCATGATCTACCACTGTCAAGGGAACCTAACCATTACACCACCGTTAGACCTGACCAGGGCTCAAATCCATGATCTATCACCGTCAAGGGGACCTAACCATTACACCATCGTTAGATCTGACCAGGGCTCAAATCCATGATCTACCACTGTCAAGGGGACCTAACCATTACATCACCAAAGCGGTCTGATGTAATAAACACTTCAGACAGCATTTTATAAGTTTATTACATTTCATATGTAATACAATACTAATAACAATTTAATCATTCCTCGCCATTTTTACACATTTGACTTAAAAATCAATAATTTATATTCATTAGCTGAAAAAATGAATGAATTTTGTATATAGTTAATGTAACTTTATAAACAGTGCTGTACAGTTTTCCTCATTTGTACACAATTAAAAAAAAAAGATGATTCTATTTTTTAATAACTAGATGAAAATGGAGATCGCAGTGCGTCATTTATACATCATATTTAATTTAAAAATTGATTTCTCTCACATTATGAAATAAAATATTTTGATACATTCTATATGAAACAACAAATTCTTTCATCGGGACTGACAGTCATAATACTTCAGATTACCATTTTTGCACACATACTCCAAAATTACCCAATCAGAACAAAGTATTTATTTGATACAATGTTCTGATTGGCTGCTTTTTTAAGTATATAAAATTGTTTTATCATCTACTGGTACTAATGTCTGCAATACCTCAATAGGTGAGCCGGACGTTAAACCCTCATACTACTACTACTACTGGTACACACTAGCCAATTAGAACTTAAACTTCTGTTAATATTATTAATCATGACCCAGACATTATTTGTTCTAGTAAATTTCTAATTCTAATACAAACCTTGTATGGTTAATAAGATATATTAATTGTTGAAATGAAATTTACAGTTTCTAAATAATGTATTAATTAATAAAACTAAGGTTCTCCTCCACCAGGCATTTGCACTGATTAAATTTTGTTTATAATTTTATGCCTGTTTTAGAAAATTATTAACAATCAATGCAAAAAAAAAAAAGTATGGTATAAGGGAAGTAACTCAACTTGCCTAAATAACTCCAAGTCAATTTTGACATGGCATACATTATTTCTTTTAGAACAAATATACAGAATACAATACTTTTATTCCCTAAATGATCGATGTTGTGTTTCAATCAGCATTTTTGTGTACAGAAGAAGAAAATCAACAATAATTGAAATAATATTGAAATAATATTTTATAATATTGAAATAATTTTTAATAATATTGAAATAATTTTAATTAACAATCAATCTCAACAATTTTGACATGAAAGAATAATTTAACGATGAAAATTATGGGCAAGAACAAGTTAATCAATTTTTTTATCACATTTCATAACCTTTGCTAAAAGTAAATTACAATATATAAACCTTATATCAATATTTTCTCAGTTTAATATTTAACAAATTATGTGTCCCCGCCGCTAGGCATCGGGTAAAGGTTAGGGTTATCGTGTTAAACGCCACTTTCAACAATATTTCAGCCATATCGTGGCGATCGGTTTTATTGGTGGAGGAAACTAGAGTACCAGGAGAAAACTACCGCTAGGCATTACATTTAATACATGTCTGTACATACATCCAAAATATGGTTTTCCGCTCAATAATTGAAAGTTCCCCTTAAATAAATCATATGAATTAGTCAAGAAGGCCAAGATAAAAAAAATTCTGTTCATGATTTATACCTCCTTGCTTATTTTATCTGTCAGCAGGAACATCCGTTTCATATTGATACATTCTTCCATTTTTTCTTGAAGTATAATGCTGTACAAAATAAATCTGATAAAACATATATTTATTCATTTTTTATTTTTTTAAATAAGATCAAATTGTCAACATGTTGTATATCTTTTTATTTAAAGCTTTGTGTGTATATCTGTTATATAAATAATTGTTTTATTTTTACGTTATGTTACTGTAAGGCTTGAGATAAGGTTAGAGTTTATGGTGTTTAATGCCACTTTCATTAATATTTCAGTTATATCATGGCTTGAGATAAGCTTAATAGGACAGGATAATGTTCCTGTATTTTATATTTCTACTGACAACACATTTGTGTCCATTTGTGATACCTTCAAAGATGCCGTCATTCTATATGTATTTAACACAATCTAATTTTTAGAGAGTATGGTGTTTAACACCACTTTCAACACTATTTCAGTTATAAATTTTGTAATAGATATCTTATACAAATAGAACGTGATTATAACGAACATGTTCTTTGTGTTTATTTACAAAATGAAAATTTGATCATTAAAAAATATATATTTATTAACAGTTACTATATATACACTGTGTACAAAAAACTTAACAAACATTGCACTTCTGTCTTACACAATTAAAAAAATGACAAATAATTACATATTTTATATATCTTGACAATTAATTAAAATTTATCACATTTTTACAGTCTGTCATTGTCTTAATTTTTTTCACCTACTTGCCCGAAAGCCAAATTTAGAAAAAAAAACTTCTATTTATATCAAATTCTTTCATAATTTTCACTTGTACGATTCCAGTTTTACTAGTACCTGGCTTCGGGCAAGTGGGTTAGTGCGAAGACTGTTTATATATATATATATACAGGCCTTTCAACAAGGGGCTGTACCAGGTACTTTTACCCACTTAAAATGGTAATTGGTAGGTCTTAAATTCAAGAGTGGTTTCTTTTGGCCATTGTGTTGTCTGTTCTTCCATATACAGATTCTGATTACCTCCCTTTGGCATCTTCAAACTCTTCTTGCACAAGATATTCATGCAAAATGTTCAAATTTTAAGAAAAAGTACCGCCTGTAAATAGTGAAGTACTGGTACACTTGAACAATATTGAAAACCCTGTATCTTTATATAATCTAATAGCAGCAACATTTCTTTAAACTCTTTAATCTATAAATTATTTCACGTCTCAATTCCCCTGTCTTCACTTGGTCCTGCTGCTTCATCATATTTCAATAATAATAATAGAAAAAATACCGTTGTTATGGATAAGTTATGATATATTTTGGGTTTTAGGATGTATCACTGGTTTTGTGTAGGTCCAACATAACAATAAAGTATGCTGGACAATCTTTAAAGCCCTCTGTACCCCCCTCCCCCCAATGCTCATACTATTTTTAATGACATTTTTCTTATAACATTAAATAAATTTAAATGTAAAAAAATGAAGAAAAGATAATGTTTTGAATGTTTTTGATTTCTTTAATACCAAACTTTCCCTACTGCAGCTCTCATATGAATGCTTCCTGATGCTAGTTAATGAATGCTATCTGCAGCCTGTATGAATGCTCTCCTTCTACATATCACAGAATAAACAGAAGCTTGTTCAATAAGGGGGTGGTACCAGGTACTTTTACCCAATTAAAATGGTAATTAGTACCTCCTAATTTCAAAGAATGTTGTATAAGTTATTCATGAGAAATGTTCAAATATTGATACAAAGTACCATCTGTAAATAGTGAAGTACTGATACACTTGAAAAATATTGAAAGCCCTGATTTACTTTCTGTAAAAATAAACATGAAATTTAATTGTTTTTTTTGTTCTATTTTCAAGTCTTCTTTCTCTCCTATTATGGCAGTTATTTATAATATCAGCAAAAGTATATTTTCAAAATTGCATAAAAAATGACTTTTTAATTGTTTTTTACAACTAGATGCTTATTTTTAATTAACAAGAATATTTCTTATTATAATAAATGCTAAGACAAAACCAAAACTATAAATAAACGTTAGATAAAACTGAAGAGGTAATCCAGAGACATCGGCAACATTGGTCAAACAGGACACAGGACTTTAATAAATATCCCGATAAGACCTATTGTCCTTAAAATACAGTAGTTGGTAAAGCACAGAAAATTGTGATATTGTAGAACCTCCGATATCATAGCATATAACTAGCCACCGCCATTGTCCTTAATATGTAGTGGTTGGTATAACACAGAAATTTGTGATATCGTAGAACCTCCAATATCATTATACATAACTAACCACTGACATTGTTCTAATTAACTGATGGCTATAATCTATAGTATATTATAATGTTCAGTCCATTAAGCTGTTGGTTCTCTCCTGTTTATCTACAGGAGGGGGTTGGTCTGGCATTGTCGACCTTGTACCTGCAGTCAAATATCCAGCTACACCTGGGCCAGTTGGACCTAAAAAATAAAATAAATATTTTGTTAATTAAAGACCATCCAAAAAAACATATTAGTTTGCTGTTTTCCAATTGACACACAAAAATCATCCCTAGGGAGCAGGAGTTGGCATTAGGATGTATGCAGTTTTTTTTTTAATCATTTGTTTAAATATGTATTGCTTGCCGTTGGAGATCAAATTATCAAGAGGTCTATGTGAGGGTTGGGAGCCCATTAAACATCCCTGTCTCAATCCTGGAGCTGTATTTACTATAGTATATGTCATATTCTTTTTTATGTTCAACGAGTTAAGATGAGAGGTGGTTGTTCTGTTTTGTTGATATTAGTGGAGATGTTGACGTTCTGTTTTGTTGATATTAGTGGAGATGTTGACGTTCTGTTTTGTTGATATTAGTGGAGATGTTGACGTTCTGTTTTGTTGATATTAGTGGAGATGTTGACGTTCTGTTTTGTTGATATTAGTGGAGATGTTGACGTTCTGTTTTGTTGATATTAGTGGAGATGTTGACGTTCTGTTTTGTTGATATTAGTGGAGATGTTGACGATCACTTTTTAAACTTTCTTTTTATAAATGGAAGAAGAACCCATGTCCTCCTTTATTTCTCCTCTAAGCTAACAGAAAGAAAATAAACAATCAGCCCGATAGAAAGTTTAAACATGACACTAAAACGCTATTATGTAGAGTAGATGCTAATAAAAATGTTACAAGCATTTTATATCTTTACAATATAATAAAAGCAAAAAAAATATTTATTATTTTTTTCATCCAACAGAAAATAGATAGAAGAAATAAGTCTAAATAAAAATCATGCAGTATACAGTGAAATCTGTCTAAACTGAACCCTGAATAAACCAAAATCCTGTTTAAACTGAAAGATCTCAGGAAATCTTTGTTAACTTAACTATTCCAAATAGAAAAGTTGGTCTTAAGCAGGTTCAGTGTAAACAGGTTTCATTGTAGTTAAAAGCTAAATATTGAAAAAGGTGGAAAATAAAGAATGGATTGTACTGGTTAATAAAAGTTATATGAAAATATGCAATAGAGCTATGATGAATAGATGGAATTAAACCAGTTTGTAAGGGGAGATAATTCATCCAATTATCAAATGTATGGGACAGCAGTTATGAAAGTCGAGACAGACATTATCACTAGTATCTCAGTAAGTCTGATAGGAAAAACAGTGATGCTAGTGATTATGTATGATGTTTTTAATCGCAGTCTTTACCTTAATTTTTTTTCACCTACTTGCCCGAAAGCCAAAAAGTTTTTATTTATTCAAACAAATTCTCTCATAATTTTTACTAGTCCGAATCCAGTTTTACTTGTCCCGGGCTTCGGACAAGTGGGTTAGCAGGAAAACTGTTATCGGTAACGTCACATGTTTGACGTCACACTGACAGATAATTTTCAATATCATGTCCGTTGCTACTGAAAATATCTCTCAATGAGATCAAAGAAAGAACAAATGTATAAATTACTGATACATCTGACTGGAGTTAATATAATATGAGACAGGCAACCTGTTTGAAGGACGAAGTCCTAAAATTTCAATAATACGATGATCCGTACACGTTTGCCTCACCGCCGCGGACGCAATTACGAACAATTTCGATGATATTGACCGTGGCATTTGATAATAAATTTGACCAAATTGATGAAGCTGATTGCATGTTAATATTTCAGATTAGACACCAATATTCCTTTTGAATCATAGCCCATATATTATTCAATGCATTGTTACGGGTTTTAACTTAGAACAGATTTTCATGACCCCGTTCTAGTCACTCTGTGACCTAGATCTGGACACAATTTCGAACGACATCATAATAACCTTTCTAGTGTAAATTATTTAATGACAACTGTTAAAATTGAAAGAGCATTCATTCATTTATGTTCACATATCTATTTGTATATAATACACATGACATAAAAACCTTTCCTTTTTTCATAACATAAAAGTGTGCCAGTTTGCATTCGGAATTCCTTGGACTCTTCAATGAATAAGGTACATCACAGATTTTGACATTTTGGGATAGATCAAGGTAAGGAAAATGTTGTAATATTGACTGTTTTTGTTTTAATTTCAATGTGTTCTACATATGCATAGAACCAGGAGATCATATTCTTTCCAATTACAGATATGCATACCTCAATGAATTTTAGCGATAGATTCCAAGTGCAATTGTCGATCGTTTTCTGTTTACAAATATGAAAACCTGTCGTCTGCAACATTCAACAACTGCGCATGAATAATTTTCTCCCAAAACATGAGTAATTTAGCGGGGTATCTATTTATAAAAGCATTTTTTTAATTCATGTTTTGAAGGAACAATTAGGGGACATACTTTTTATTTCGTTCGTAATTGCGTCCGGTGAGGCTATTATCTTTTATTTTAAATGAATTGTGTAGCCGATTGTTATGGCGTTCATTTTACCTACGCCGCTCTTCCATCGGGAGTTTCGTAGAAAGAGATTTATTTTATTAGAATTTTATTAAAAGTTTATATCGATTTTGCATAGAGTAAATAATCAAAGAATTGGGAATTTTTCACTGAAATAGATTTCTTTTGCGTTTCTAAATTATCAATTGATCTATTTTATAAACTTCCGGTGAGCAGATTTTTGGCTATCAATATAGAAGGAAAAATCGGACAGCTTACCGTTAGAAGGACTTCGTCCTTTAATAAACACTGCACCAATCTCTGATTAGTTAATATAATAAACACTGCACCAATCTCTGATTAGTTTATATAATAAACACTGCACCAATCTCTGATTAGTTTATACATGCATTACATAACCTAGAAACCTGTCCAAAATACAGCCAAACCTGTATTAAGAGGACACCTTTGAGATAAAGAAAAGTGGTCTGATAAGACAGGTGACCTCTTAAGAGAGGTCAAATTCTTATGAAATTTTCTATGACTGGACAAGAAAAGGTTAACCTTTTAATACATGTGACTGTTTAGTAGAGGTGTCCACATGGGCAGGTTGACCTTTTAATACAATGACCGTTTAGTAGAGGTGACCACATGGGCAGGTTGACCTTTTAATACAGTGACCGTTTAGTAGAGGTGACCACATGGATAGGTTCAAAGTTGATCTTTTAATACATGTGACCATTTAGTAGAGGTGACCACATGGGCAGGTTCAAGGTTGACCTTTTAATACATGTGACCGCTTAGTAGAGGTGACCACATAGGCAGGTTCAAGGTTGACCTTTTAATACATGTGACCGTTTAGTAGAGGTGACCACATAGGCAGGTTCAAGGTTGACCTTTTAATACATGTGACCGTTTAGTAGAGGTGACCACATGGGCAGGTTCAAGGTTGACCTTTTAGTAGAGGAGACCATATGGGCAGGTTCAAGGTTGACCTTTTAATACATGTGACCACATGGGCAGGTTCAAGGTTGACCTTTTAATACATGTGACCGTTTAGTAGAGGTGACCACATAGGCAGGTTCAAGGTTGACCTTTTAATACATGTGACCGTTTAGTAGAGGTGACCACATGGGCAGGTTCAAGGTTGATCTTTTAATACATGTGACCGTTTAGTAGAGGTGACCACATGGCAGGTTCAAGGTTGACCTTTTAATACATTTGACCATTTAGTAGAGGTGACCACATGGGCAGGTTCAAGGTTAACCTTTTAATACATGTGACCGTTTAGTAGAGGTGACCACATGGGCAGGTTCCACTGTAATCGTATCTTATAAATATTTGATTAACATCATAGTCAAACTGTTTGCAAATTCACAATTTATTAGGAGAGTCGGTTTACTTCGTTGTTGTCTAAGTTTGACCAATAACATAAATGTCATAATTATATATTAGGCAATCGTTAAATAAATATTGGTTTGTTAGACCAAATAAAATAAAAGTTCTGGTTCTCAGACAACACCGCCCCCTCAAAATTTTGGCCGATGGGACTGTATTTTTGAAGAAAAAAAAATAATTCAAATTTACCGCCAAATTTAAGTTTTCAAGTGTGTGCCGGTGACGCGGACGAGTTTTGACAAACATTTGAATGACTGATCAATCGAAAACGAAAGTATAAATTCAGCATGGCTACGAGTGAAAACACTGTCCTCGTCAGTTTTAATGTACAGTTACGTTCCAAACAAATAGTTCCATGGACTATCCTGCCTGTTGACAGAGTAAACACTATTGTGTTGTTTGTTTGCCAAAATAGTAGAATTGAACTGGTTTGCGTTATGTTTTTAAACCGCTGAAAATAAAAACAAAATATAAAAACCCTTCCCATGTTGGATTGGAAATAAAAACAAAAAATAAAAACCCTAACTACCTTTGCCCCTTTTTTGAAATCCATTGTCTGAGAACCAGAACATTTTTTTAGATGGCCTTATAGTCTGACTTTTTATTAAGTGGTTTATAGATAGTTATTTGATTTTCTTTTGTAAATCTGACATGCCTATTTCAATCTATGTAAATTGTCTTTAGAATTTCTGATAAAATTTAATGGGTAAGACACCTTTAATGATGGGTCAATCAGGTAACAGTGCACTATGATGTGACAAGGTTTGACCAAAATAAACACTCTCATCGCTTAGACCATGATATGATGAGATTTGGCCAAAAAGAAAATTCTGGTCAAAATCTAAAGCTTGTACAAATAACAACAGACCTTGATATATTGTGAAATATCAGTGATTCAGTCAATAAACACAACTCTGTGATCAAGTGATCAACAATCATATGTGATTATGTGGATTGTCTTTGTGTTTGAGTTTACATGAAGACTGTGAGAAGAATTCCGAAATCATGCAACAAACATTTTATTGATAATTAGAGAGAAATCCATGCTATTTATTTGCTCTGCAACAAACACCATGCTATGGTATATACACAGGAGGAAACGCCTGGTATCTGCATTCAATGTATCATAATTCCATTTTCCATGTGACAATTTTCTGCAATTTCATTGGAAAGCAACATCCAATCAAAAATTTTTGAAATTTTCCTTTGCACCAATTACAAAATTGTAAATTTTATTCTATCGTAATTCATTAGGATTACATAATTTTATTTTGTGAAAGTTTTTGAAAGCATAAACTGTTTTACACTCATAAATCTTAGACCTATATCTATTTATGATTTACGTTTAAGAGATCATACAAATGTCAAGCCAACAAACAGCTCTGCTAAATGTCTTATAATTATAAGTCTAATTTTTTTTAAAGCTAATCATTAGTTTTGTAACTACGTGAATACACACTTGTTATCATCATGCTGAACCATTCCTATGATCATGTGACAGAACCTTTAATTTATATAATCAGAGACAAAAGTGCTCACTGATGAAAAAATAGGATCCCCCCCCGCCTTACACAATGCTGCTACAACTTCAGTTTTTATTCATTTGGACCTTAATTGACAAATTTTATGTCAAAATATTTTGATAAAAAAGTGGAAAATCAGAAGAAAACATTCATCTCTGTATGATCATGTGACATTACTAGAGGCTCAGTGGGCTGAGCCTGTGTCGCTCACCTTTCATCCTGCTTTGAGGAAACTTAATACAGAATCTTCCATATATGTAGATGCTTCCTACTAAGTTTCGGTTCATATGGCTAAGCAGTTTCAAAGGAGAAGATTTTTTAGAAATCGACCAATCAGAAACAAGAATTGCATGTGGTGGCCATGCTTGCTAACCGATTGGGACGAAATGAGCAATCTTCATAGAGGACATTCCATAGATGCTTCCTACCAAGTTTCGGTGGTAGCCATGTTTGCTAACCGATCATGACGAAATGAGCAATCTTCATAGAGGACATTCCATAGACGATTCCTACCCAGTTTCAGTGGTAGCCATGTTTGTTAACCAATCGGAACAAAATGACCAATCTTCAGAGGACATTCCATAGATGCTTCCTACCAAGTTTCGGTTCATTTGGCCAAGCAGTTTCAGAGGAAAAGATTTTTAAAAATCGGCCAATCATAAACAAGAATTGGCTGAGGCGGCCATGTTCGTTAATGGATCGGGACGAAATGAGCAATATTTATAGAGGACCTTCCATAGATGCTTCCTACCAAATTTCAGATCAATTGACTTTGCGGTTTCAGAGGAGAAGATTAAAATGTGAAAAAATAACGGACGACAGACGCCAAGTGATGGCAAAAGCTCACATTGCCTTTGGCAAGGTGAGCTAAAAACCTTATCATTCATATGATCATGTAACACCAGAACCCATCATTCCATAGTTAGTAGATAAAAGTCCAATCTGATAAAAATCATGTCTCTTACTTGGAGATCTAAGGAAAGAAACCCCATTATCAATCACATGCGAGTGATCCTATGAACCTTCCAATGAAAATGGCGATTAGGAGATTATGAAAGTGCTACTAAACTGCATTCCATACTATATTCAATCCGATTGCCAGAAAAGGTTACTACCGTAACTATCAAATCATTATATATTCAAGACATTAAGGTAACTCATGTGACCAGTAATGGGGGTTCCTCAGATCTCTCACACTGCCATATATCTGTAAGAGGGTGCGAGTCAGATTGATAAAAGTCTGGCTATAGAATACATATTAAGCACACACACACACACACAAACACATACATGTATATATGTGTAAATTTTACCTGGACTGCTGTCTGTTAAAGATACAAAGAGTAATTCTAAGTATATCTTATATTATATATCAAATATACAGTGAAACCTGTCTAAACAGAACCCTGAATAAACTAAACTACAATGAAACCTGTCTAAACAGAACCCTGAATAAACTGAACTACAGTGAAACCTGTCTAAACAGAACCCTGAATAAACTGAACTACAAAGAAACCTGTCTAAACAGAACCCTGAATAAACTGAACTACAGAGAAACCTGTCTAAACAGAACCCTGAATAAACTGAACTACAAAGAAACCTGTCTAAACAGAACCCTGAATAAACTAAACTACAGTGAAACCTGTCTAAACAAAACCCTGAATAAACTGAACTACAAAGAAACCTGTCTAAACAGAACCCTGAATAAACTGAACTACAGTGAAACCTGTCTAAACAGAACCCTGAATAAACTGAACTACAAAGAAACCTGTCTAAACAGAACCCTGAATAAACTGAACTAAAAAGAAACCTGTCTAAACAGAACCCTGAATAAACTGAACTACAGTGAAACCTGTCTAAACAGAACCATGAATAAACTGAACTACAGTGAAACCTGTCTAAACAGAACCCTGAATAAACTGAACTACAAAAAAACCTGTCTAAATAGAACCCTGAATAAACTGAACTACAGTGAAACCTGTCTAAACAGAACCCTGGATAAACTGAACTACAAAGAAACCTGTCTAAACAGAACCCTGAATAAACTGAACTACAGTGAAACCTGTCTAAACAGAAACCTGAATAAACTGAACTACAATGAAACCTGTCTAAACAGAACTACAGTGAAACCTGTCTAAACAGAACCCTGAATAAACTGAACTACAAAGAAACCTGTCTAAACAGAACCCTGAATAAACTGAACTACAATGAAACCTGTCTAAACAGAACCCTGAATAAACTGAACTACAATGAAACCTGTCTAAACAGAACCCTGAATAAATTGAACTACAGTGAAACCTGTCTAAACAGAAACCTGAATAAACTGAACTACAAAGAAACCTGTCTAAACAGAACCCTGAATAAACTGAACTACAGTGAAACCTGTCTAAACAGAACCCTGAATAAACTGAACTACAGTGAAACCTGTCTAAACAGAACCCTGAATAAACTGAACTACAGTGAAACCTGTCTAAACAGAACCCTGAATAAACTGAACTACAGTGAAACCTGTCTAAACAGAACCCTGAATAAACTGAACTACAAAGAAACCTGTCTAAACAGAACCCTGAATAAACTGAACTACAGTGAAACCTGTCTAAACAGCACCCTGAATAAACCAGAATCCTATATAAAGAGAACTTTAAATAAACTTCTGATGTAGAAAATCTTTGTTTATTTAACCTGTATCAATAGAACACCTGTCTATTCCAAACACAAAAGTTTTTCCCAGGTTCAGTTTAGAAAGGATTCACTGTAGTAATTTTACCAAATTACAAAGATAAAACACAACCTTAAAGTAACCATAATGTTTGTATCGGGAATTAACACAGAAGTGTTTGTATCAGGAATTAACACAGAAGTGTTTGTATCAGGAATTAACACAGAAGTGTTTGTATCAGGAATTAACACAGAAGTGTTTGTATCAGGAATTAACACAGAAGTGTTTGTATCAGGAATTAACACAGAAGTGTTTGTATCAGGAATTAACACAGAAGTGTTTGTTTCATTTAAATGTAACACAACAGGTGTTACTAGTGGAGCAGGATTGGGTAGCCCGTCCTAAGCACCTCAGTTCACACCCTGTTTTAGTGTTGCTACGAGTAGCCCTTCTTAAGCACCTCAGTTCACACCCTGTTTTAGTGTTGCTACGAGTAGCCCTTCCTAAGCACCTCAGTTCACACCCTGTTTTAGTGTTGCTACGAGTAGCCCTTCCTAAGCACCTCAGTTCACACCCTGTTTTAGTGTTGCTACGAGTAGCCCTTCCTAAGCACCTCAGTTCACATCCTGTTTTTAGGGGTGGCTAAATTTTGTGTTTTCTGTGTAGCATATTGTATATCATTGTTTGGCCTTTTGTTCTTTTTGCTTTGGCCATTATATCACTGGGGGAAAGCTGCTATTCGTGACTTAAGCTATGCATAGTCCAACATCATTTTTACCAACCAGAAATGCTATTGATTAAGTAACCAGCTAAAGGAGAACATGGGAAAGTAACTCTGCTTTAGACTGGTCCCCCACCAATATTTACCTGTTGAGTAACCAGCTATAGGTAAACATCAGAAATTAACTATTTTTTAGACTGGTCCCCCACCAATATTTACCTGTAAAGTAACCAGCTAAAGGTGAACTATGTTTTATACTGGTCCCCAACCAATATTTACCTGTTAAGTAACCAGCTATAGGAGAACTATGTTTTATACTGGTCCCCACCAATATTTACCTGTTAAGTAACCAGCTATAGGTGAACTATGTTTTATACTGGTCCCCCACCAATATTTACCTGTAAAGTAACCAGCTAAAGGTGAACTATGCTTTATACTGGTACCCCACCAATATTTACCTGTTAAGTAACCAGCTAAAGGTGAACTATGCTTTATACTGGTCCCCCACCAATATTTACCTGTTAAGTAACCAGCTATAGGTGAACTATGCTTTATACTGGTCCCCCATCAATATTTACCTGTTAAGTAACCAGCTATAGGTGTATCTGATATAAACAAATCATGTTTCTGGTCTTTATAGTCTCTCCAAACAGTTGATTTCTCTAAGATACCAGTTATCTATAAAATAAATCAATATGTTTGTAAATGTGCAGACAAACATGCAATAAAACATTTCAAACCTAACATGATATAAAATCTCACAGCCATTAGCCAGTACAGAAGTCAAAATCTCACAGCCATTAGCCAGTACAGAAGTCAAAATCTCACAGCCATTAGCCAGTACAGAAGTCAAAAGCTCACAGCCATTAGCTAGTACAGAAGTCAAAAGCTCACAGCCATTAGCCAGTACAGAAGTCAAAAGCTCACAGCCATTAGCCAGTACAGAAGTCACACATGATATAAAATCTCACAGCCATTAGCCAGTACAGAAGTCAAAATCTCACAGCCATTAGCCAGTACAGAAGTCAAAAGCTCACAGCCATTAGCCAGTACAGAAGTCAAAAGCTCACAGCCATTAGCCAGTACAGAAGTCAAAATCTCACAGCCATTAGCCAGTACAGAAGTCAAAATCTCACAGCCATTAGCCAGTACAGAAGTCAAAATCTCACAGCCATTAGCCAGTACAGAAGTCAAAAGCTCACAGCCATTAGCCAGTACAGAAGTCACACATGATATAAAATCTCACAGCCATTAGCCAGTACAGAAGTCAAAATCTCACAGCCATTAGCCAGTACAGAAGTCAAAAGCTCACAGCCATTAGCCAGTACAGAAGTCACACATGATATAAAATCTCACAACCATTAGCCAGTACAGAAGTCAAAAGCTCACAGCCATTAGCCAGTACAGAAGTCAAAATCTCACAGCCATTAGCCAGTACAGAAGTCAAAATCTCACAGCCATTAGCCAGTACAGAAGTCAAAAGCTCACAGCCATTAGCCAGTACAGAAGTCACACATGATATAAAATCTCACAGCCATTAGCCAGTACAGAAGTCAAAATCTCACAGCCATTAGCCAGTACAGAAGTCAAAAGCTCACAGCCATTAGCCAGTACAGAAGTCAAAAGCTCACAGCCATTAGCCAGTACAGAAGTCAAAATCTCACAGCCATTAGCCAGTACAGAAGTCAAAATCTCACAGCCATTAGCCAGTACAGAAGTCAAAAGCTCACAACCATTAACCAGTACAGAAGTCAGAAGCTCACAGCCATTAGCCAGTACAGAAGTCACACATGATATAAAATCTCACAGCCATTAGCCAGTACAGAAGTCAAAATCTCACAGCCATTAGCCAGTACAGAAGTCAAAAGCTCACAGCCATTAGCCAGTACAGAAGTCAAAAGCTCACAGCCATTAGCCAGTACAGAAGTCAAAATCTCACAGCCATTAGCCAGTACAGAAGTCAAAATCTCACAGCCATTAGCCAGTACAGAAGTCAAAATCTCACAGCCATTAGCCAGTACAGAAGTCAAAAGCTCACAGCCATTAGCTAGTACAGAAGTCAAAAGCTCACAGCCATTAGCCAGTACAGAAGTCAAAAGCTCACAGCCATTAGCCAGTACAGAAGTCAAAAGCTCACAGCCATTAGCCAGTACAGAAGTCAAAAGCTCACAGCCATTAGCCAGAACAGAAGTCACACATGATATAAAATCTCACAACCATTAGCCAGTACAGAAGTCAAAAGCTCACAGCCATTAGCCAGTACAGAAGTCAAAAGCTCACAGCCATTAGCCAGTACAGAAGTCACACATGATATAAAATCTCACAACCATTAGCCAGTACAGAAGTCAAAAGCTCACAGCCATTAGCCAGTACAGAAGTCAAAATCTCACAGCCATTAGCCAGTACAGAAGTCAAAAGCTCACAGCCATTAGCCAGTACAGAAGTCACAATCTCACAGCCATTAGCCAGTACAGAAGTCAAAAGCTCACAGCCATTAGCCAGTACAGAAGTCAAAAGCTCACAGCCATTAGCCAGTACAGAAGTCAAAATCTCACAGCCATTAGCCAGTACAGAAGTCAAAAGCTCACAGCCATTAGCCAGTACAGAAGTCAAAAGCTCACAGCCATTAGCCAGTACAGAAGTCAAAATCTCACAGCCATTAGCCAGTACAGAAGTCAAAAGCTCACAGCCATTAGACAGTACAGAAGTCAAAATCTCACAGCCATTAGCCAGTACAGAAGTCAAAAGCTCACAGCCATTAGCCAGTACAGAAGTCAAAATCTCACAGCCATTAGCCAGTACAGAAGTCAAAAGCTCACAGCCATTAGCCAGTACAGAAGTCACAATCTCACAGCCATTAGCCAGTACAGAAGTCAAAAGCTCACAGCCATTAGCCAGTACAGAAGTCAAAATCTCACAGCCATTAGCCAGTACAGAAGTCAAAAGCTCACAGCCATTAGCCAGTACAGAAGTCAAAATCTCACAGCCATTAGCCAGTACAGAAGTCAAAATCTCACAGCCATTAGCCAGTACAGAAGTCAAAATCTCACAGCCATTAGCCAGTACAGAAGTCAAAAGCTCACAGCCATTAGACAGTACAGAAGTCAAAATCTCACAGCCATTAGCCAGTACAGAAGTCAAAAGCTCACAGCCATTAGCCAGTACAGAAGTCAAAATCTCACAGCCATTAGCCAGTACAGAAGTCAAAATCTCACGGCCATTAGCCAGTACAGAAGTCAAAATCTCACAGCCATTAGCCAGTACAGAAGTCAAAATCTCACAGCCATTAGCCAGTACAGAAGTCAAAATCTCACAGCCATTAGCCAGTACAGAAGTCAAAAGCTCACAGCCATTAGCCAGTACAGAAGTCAAAATCTCACAGCCATTAGCCAGTACAGAAGTCAAAATCTCACAGCCATTAGCCAGTACAGAAGTCAAAAGCTCACAGCCATTAGCCAGTACAGAAGTCAAAAGCTCACAGCCATTAGCCAGTACAGAAGTCAAAAGCTCACAGCCATTAGCCAGTACAGAAGTCAAAATCTCACAGCCATTAGCAAGTACAGAAGTCAAAAGCTCACAGCCATTAGCCAGTACAGAAGTCAAAAGCTCACAGCCATTAGCCAGTACAGAAGTCAAAATCTCACAGCCATTAGCCAGTACAGAAGTCAAAATCTCACAGCCATTAGCCAGTACAGAAGTCAAAAGCTCACAGCCATTAGCCAGTACAGAAGTCAGAAGCTCACAGTCATTAGCCAGTACAGAAGTCACACATGATATAAAATCTCACAGCCATTAGCCAGTACAGAAGTCAAAATCTCACAGCCATTAGCCAGTACAGAAGTCAAAAGCTCACAGCCATTAGCCAGTACAGAAGTCAAAAGCTCACAGCCATTAGCCAGTACAGAAGTCAAAATCTCACAGCCATTAGCCAGTACAGAAGTCAAAATCTCACAGCCATTAGCCAGTACAGAAGTCAAAATCTCACAGCCATTAGCCAGTACAGAAGTCAAAAGCTCACAGCCATTAGCTAGTACAGAAGTCAAAAGCTCACAGCCATTAGCCAGTACAGAAGTCAAAAGCTCACAGCCATTAGCCAGTACAGAAGTCAAAAGCTCACAGCCATTAGCCAGTACAGAAGTCAAAAGCTCACAGCCATTAGCCAGAACAGAAGTCACACATGATATAAAATCTCACAACCATTAGCCAGTACAGAAGTCAAAAGCTCACAGCCATTAGCCAGTACAGAAGTCACACATGATATAAAATCTCACAACCATTAGCCAGTACAGAAGTCAAAAGCTCACAGCCATTAGCCAGTACAGAAGTCAAAATCTCACAGCCATTAGCCAGTAGAGAAGTCAAAAGCTCACAGCCATTAGCCAGTACAGAAGTCACAATCTCACAGCCATTAGCCAGTACAGAAGTCAAAAGCTCACAGCCATTAGCCAGTACAGAAGTCAAAAGCTCACAGCCATTAGCCAGTACAGAAGTCAAAAGCTCACAGCCATTAGCCAGTACAGAAGTCAAAAGCTCACAGCCATTAGCCAGTACAGAAGTCAAAATCTCATAGCCATTAGCCAGTACAGAAGTCAAAATCTCACAGCCATTAGCCAGTACAGAAGTCAAAAGCTCACAGCCATTAGCCAGTACAGAAATCAAAAGCTCACAGCCATTAGCCAGTACAGAAGTCAAAAGCTCACAGCCATTAGCCAGTACAGAAGTCAAAATCTCACAGCCATTAGCCAGTACAGAAGTCAAAAGCTCACAGCCATTAGCCAGTACAGAAGTCAAAATCTCACAGCCATTAGCCAGTACAGAAGTCAAAAGCTCACAGCCATTAGCCAGTACAGAAGTCAAAAGCTCACAGCCATTAGCCAGTACAGAAGTCAAAAGCTCACAGCCATTAGCCAGTACAGAAGTCAAAAGCTCACAGCCATTAGCCAGTACAGAAGTCAAAATCTCACAGCCATTAGCCAGTACAGAAGTCAAAATCTCACAGCCATTAGCCAGTACAGAAGTCAAAATCTCACAGCCATTAGCCAGTACAGAAGTCAAAAGCTCACAGCCATTAGCCAGTACAGAAGTCAAATTCTCACAGCCATTAGCCAGTACAGAAGTCAAAATCTCACAGCCATTAGCCAGTACAGAAGTCAAAATCTCACAGCCATTAGCCAGTACAGAAGTCAAAATCTCACAGCCATTAGCCAGTACAGAAGTCAAAATCTCACAGCCATTAGCCAGTACAGAAGTCAAAATCTCACAGCCATTAGCCAGTACAGAAGTCACCCTCTTATAAGGCCATGCCTTATGCAATGAAAAACTGGTTTTATAAGAGGGTTGCCTCTTTTGGTGGTGACAATATAGTTGTATTTTACTATCATTGATTGTCAATTTACCTGTCGATCATAAGCTATATGTATATATTTCGTGTTTACTTCCTCTTGTACACTTAGAGTGTCTGAAGCTTAATAAAGGATTTGATTTGACTATCTGATCAGAGGGGTATCTTTTGCTGGGAGTGGCCTTATAAGAGAGAGGACTAGTGTATAACAATCAGGGGATACAATTATTAATAGGGGAGAAATGATATGGTTCAGATTAGTTATATTTTAATAAGAAAGTAATGGTGGCCATCTTGAATGTGAAACAATTAATAAATTACCTGTTCTCCATACAACAGACCCCTCTGCATTGCTTTCAGTGCTTTGACAATTTGAGCTTTTGGTAGCTGAGGGATTATCTATAGCCTCTAACAATATTAACAGGAACGGAACTAAATCTGTCAAGGTGGCCATTTTGAATGTGAAACAATATTAAATTACCTGTTCTCCATACAACAGACTCCTCTGCATTGCTTTCAGTGCTTTGACAATTTGAGCTTTGGTAGCTGAGGGATTATCAATAGCCTCTAATCCTGCCTCTAATAATTTTAACAGGAACGGAACTAAGTCTGTCTTTATAGCCTAAAAATTAAAAAACTCAAGTTATCAACGTGTACAATCAAAATCCTTATAGTGTTTAATGCCACTTTCAACAATATTTCAGTTATATCGAGAGGTCAGTTTTATTAGTGGAGGAAACCGGAGTACCAGAAGAAATCCACCAAACGGCCACAAGTCATTGACAAACTTTATCACATAATGTTGTATCGAATATACCTCATCTTGAATATGGGCTATGGCTTTTGAATGTCACTTTTAATAATATTTCAGATACATAATGGAGGTCAGTTTTATTGGTGGAAGAAATCGGGAGCACCCGAAGAAAACCACAGACCTGTAAATGACATTATTACATAAAATTGTATTGAGTACACATGGCCACTGGCAGGAAATCAAAACTACAATTAAAGTGATGAAAGGTACTGACAATATAGGTAGATGTAAATCTAACTACCACACGACCATCATAGTACCTGTGGTGACATAACAGAATCTAGATCTGCCAGTTCTACAGTTCTAACAAGGTGTTTCTGTTAAAAAAACACTGTGCTGAAGAAAATCTTTGAATCACAGTGAAACACTGCAGGGGTGAGGAATTACCATGCACGATTCGTCCGACACGTACATAGAACCTGTTGGACAAGCAGATTTTCCTGGTTAGCATGTCCTGGGACAAGTAAAAACACCAGTCCTCAAAAATATTATATCGTAAATATTGTTTTGTTGTTGTTAAATTCGATAGCGTCAGTGGTGGTCCGAAAGCAGTTAAAAAATAACCAGAATTATACAATCTCTAAGTTGAGTATTACAATCTTATTCCAATGACAATTCTGTTGTTTTTTCGGTATGACACTAACATTTACTACTCCGTGTACAGTCAAACTTGCCCGGTCACTTGAAATAAACGGTCACTTAAAATAAACGATCACCTCTCTTTTCCGGTCACTGCCACACTCTCCCATGGATTTTTATGTAATAAATTAACTTAAATTAATGGTCACTTCCTATACGCGGCCAACGGCCAGAAAAATTAGTTCCAATAATGTTAAAATACCTATTTTAACGGTCACAAATATATATTTTTTTGTCGCTTGCAGATAGCATTCGTGATTAACACAGTATTGATTTTTGCTTTAGTCACGTGACATCTTATTTGATCATGTGGCAAATTATCTCCCCTGTCATAGTATACATGGAAAATCCATGGTGTTCCTACTAAAGGAAGCTGATACAAAGAGAAGAAGAAGAGGTCAACAGAATAACCCCAGGCAACGATGATTAAGTTTAAATTAAAGTTGATTAATTTAATTAAGATGTCCAGAACAGGTGTAACAGGTAAGTTCACAACAGGTGAGTAAAATTTAAGGCTTTAAATAAAGAAAAACGATATTGTTTTGTCAGTTAGTCATAAAAATGTCACGCATGGTGTTAACGTTATCCGAAAGAGTTGAAGCCATCAAACTACATGACGGTGGGAAAAGTTCTCGAGATGTTGCACAGATAATGGACGTTGGAAGAACACAAATCCAACAGATCATTAAAAGGAAAAGTGAAGTTCTTGACGATTATGAAAGCAACATCAGCAACGATCGGAAGAGAAAAAGTTTTAATTCCGGAATATTTGTAATACTTAAAAAATTGTGAACCTTGAATTACAGGTCACCTTTATTAAGCAGTCAGTTTTTGACGGCCCTTAAGTGGCTACTTACATCAAGTTTGACTGTATTTTAATACAATATACAGGATGCAATTTGTTGGTGTTTCACCCACACTCACAAGTGGAACACTGATAACACTGAAAAATCACAGGCCAAGGTGATTTTCACCAGAAACACCTTGTTAGTTACTGTATTTAAGATATTAAGCTGTAACTGTGGGCAGTTTTAGTTTAAATCAACGACTTGTGATGTAAACTCAGGGTACTTCATTCAATATTGAGAAACCAGCATAAGAAAAATTTAATTTCACCCAAGAAACTACGGAAAATTTCTTTCTTTTTTTTTACAATCATAAAAGCATGAACTTAAATTACCTGTGATACAAGCTCCTCCTCTCCTTTATCAAACATTTTACCTAGAGCTTCGGCAGCTAGAGAGATGGAATCTCTTCTGGCTTTCATACCAACTTTCATTGCACCGATGCATTCTATCTGAGCCATGCTTCTTATACATAACTACAAAATATCGAAAAATGATTTTATTTCAAATTTTTAATGCCTTTTGACACATGATTTTATTTTAATTTTTAATACCTTTTGACACATGATTTTATTTCAAATTTTTAATGCCATTTGACAAATCATTTTATTTCAAATTGGAACACCTCTGTATACTTACTTCATTATGAGCTAGTTGATGTGCTACTTGAATGGCAGACTTCGGGATAGCATTATTCCGATGAGACATGGCTTGGAACACTATAGGAATGTAACCTAACTGAGGAAGTTGATCTAACATGGAAGACTGTGATGTAAACAAATAAACAATGGCAGTTGTCACGGTTTCTAGTACTTCTCCCTGTAATAAAATAAACATATTTACAATGGCCGTCGTCATGGTAACTAATCAATGTATTTACAAACAAACAATATACAATGGCAATTGTCACGGTTTCTAGTATTTGTCCCCTAGAAACAAATTAAACAGTTACAGAGGGAACAGCATGTTTTTTTACATTTCCCACTACATATCGTGGGCGTGTTTTTTCAATCCCCAGCGTGGTATAGCGTGTTTTCCGTCGCTGAACACGCTATATAGTGGGAACCCACGATATGTGGTGGATTGCCGTGGAAATCCGTTGCGGAAAACACGAAAGCACTTCATGGATTGGTACACAGCACACGTATAATTTGTGTAATCGTTTTAAAAAATAAATATTACTTGATTTGATGTTAAAAGTTCTTGTTACTTCATCTTGGGAGTAATATAACACATTCAACGGAACTTGAAAACCGTGATGCACGTAATTTACAACTGACTGTTAAATAACTAGTAACCAGAGGAAACCAGAGTACCTGGAGAAAATCACTGATCTACCATGGACCCCCAATAAAAATCAAGTTCTCCAGTAAAATGACTTCATTCTATTCAACACCGAGAATTTCTTACCTCAGCATTTTGAATTTTTACAAGTTCTACCCACTTTTCCATCAATTCTGTCAAAAATTCTTTAGGTTTCCGTAACACCCATCCAGGATTAGCTATAAATAATCTAAGGAAGACACCACCAATAGTTAACTCCCCTTGTACATCTGTATAAACTACGGCAAAATCTTCTCTTAAACTCCACCGTGTGTCTGGGTTTTCTAGCTGAGCTTTAAAATGACTGAAGATAAACATTAATAATCCGTATTATTACATTATAAACAATAAAATTAAAATGATACGCGAGTCGTAGCCACGATCATATGCTACTATCAATTATCTACGTGTTGCACCCTGGAGCCTTTCTGATCAACAGCAAATTTACATTGTAATCAATTATAAATTTGCATCATAGTCAAACCTGCAAATGAGGTCACCTGTATTAAAAGGTCACATTATTCTTGTCCTGTGATAGAAAATTTCATATGAATTTAACCTCTATTAAGAGGTCACCTGTTTTAGAAGGCCACTTTTCTTTGCCGATCTCTTAATACCTGTTTGACTATTATATTTCCCATCATCCTTTACAGCATGAGTAAACAATAGAAAATAACATGTGGTGAAATGGGAATGGATCTGTTCTCATTTATGTATATTTTTTTCCTTAATCACCGGCAAGACTTTTAGCCGACTTGATTTGGAATAACATAGCAGATGTCTTATAAGAGAAACAAGAAAGGCTTACCCTTCGTGAGCATCTTGATTCATCTCCAATTTTTGTTGGGGTATGTTTCGCTCATCTTTTTAATTTTCTATATTACATTTTTGTTTTGTTTGTCTTTGTTGTCTATGCCCTGTGTCTCTGGATTTTCCATCATTAATTGTCTCTTCGGTTTTCTCTGATATATATTATTACCAAACTCATTTTTTTTATTCATGTATATACAGAGAATCACACAGCAGCCGAGGAAATTGGCCGTCTAATTCACTTACTTTGTTTTCAAAAATGAAAATGTCAAAGTGAAAGTAAAATATGGCTTTGTTTTGCATACTGGTTTTGCAGGATCCCCCCTTCTACTTTAGAATTATCACCTCCTATTTGAAAATGTGTGGAATGCCCTGTATATATTAATTCATACATATCATATTATTTTTTGTAGCAAATTTTCTCCCTTAAAATTAAATACATTTGTAATGAAAAAAAATATTAAAAAAATCAATGTACCTATTTTTCAATTTTTTGACAACATCAGACACTTTTTCCCTCGATTCATCATTCCATATTAATTCAGGATTTTCATGCGTTCCTTCAAACATATGAACACTAGCTTCGGGAGAGTCTCTCATGGCGTCCATGAAAATAGGAGGAAGAAATTTGGAAAGCACTATTCTTACTTTAGGACCAACAAGTTTGTCTGACAACATTTTAGCTAAAAGTTCTGCTGTCTTTTCTCTAACACCAGGATTTGTAGCATTTGAAAATAAATCTAATAAATATATCACAGCTCCTACAAAAACAAATAGGATATATTATAGTAATGACATTTTTATACCTGTGTTACAAATGACCACAGATATGTTCAACTTGTAATAAACACTTCCCGATCCTTTCCTCATTCATGACTTATCACCGAGTTTGTAGCTAGATTAACGCGATGGGTGCCATTTGTGGAGCGGGAACTGCTTACCCTTCCTCAGCACACGAGTTCACCCCCGGTTTTTAGTGTGGTTCAAGTTGCTTGATCTTTAGTTTTCTGTTTAATGTTTTGTAGATCGTTGTTTGTCCTTTTTTCCTTTTTCTTTGGGCATTGTTCTGTCCTTCGAATGACGGCTTGTGATTTCCCATTTGATATTTTCAAACCAGTTATAATCAATCTGGTATTCTGTGTAGTGCTTGATACTGAGATCTTGATTTGACAAACATAAAGTCAGCTATATTTTTGTTATTTAAACCAGTATGATATTGACACATTGCCAAGTCTATCATTGCAAGATCATCAAATCAATGATATGATTGGTATTTAAAGTCAACGTTAGCAGTATTTCAGCTATAAGTGTTCAGTCAAATCAAGCATGTCTTGGAGGAGATGAAGTGAAACACTGATAAACGACCAACATTTATGACACAGTGTTGACTTTCATTCTGTTAATCAGCAAGCTTAAGCTTAAGGCTGAAATTTCAAATAATGTATTATTTCCTTTATAGAAGTTTAAACTGTATATTCTACTTATACAGTGGCTATCATGATCGTATCGTAGTTGGATTTACAACTACCTATGCAATCAGCGCTTACCACCACTAACGTTGTGTGCTCAAATTCCTTTAAGGCGTCGTTTACTCAATACAAGATTATGTGATAAAGCTTGTCATTGACTTGCGGCAGGTCTTCTCTGGGTACTCCGGTTTCCTCCATCAATAAAACTGACAGCCACGATATAACTGAAATATTGTTGAAAGTAGCGTTAAATCTATAACCCCTAACCTTTATCCCTCTAAACATACAAACCCTTTGCCATCGCCTCCTTTACAATTTTAGTGTTTGACATTAAAGAAAACAGACTTTCAAGGGTCAGTAACCGACCTGAAATAAAAATTTCAAAGGTTATATCAATAGCATGGTGGAATTTTCATGAATGAAATTAATCGGTAAACTTGTATAACCACAGAATAAAATTGCAGTAGAATCTCTGTTCTACGTCTGTAATATTTTTTTTAATCTGACATATGTTGATGATACAAAGAATTTGATTAGATAACTACAAATAGGTACATGTGATATGCATGTCATTTTTAAAACAGTATCTAAACCTAAAATGGAACTTGAAATCCAAACTACTCCCTTAATGCTGTGTGTGTGTGTATTGTGGTATAACTACTCCCTTAATGCTGTGTGTGTATTGTGGTATAACTACTCCCTTAATGCTGTGTGTGTATTGTGGTATAACTACTCCCTTAACGCTGTATGTGTATTGTGGTATAACTACTCCCTTAATGCTGTGTGTGTATTATGGTATAACTACTCCCTTAATGCTGTGTGTGTGTATTGTGGTATAACTACTCCCTTAATGCTGTGTGTGTATTGTGGTATAACTACTCCCTTAATGCTGTGTGTGTATTGTGGTATAACTACTCCCTTAATGCTGTGTGTGTATTGTGGTATAACTACTCCCTTAATGCTGTGTGTGTATTGTGGTATAACTACTCCCTTAATGCTGTGTGTGTGTATTGTGGTATAATTACTCCCTTAACGCTGTGTGTGTATTGTGGTATAACTACTCCCTTAATGCTGTGTGTGTATTGTGGTATAACTACTCCCTTAATGCTGTGTGTGTATTGTGGTATAACTACTCCCTTAATGCTGTGTGTGTATTGTGGTATAACTACTCCCTTAATGCTGTGTGTGTGTATTGTGGTATAATTACTCCCTTAACGCTGTGTGTGTATTGTGGTATAACTACTCCCTTAATGCTGTGTGTGTATTGTGGTATAACTACTCCCTTAATGCTGTGTGTGTATTGTGGTATAACTACTCCCTTAATGCTGTGTGTGTATTGTGGTATAACTACTCCCTTAATGCTGTGTGTGTATTGTGGTATAACTACTCCCTTAATGCTGTGTGTGTATTGTGGTATAACTACTCCCTTAACGCTGTATGTGTATTGTGGTATAACTACTCCTTTAATGCTGTGTGTGTATTATGGTATAACTACTCCCTTAATGCTGTGTGTGTGTATTGTGGTATAACTACTCCCTTAATGCTGTGTGTGTATTGTGGTATAACTACTCCCTTAATGCTGTGTGTGTATTGTGGTATAACTACTCCCTTAATGCTGTGTGTGTATTGTGGTATAACTACTCCCTTAATGCTGTGTGTGTATTGTGGTATAACTACTCCCTTAATGCTGTGTGTGTATTGTGGTATAACTACTCCCTTAATGCTGTGTGTGTATTGTGGTATAACTACTCCCTTAATGCTGTGTGTGTATTGTGGTATAACTACTCCCTTAATGCTGTGTGTGTATTGTGGTATAACTACTCCCTTAATGCTGTGTGTGTATTGTGGTATAACTACTCCCTTAATGCTGTGTGTGTGTGTTGTGGTATAACTACTCCCTTAATGCTGTGTGTGTGTGTATTGTGGTATAACTACTCCCTTAATGCTGTGTGTGTATTTTGGTATAACTACTCCCTTAATGCTGTGTGTGTATTGTGGTATAACTACTCCCTTAATGCTGTGTGTGTATTGTGGTATAACTACTCCCTTAATGCTGTGTGTGTATTGTGGTATAACTACTCCCTTAATGCTGTGTGTGTATTGTGGTATAACTACTCCCTTAATGCTGTGTGTGTATTGTGGTATAACTACTCCCTTAATGCTGTGTGTATTGTGGTATAACTACTCCCTTAATGCTGTGTGTGTATTGTGGTATAACTACTCCCTTAATGCTGTGTGTGTATTGTGGTATAACTACTCCCTTAATGCTGTGTGTGTATTGTGGTATAACTACACCTTTAATGCTGTGTGTGTATTGTGGTATAACTACTCCCTTAATGCTGTGTGTGTATTGTGGTATAACTACTCCCTTAATGCTGTGTGTATTGTGGTATAACTACTCCCTTAATGCTGTGTGTGTATTGTGGTATAACTACTCCCTTAATGCTGTGTGTGTATTGTGGTATAACTACACCTTTAATGCTGTGTGTGTATTGTGGTATAACTACTCCCTTAATGCTGTGTGTGTATTGTGGTATAACTACTCCCTTAATGCTGTGTGTGTATTGTGGTATAACTACACCTTTAATGCTGTGTGTGTATTGTGGTATAACTACTCCCTTAATGCTGTGTGTGTATTGTGGTATAACTACTCCCTTAATGCTGTGTGTGTATTGTGGTATAACTACTCCCTTAATGCTGTGTGTGTATTGTGGTATAACTACACCTTTAATGCTGTGTGTGTATTGTGGTATAACTACTCCCTTAATGCTGTGTGTGTATTGTGGTATAACTACTCCCTTAATGCTGTGTGTGTATTGTGGTATAACTACTCCCTTAATGCTGTGTGTGTATTGTGGTATAACTACTCCCTTAATGCTGTGTGTGTATTGTGGTATAACTACTCCCTTAATGCTGTGTGTCCTTAGAAGAGAAGCAGCAAATACCAAACTTAAAAAGTGTTTGGTTTCACTTTAAATCAGGGATCAAACCACAGATCTACTGCACTTTAAATCAGGGATCAAACCACAGATCTACTGCAATTAAAATCAGGGATCAAACCACAGATCTACTGCACTTAAAATCTGGGATCAAACCACAGATCTACTGCACTTAAAATCAGGGATCAAACCACAGATCTACTGCACTTTAAATCAGGGATCAAACCACAGATCTACTGCACTTTAAATCAGGGATCAAACCACACATCTACTGCACTTTAAATCAGGGATCAAACCACAGATCTACTGCACTTTAAATCAGGGATCAAACCACAGATCTACTGCACTTTAAATCAGGGATCAAACCACAGATCTACTGCACTTTAAATCAGGGATCAAACCACAGATCTACTGCACTTAAAATCAGGGATCAAACCACAGATCTACTGCACTTAAAATCTGGGATCAAACCACAGATCTACTGCACTTAAAATCAGGGATCAAACCACAGATCTACTGCACTTAAAATCAGGGATCAAACCACAGATCTACTGCACT